>JAVTVY010003220.1:0-344916 GCA_036873755.1 Hanleya hanleyi | reverse complement strand
AGCTCTTCCAGAAAATTTTAAAAAAAAATCCAAGATGGCCGCTTTGATGAGGTCACAGTGACGTCATTTTCAAAAACGGCATTTTTGGTCGATTTTTCAGTCAGATTTTCCAAATTTTTTATTTATGCAATTTCTCCGCAAAAACTGCATGATGAATTAGTAAATATTTATGTGATATGAAATAAAATAGTTTTTGCCGGCTCTCCATTTTTTGTCGTTCCGGAGATAGCGTAGAAAGCGTTTGGCATTTCGCCCCCCCCCCCCTCCCAGGCCAGTAGGGTTAAGAAACTGTGTTAAACGCTTCCTCCCCCAAGTCTCACGGAAAACGAGCATATTCAGAGTGTCCTTGTTGGAGAGGGGGGGGGGAGGGATGGTTTTGATAATCAGCATCTCCTTCATCGTATGTTGTGGCACACGGCTCCTGTATCTGATATCCAATATTCAGATACGGTTCAAGTATCTGATATCCAATATTCAGATACGGTTCATGTATCTGATATCCAATATTCAGATACGGTTCAAGTATCTGATATCCAATATTCAGATACGGTTCATGTATCTGATGTCCAATATTCAGATACGGTTCATGTATCTGATATCCAATATTCAGATACGGTTCATGTATCTGATATCCAATATTCAGATACGGTTCATGTATCTGATATCCAATATTCAGATACGGTTCATGTATCTGATATCCAATATTCAGATACGGTTCATGTATCTGATATCCAATATTCAGATACGGTTCATGTATCTGATATCCAATATTCAGATACGGTTCATGTATCTAATAACCAATATTCAGATACGGTTCAAGTATCTGATATCCAATATTCAGATACGGTTAATGTATCTGATATCCAATATTCAGATACGGTTCATGTATCTCATATCCAATATTCAGATACGGTTCATGTATCTGATATCCAATATTCACAGCTCCGGCATTTCTGTTGTATCTTCCACTCGGAATTGTCTTATGTCGCGATACTCCCATTAATCAGGTCGTATTCACCATGTGTTCTGCCCCGTCCAGCTTTACTAATGATGATAGAATCAACAATCGGGAGTGATTCTATCAGACTGTGTGGAAGATACGTGCATATAGGTCTATTTGTGTCGCTTTGTTAATCAATTTCACGATGGAAACAACAGTTAAACTTGAGAAAGAAATTCCATCTTGTAATTTATTTGTTTATCTTATTCTATTTTGATTTGTATGAAAGCAGACGTCCCCATTCCTGACTGGACTTGTGAAATAGAATCTCCCAATGAACACCTGCACTTGACACATGTACATTTCACGCAACTGTGGTAAAACAATCAATAAATGCACAGTTAGCAAGTTTTTATAGACACAAGTGTTATAGAATAAGCATCTTGGAACTTCACACTGTGCTTAATTATGGAAAGCAGGTGTGTACCAGAAATAACGCCGTGCTGCCATATCTATTATAGATTAAGAACGTATCCATAATATACCTAGATTCTGACTAAATAATGTTTAGAAGTTTTTAGAAGTTTTAGAAGTTTCGCGTCATATTTCTTGAAAATGTTTGGTTTTCTGCATTTTTTTTTATATTTCACAACAGATAATTATTCATTAATTTATCATGCGAACAAAATTGCATGAATAAATAAATTTGAAAATCCGCGGAAACGTGCCTTCCTAGAAAATGGTTTCACTCTGTGACGTCAACAGAGTGGCCATCTTGGATTTAGTGATTGCTCTGGTAGGACTTGATACAAAGATAAAACGTGGTTAAGTTTCAGCCCCATACTAGTCTAGGAGAGGGACCTGACGTCAAGAACCTGCTGAGGTCTTGTAACCATCTAAAACGTACTTTGTTTAAAACTTGCGCAACGTGTATAGGGCAATTATCAAGAAGTGCTGTATACAAATTAGGTACACACGTGTGTGTATGAAAGGGGCACAACACATGTGCATCATAGCTGTCGACAAACTTCGCTGTACCTCATGCACACAGTATTTTTGAGAGAGTAAAGTGAGCATAAATATTTTTCTTTACCTGTTATTTATGGTGTCCATCGGGTCATTGAAGGTGGGATGACGGCTTGTTATACTGAATGCCAGTGTGATGGATAAGAATATCCTGGTGATTAGTGTCTTTTTTCACACCCTTTTCTATTGCAATCAAGGAGGGACACTTGTCCCCAATGTGAAAAAAATGTCCCAGCTGGTTTAGAAGACACTCTTAACCACCGGACATTCTTAGCCTCCACACCGGATCTGATGCTCGCATGAAGCATATACATGTACTTGACTCAAATGAACTGGCATTATGAAATAATGAAATAAGTTGACAGATTCACGTCCAGTGTTTTCTTTTCGATTATTGTATCACTCGGGGACTTATATCAAGAGTTAAAATTGACTTAAGAGATAAAATTGACTTAATCTTCGTTTCTCCTATCACTATAGGGCACGTCGGTCATGAACTTAGACATGGTAGGACCCGCTTTGTTATTATTATACTTGCGGTCTTTCAGTCGATCACTAACAATATACGGATTTGATACTTTAGAACATCATGATGTCTTGCTGGCATCCTTGAAAACTGTTGACGTCTTCTCTATTGCATGAAACTAGCCTAAGTCTGTATACTGTGATTTTTATTAAATTTATTCATTTTTTTTATTATTAATTAATTTAATGGACGACGGCT
This sequence comes from Hanleya hanleyi, assembly GCA_036873755.1. Classification (NCBI taxonomy): domain Eukaryota; kingdom Metazoa; phylum Mollusca; class Polyplacophora; order Lepidopleurida; family Hanleyidae; genus Hanleya; species Hanleya hanleyi. Next base: position 342,226 of record JAVTVY010003220.1, on the reverse strand, counting down.
GACTGACTAGACGCTTGTATCTACATATCTTTTTTGTGACTGGATGGGAATGTCTTTTAATATCATAGCACGCAACCATGTTCATCATAATCCATTTGATGCTGACAGGGATTCATTGGGAAACACAATGAGACTGACTGAGATATCCAGGAAATTAGTGTGGACAACCAGCTGTTTTCCTTGAGTAATACCGGTATCATAAAACAAAATGGGTCATGGGTTTCTCAATCTATGAAATTCGCAACTGATCTTAGCGGATTCCGATATTATCCCCTTATTATTATACCCATTATTATGTAGGGGCTTCCTCTAACTCGGTTCTGATTTTTATGTATTGACAATATTGATCGTGTCTATGAATGCACAATTTAAATATCTGCTTCTTCCGAGATTCAAGAAGTGGAAATTGATCTTGCCGTACATGATATTCCCTATTATATTGGGAAACGTACCTTTGCATTATACTGCAACACTGTCAGAAATTATTGAGTCAAACTGACCAGGTATTTTTGGCTACAGACGTGACGGACGCAAAGGGTTTGGGTCAAATTCCATTTTGACCCAAACATTAAGGGTCATTTTGACCCAACTATTTCGGGTACGTCACGTCTATACCCAAAAATTCTGACATTGTATCACATGATATAAAATGCATCAGCACACTGACTAATTTAAAACTGAAACTTTGGTTAGATATTATTAAATAGAGGGTTGCTTTTGATTCAACTAATCGCAAGTGTACATGTATGTGACGCAATAACCTCAGGGTATAATAAGTAGAACAACTCGGTACCGATGTAACTGATACGACAATATCCTCAAGAACGATCCACTATACACATAAGCCTATACCTTTTCACTGATGTTTACACACCTCTTTCGATGCCGCCATTGAATTTCCAGTAGCAAATTATCGCTCAATACCTGAACGTCTTTCCCATATCCTGATTTCGATTCTAGTCTGTGGATGTTTTAGTCATTTTAAAGAAAAGCTTGATCGACCAGACGCGTGTCTATAGATGGAGACGGTGTCTGTGTCCCTCCATAATAGAGGGATGTTGACGGAGAACTCGTGTCTGATGTTCCAGTGTCAGATGTGGGGGAGAGGAAACCGACCGATTTTATCGGCGTTTCTTTGCCGAATACTAGAAGAGCCATTCGAAGCGATCGAGCGATAAATGAACGTATCACCAGATGCTTCTTCTCATTTCAGCTGATTATTATATGAAATCACCTTACTCTGTCGCTTTTGTCTCTAAATGATTTTTTTTCTTGTGGAAAATACAAATATCAGTTACCGGAATTATGTTTGCTGATGTCGAAAAGCGCGTGTAGTTGACACATTACATACAGGCAGATAGGAAACAGGAACGCTCTCCCTTTCTGAGCATAATGCAGCTGAGATAGCCCTCATGGTGTCAGATTGTATATCTCCTACTGTCAGATATACCCTCTGATTGCAATTTTGCTCATGTCTCTCGATCAATCAGAATCGTCCGTTTCTAAATGAAGCGGAATTTTGTTAGCTTGTCACAGCTAAAGAAAACACGGTACTCCGTGTAATTGTCAACTAGTTGATGCATTCGTCTGTAAAATATACCAGGTGCATGTCCATTTCTCTCGTATGCAGATACACGCTTCCTTGGTCGACGAAAATCGATAAGATTGAATGCGCATGCTCGCCAAGTAATCGGCGCCTAGGCCTTGAGAGAACCCACGTGGCCCACTACCACAAATTTCTACACTGTAAACTGAGGTGCTCAATTATCTAACCTGTTACACTTTTTGAAGGCGTAATTGTGCTCACATTGTTAACTTCCATGTTCAATTTTGAACTTTAGCATTCAAACCATTAACGCAGGTATTCAAATGCAGAAAGGATTATGGACACATGTGTTCATTATTTTAACAGACGAATTCAAAGTTTGAACATTTTAAATTCTAACATAAGTGTTCGCAACTTTAACATGCGGATTCAATCCTAAATACTCTCAGAACACGTTAAAAGTGTACCCTTTCTTCGAAACGACAAACAATTGAGAGCTGACACTGACTTTGTAGTTTATCATACTGGAGCCATATTTAGCATACACTCCGAGATCATGGGTAACTTCAAAATACCCAAGGGCCAAGGTTGGCCAGTTTCAGCTCCCTGGCTCAAGGGATAAGAAAAATAATTGGGGGACCGAAATGTTTTCCCAGGCCTGGACAGGTTCCAAAAAGTCCAGGCCAGATAGGGTTAATAGTCACGAGCTACTTTAGATAGGAATGTATTAACCATGTCTTTAGAGTAATGTTTTACTTGTATTTCACGTACAGATTAACCACGCTCAAGCTATCAAGGCCCTGTTCATCAATCAGTGTTAAGTATATTAGCGCATGCAGTTGCAATCCATTAGCCGATCTGAGGCTAAAGTACAACACAATGTTGTCCAGGATTTACTATTTTGACCCCTGTGTAAGCCTCGGGGAATTTGATATTAAATTATATAAGAGAATTACCGTAAACCTTTCTGTCGTCGCGAACCTTAGAAGCCGATTACTGTTTGAACTTGGGCAGAACGACATATTTAATGACACGGTACATGCTCTGCAATTCGTCATCTAATAACAGCGCGTTCACAGAATCACCAGCAGCCTGTATGTGGTGTCCATGAACAATGCCACAATATACGATGGTACCGTACTCCAGGGTACATGCCTGGTCCACCATGGCAGACATGGTACACAATGGTACATACATGTACATGGTGCACGATGAAACAGGCACGAAATACCATGGTTAATCCGTTGTATTTCCATGGCATATTCATGGTAAACCACAGACAATGCACAGTGACTTGGGTGTCTTCGTTGTTGTTGTTGTGATTATATAATTTTTTTTCAAGAATATAATTGTTTCCCACCTTTTCATACACCACAATGATAGTGGCTGCCATAAAAATGCTTTCTATATGCCCTACATCGATCTACATACCCCTCCTCTACTAGATCTCCATCTGTAATATCAAGTGAGGAATTATAAATGTAAATATTTTCGCTATCCCTAAGGCCAGAAGGCTGAAACTTACCACACTATATCTTTGGGTCAAGATCTACTAGAAAATGTAAAATAAATCCAAGACGGCCGCCATGATGACGTCGCAGTGACGTCATTTAAAAAAAGGCATATTTGAACGGTTTTTTGGTCAGATTTTTTGCATTTTTTTTTCATGTATTTTCCTCGCAAAAATACATGATAAATTATTAATAATAATCTTATATGAAATATAATATGTTTTACACAATTTTCCCTGCAGAAAAAGCAAAAATCTTGAAGAAATCTGACGAAAATATCACATTTCTGGTACCCCACACGGCGCCATCTTGAATTTTCCCATGATGCTCTTCTCCATGGGTCACGCGAATAGGCCTAACGACCCCAATATAATAATCACGGAGTCACGGAGTCTTAGCTCTCAATTTTTTGTCGTTCCGAAGAAAAGAGCAACCCCCCCCCGCCCCAGCCCAGGCAGGGTTATTGGACGAAGACTAAATATTGAATTACGGACTAGACACTAGAATTTATTAACAAATCAGATTTGGAGGCAGTGAACATGTTGAACACGGAGTAATGGGTCGTGGACCCGTAACTATAATTCCGTATAAAAAATCAAAATGCTTCAAGGAGAACTATATCGAAAATTATTAGTATGAGAGATATTCTGGAAGACGTTTTCCCTATTTTCTTTAATACATGTATATTGCTGGCGGCTGTGATCTTTACTCCACTTTTCCGGCTTTCAGACACTCCGGTGTGTAGAGATAACAAATTGTTTTCTGCACGACCAGAGCAGTAACAAGGCATCCTTTGGTTTGCACGAATAACACAGAGGTATTCGACCCAATTAGGAAACCGACAGAAGGTTAAACAACATGCCAACCGGCCTTTCCCCCTGGAGAAAGATTGAAAACGGAGAGAACAAAGCATTTTGGTACATCGCTTGAACAAATAAAGAAGAGTACGTGTGTCTTCTGAGTCCATTGACACAATCCAGCCACCATACAATGACCTGAAATACCAATGAATGTTTTCCCCTTTTTTGCTTTTACCTCTCTGGACTAAAATATATTCTACGAGATATTTATCGTGTAGAAAATCCACGTTCGTCACATGGTTGCCATAACAAGCGCTCTTATATAAGATATTTTTTTCTAATTTCATAATGAACAGCGAGTGAGTGAGTGAGTGAGTGAGCGAGTGAGTGAGCGTATGAGTAAATAGTAAACCAGTCCTTGATCTATCCTCTTCCTGCTGTGTGTCAATCGAGGAAGAGAAATTTGTGAAAAATCGACCGTTTTGACGTGAAAACAGCACATTTATCTCTCGGTAAACAGATCAAGCCAGTCCAGAATCAAAATAAACTTTATCCCGAAATATTTGCCGATTAATAGGTGGTTTTTGTCTAATAACGGTTTTTCGTTCTGGACTGGCTTCATATGTTAACTTCACAAAGGGATAAATGTGCTGATTTCAACCCGAAATTGCACAAATTCATCATTTTTAAGGTGCTGTTATTCAACAACCTGAAGACCCAGTGCGTGGGAATTAATCAACATAAATTAAGATAACACACTTAAAGCTTACTTTGGCCCTGACGCCGCACCCTCGGTCTACGGCGCTTCGCTGGTGATCGCTACCCTCACACCGGGTTGCATGGCTAAAGCTTGTTAGTTAATTACCGTCGTGTGGTGCTTCCTCCACAATTAAAACTGGCTCTCACCATATCGATTATGACATTAACCCCCTTCATTCGGGGACGAATCCTAGATAAACCGCGTCAGGTCCTTTACCGGATTCGACGATCAGAATTTAGCCATCGCCCCCCTCGTTTAATAACCGAAAAACTGTTTTAATATGACACAATCAGCACTAAAATCTAAGACTGATGACGAAATACATGTCTGAGCATATTGCACACGAATAATTCCGACAAGACATAGGGAGAACCGGGGATAGTTAGACCACTTTAGAAAAATTCTGCCGCTGGACTAAGCTGTCATATTTCTATCCAAAATTGATGATGTACTGGGAAGGTCTTTCGTTAAGCTATATGCCATCAACTGACAATATCCTCATTCTTGCCTTTTTGCCCTTTGTGGTGTAGACGACATATTTAGTAGAACGTATCAAAAATAATTAATGAAAAACTGCTCGGTCCAGTCTCCTTCAGGTAGCGTCGGGTGGAAGACAAATTGACTGTGCCCTCCTGACTCATTCTCAAACTATGATAATAGGGTTGATGTCACGCACTCATCTGATTAGCTAACGACAGTGTTCCATCCTTTCCCTTGTTCCAACTATCCCCGGTCTCCCATACTGGTATGACTATCCTCGGATACTTAGCCCTGGCACGATAGCAAAATCGAGTGTAGTGTTCAGGATTTATGGCGTTACGTTTCGTGTCTTGTGTCTAATTTCGCTAGGGGCCGTATGAACCTATTTACTTCAAGATCCTCATGGTGTTCATATGAACATGCACAATCAGAGCGTGACAGATAAATCAGTCTCTAAAAGAAAAAAAATCATATGGATTAAGAATACTGATGAGCGATACGGAATTTATATTTTTGGAACATCATGATGTCTTGCCGGCATCATTGAGAACTGTTGACCACTTCTCTCTTGCAGGAAACTAGCCTATGTTTATGTATACTATGATTGTTGTTGTTTTTTTATGTTGTCATAATGCTGTTATATGAAATAGGTCTCAGAAATTTGAACGCGGAGATTCTTAAAATTGACGACGGCTGAATATTGAATGGCGGATCGGAAGTTTGTAATAATTTTTCGTCATCCAGGCATGGGAGGAAAGAAAGATATTGCGCCAGGCAACGAATAACTGGAAGAATAGGAAATCTTCATAATCCTGGTACCATTTGAGAGTCTCTGGCAGACCGGTAACTAAGGGGTTCAGCTACTAGCATACTGACGCGGGAATCTCACCGACGATCTAATATAATGTCGAGCATTGTGATATGATAATAGTCGTCATGGTTTCCTGATGATGTAAAACATATTGCGACATGGTGGTATTCCTATATCGATAACGCGCTGCTTTTCATTCAAATGAAAACATGAGTATCCTGAGATACCAGCTGGGCATTTATCACCTGGTAGTGTTCTGGCTTCCAGTGAATACATGCATGGGCTTCAAGTCCGACAGCCAATATCTCCCTGTCTTCAACTAAATAATCTCCGGATCAGTGGAGACTGTCAATATTCCGCTATTGCCCACTAAATAATCTCGGATTCAGTAATCCGCGTCGGGCATAACAGGTTAGTTTTTGTCTATGTACCGGGTATTTAACCCTACCTGGCCTGGGGGGGCCATTATGGCCCCCCTACCAAACTTTCTGCACTATCTCCGGAACAGCAAAAAATGAAGAGCTGAAACTCCGTGACTTTATAGTTTATCTTATTGGGGTCATTTTGAGCCTATTTGCATAACCCCCCGAGCAGAGGATCATGGGAAAATTCAAGATGGCGGCCACGCAGTGTACCAGAGAAGTGGTGTTTTGTCATATTTCTTCAAAATTTCTGCTTTTCCGCGATGAAAAGTGGACAAAAACAATTTTATTTCATATCACATTAATATTTGCTAATTTTTCATGCAGTTTTTGTGGAGAAATTGCAAAAATAAAAAATTCTGAAAATCCGACCGAAAAATCGACCAAAAAATGCCGTTTTTTAAAATGACGTCACTGTGACGTCATCAAAGCGGCCATCTTCGATTTCTTTTTACCTTTTCTGGTAGAGCTTGACCCAAGGGTATAGTGTAGTAAGTTTCAGCCCCCTAGCTCAAGGGATAAGAAAAATAATTAGGGGGGGGCCATTTCGCCCCCCCCCCCCCAGGCCTGGACAGGTCCCAAAAAGCCCAGGCCAGATAGGGTTAAGAAATATTGTTTTCATGAGAGTGCTAATTGTAATCTTTGTTGATAATCAATTTGAGTAGTGCAATAGGATTATTATTTTACGCACGGTTAGTGTGGGAAAGTTTATATTCGCCCTTGCCCTAAAATATAAACTTTCCCACACTAACCGTGCGTAGAATAATAATCCTACTGCGCTACTCAAATTGATTATCAACAAAGATTACAATGAAAGTTTGAAAACATATTTAAACTTTGACATATTTAAAACTGTCTCCCCTTTTTTGAAAGAAAAACTCTTCCACTGATGTTGGGACGATGCTCTCGTCTCGGTTGGCACCGTGCCAATGTCACTTGTCACTTGTATGAAAGCAGACTTTCCTTTCCTCATCCGACTTGCGAAATGGAATCTCCTAATGAACACCTGCACTTGACACCTGTACATTTCACATAACTGTGGTAAATCTTGTATTTATTGCACTGGTTAGTTCGACGTTATTGACACAAGTGTTACAGAGTCTTGCGTTCACCATGTTTTCCCCATGTTGAGGCGTTTACACCATCAGACGCCCTCTCATTAACAATGAGAGGAGTTATTTGAGCTGATCTGTCATCACAGCTCTCGCGCTGGCTCATCTAATTCTGCTTAAGCCGGTGCTAGGGGCCGTGTGGTTACTTCATAATCTCCACCATTTGCGCACACTTCGCCATCCATAAGATGGCTTGCGAATCGTGTGTCTCCATTATTGCGAAGCAATATCCGGTACTTTACGGGATTCTGTTCGGCCTTCATCCGGCGGAGAACAGACTCGAAAAATCTGATAAATTAGAGGTTTTCATACCACTTCTGAAACAGATATTTCCTGGGCTTACAAAATATATAGGTATGTATAACTTTCGTATCATCCAAGAGGTGTAGTGGATCGGAAATTTTGAACAAGTAGTTCATCACATGACTCGAAAATGGCGAGTTACGTTGGGGTTACGTCGGTAGACTTTAGCTGATTGGCTGACGAAGTCACATGATATTGATTTATGGAAATTCCCTCTGGCAGTTGCCGAAAGTAGGCTGAACATGGATACACACGATCCCAGGGTCAGTCTTACCGCGTATAGATGACCGAGATGGTTACAGGTTGAATCTCCACGTGAACGTCTGCAATAAAAGTGCGGCTGAGATACTGAAATTACCTTTGAGAATGTTCGTATTCTAGAGTCTTAAATGTGAGGTGCCGAGATAACTTTCTTGTGGAGTCATATGATTGTCTTTTAGCCGCCAGAGGTAGCCAAGTTTTCCCACCTCATACATATTTCTCCAATAGAAAGAATGTTTGCTTTCAGAGATTCGCGACAATAACAAACAGGCATGAACTGAGATTTTAAAAACACGATTTGTACCACATTGATTTAGATGTGGTCAGCCAATGGGGATCCCGCGATTGCTCCTCCGTAATTGTAGACGATATTTCCGCGCAACCAACTGATTGATGCCACGGGCGAATGTCGGATCCAGCGAAAATTTGAGAATCATTCGAGAGGATCTCGAAGATATTTATAATTCATGAATAGAAAAGGAATATTGGGAATTGCAGGTGGTAGATCTAATATGTTTTATAAAAAGAGACTGATATCTCAGAGAAAGACGATATGAAGTTCAATAACTCTATCATTATTTTTTGTGCACATTTTCTCACATTATGAAGGCAGATGCATCGCACTGCCACACCGCCTATGTTCACGAAGTAATTACAGTATAAATCTGTTTCTCCAGATGTTACTCGACAAGAATTAAATTTTAATAATTGAACATCCACGGGGAGAAGTATTAGTAGAACGCTAAGATTGTCCACGGGATGAACTGCTCATGGCGAAAGCGCTTCTCACTGAAGTACCATATAAGGCTTAGAGTGTGATAAAAGCGAAGTTGTTGACGACCGGCTTGATGCGCTCTGTATTTTCATCTGCGATGCATGAGCATCGTGATAGTCTGCCGACGTCATATAGAGGATATCAACTATTTCTTGAAGAATACCATAAATATTTCATCGGGTGGGGTAAAAAAGATGGTATTTTCACGAGTAGCAAAGTCAGGAGTGAAAATCCCAATTTTCGAACCCCACGAGATGAAATATTTATGTTATTCGCCAAGAACAGTTGAGTTTCTTTTCCTTGCATAATTTTGTTGTACTAGTTCCTTCTGGATGTTTCAAATCATTAACATAATTCAGATTATCTCTGGCTTTTCGACTGAAGGTACACTGAAACATTGATTATCTTCACCCTGACGTCACTCACGGACTAATTTGCTGCCGACAAATTGCACGTGCTACCCTTGCAAGCAGATCTCTTTCAGACGGCTATCATGTCCTTTAGCGTCGATGGCATCCAGCAGATATCATGAATTTCATTACCTTTGCCCCCCAAATAAACCATTTTCATGTCGAGCGGACATGCGCCCCCCCCCTCTCCCCACCTCCCCACCTCCTTCGCTTCGACAGAAAGCTCGATTGATCGCATCTCGAGCGGTGTTTGTCCCGTCTCTCTAAAGGCAGGGCTAACGTGTTGATTCTCGTTCGCCTCCCTATTCTCGTTTCAGAAAAGAAGATGAAGATCGTTCATGTTCACCCAAATAGCACAAATTTAATTCATGCAATCGATTGATTACCGTAAGTTATACGGTCATAGCCAGATTTACGAGTTGTGGTTGTTGTTGTTGTTGTTGTAGAACTGGAAGTTCAGTTGCACGGAGTTATTCTTGCGATCTTCTCCTATTCTGAGTTGCTGTAATTGCATCAAGTTGTCATGGCTTCTCATCAACACTGATGCGACATATTCGTGATATGGCCCCAAATTTGAGCCCTCGACTGATGAACGTGTTTTTATTTTCCGCGCTACTCTGCTCTATAGCCACACTGGACTGTGATCAGAGTCGGCGTCGCTGTTCGCGGTGCACGCGTACGTGACGAGCGGTCCCATTGTCGACATTCCTAGTTTTTCTTTATTCTATTTTCATCTATTTTTGCATTATTTCTTGTCATAATCCGGTCATCATAAGGAATACTAATATACAATCCTTTCCAAATATTTAGCTTGTTTTTCTGTGGTGCATGGACCTAATTGTTTGGGTTAACTGTCCTCTCACTATGATCATGGTGACATGTATTTTTGCGCCATTATCGATATATTCACTGCTCGTGATCTCATCACAGTGATGATATATTTGGTATCATCGCTGCTGTAAAATATCTAAATACTTTTATTCAACTGATACTATTCACTATATCATGGCAAAGTATGTAACAATATACAGATATTGCACGCTTTGGGGTGCGACATCAGGAGTTGTCAGCTCGAGACTGGTGATATTCAACGAGTGCGAAGAACGAGTCTGTCTCGAGCTGACGATCCTGATGTCACACCCCACGGCGTACACCAGCTGTTTATAATATACCGAATATTTCTAAACCAATATTGAATATATGTTTCGTGTATATTTATACACTGACTGTAACAACTGACTGACTGTGACATCTCCGGTACCGCAGATACGAATCTGGACGAGTATGTAACTTTCTCTCTGTTGTTGTACAACCAGTTTGGAAAGTACCAAATTTAGATGGGACACAAAATACCCCCGGAATCTCTCACCCAAGTTGCCGAAATTCATTCAGAAGACCATTTGTTGAAACGCGAGCTCTTTCCCTAGCAACGGTTAGGACGTTGGTATTACCTCAGCCAGGAGACATTGCTATGATGCATTACTATTGTCAGACGGCCTGGTGCATGAACCATGGAACATCGGGAATTACGATATACCACCTGATAGAGTTTAAACTATCTTAACTAACTTTGGCATGAGTTATTATTATACCTCATGTAATTTCCTTGTATTTCATATGTCCTTCTGTATATTGTGATATAGATTGGAAGTCTATCTTGCGGCAATCTTAATAAATTAATATCCTATCAATGCTCCCCAATCGTATAGCGACATATCCGAATGGGGAAGCAGTTAGGATTTAATTTTAATTAGACTGATCTTGCGGTACCGTGAAACAGCAATATTCCACGGTACAGCGTTGAACATGACAAATTCTCCACGCTTGCGACCCAGTTCTGACACGCTGAGTGAAACCAGTCAGAATCTGCAACCAATATCGACGTCAGTCCTCCTAATAAATCGGAAGGCGTGGACCAATATGTAGGTCAGCCAATCGATATTCAAGGATTCAAGGTCAGTGACGTCTTGTGTTTAAATTCATTGAAGACAACTCGTGGGCTCATATATCATGGTTAGTTGGAAGGGTGAACCTAGAAACGGATTTTTCTTTGCTTCTCAGCCAGAAACTACTTGGGTTTTGATTCAGTTAGAGTCTATAGGGAAAGCAATATACGATATCGAGGAGGTAGATGTTGATGGTCGACGGCTGGCTTCATAATTTTATATTTCGACCTAATTTCTAACTACGGAACTTCCGCCTCTAGATCTAAAGACCTAATTCGTATAACAGCAACAGCACCAGATGAAAAGAAAACGATAATAGTATATAATAAAATAAGCTAGTTTCCTTAAGTTTTCAGTGACGCCGGCAAGAATCCTGATGTTTCAAAAATCACATCCAATTCGTTGCTCAGTATTATTGCATCCATATTATCTTCGTTATAAGGGACGTTATTCAGAGAATGATGTGTCTCAGTCACGCTTTGATTGTGACTTTTCTTATGAACGCCCTGAATACCTTAAAGTATATGAAGTTCATAGGGCGTCTCTCTCTGGGTTAAACAGAATTAGAAACAAGTTACAAAACGTAACATCAAAGGCCATGTATGCTACGTTCGTATTTTTTATGAGCGTGCGAAATGAATTCCAACTTCGAGAAACGTTCAGTGGAGGCACAAACTAGTTTAGTCCTGTTTTACAAGCTTCTGCAATAATTTCTTGTGACGTTCATTAAAACCGCCACAGTTTATAGAAAAAAAAATCCAATCCCAATAGTGGATGCAGTTTTTTAGGCGAGCTATTATCGTTATGATTTAATGTTTTGGTGCAGTACGGTGTCCTTTTATCTTTCAGTATCGTGTTCTATCTCTCGTTACTATGTCATTCTTATGGGAATTTCAATAATATGAGTTATGGAACGAATACGCAAGAAGGGACTATTTCCGTCTACACTCTGATTAGATGACGACATGAGAGTAACCTTGAACCTCAGCTGTAACAGATGTTGGAGAGAATACATTGATTGCCTGACGCTAACATTCCCTTGTGTGTTTTACATGGACAGCTAATTAATGGAGAATTGATCTGTTATTCTCCATCATACAGTTATATGTTTTCATAGATCGATTCCTATCAATCATCAATGATCTCAACGACAGCTGCTGTTCTGAAAACACAAGTAAATTGGAATTATTGAACTATTAGAACGGTTCTATAAAACACCAAAATACCAAAATTCCGGGATCCATTTGTCTGACCGTTACCGAGGCACAAGGATTAATTGTCATTTTAATAGCAAAAGTCCTAATACGAAAGAAAAACGAATTTTATGGTCAGTAGTCTATTAATTCATTATTTTACATACTTCATACTTTTTGAGGTGTTTACTCATGTATGCGCGAGTATACTGATACACACGCTAACGGTAGTTTTAACCCTACCTGACCTGGGAGTTTCGGACCTGTCCCGGCCTTGGGGGAGGGGGGTATTTCGGTGCCCTGATTATTTTGCTTACCCCTTGAGATATGGGTTGAAACTTACCACACTTTTATATACGCTTGGTTCAAGCTCTACCAAAAAATAAAAATAAAAAAAATCAAGATGGCGCTATGATGACCTCACAGTTGAAAAGTTTTTGGTGGATTTTTCCGTCAAAATTTTTTATATTATTAATATATTTTTTTTTCGCTAAAATTGCATAATGAACAAAATAGTTCTTGCCCACTTTCCTCGCCAAAAAAATCAGGAATTCTGAAGAAAATGAAACATCACTATTTTGGTACCTCACATGGCCACCATGTTGAATTTACCCATGATCCTTCGATCGGAAGATTATACAAATACGCTAAAAATTACCCCCAATATTAAAAACTGCAAAGTCACGGAGTGTCAGCGATCAATTTTTTTGTCGTTCCGGAGAAAGAAAGTTAATGCCCCCCGCTGATATGGTTAAATTCTCAAAACATTATGTTTTAGCGGCATAATCCGATGAACATGCATGCCTGAATCCACTCCACGAATTCCCGTGTTTTAGACAACACGATTGGGGACACACACACACACACACACGCACACACACACACACACACACACACGTAAAATAACGGTTCGAAAATGGGCGAACGATTAAAAACTACATCCCGCAATAATTGAGGGGACAAGGTCGTTCTTTTCTTCAGTTTCCTCGATATTATCGAGAGTCTTTCTGTCTCAATCGTTATTCAGTCGAGGCAATGGACCCAAACACTGATGACGTATTACATCTCTCTCAATCACGTGATGAATTGTCCTTTCATTCATATGCATGACACGTGAACACTTATCCAGAAATCTAACACCGCTTATGTGTAACCAGAAACCAATGAAATTGTCATTGTTAACGCAAAGTTTTGCCGCAAGGCGTGAAGTCCGATATGTAACCCGATACACCAAATTAAAGCTTGCTCTTCCGACTGCGCCAGTCCAGGGACCTCGCGCTGGCAATTGAGTTGATGTCATGTCACATGAGGGAGGTCAAGATTGAATCAAGATCCTCGCCAGTCATTTCACTGTCATGGATGTTGGGGGCCTGCATTGCATTATGGGATAGAAGTGGGATTTTATTGTCATGGCTGTAGGGGACCTAGGTCATCAGGTTTCAGGCCAATTAAAACAACATCACGGAGAAGCTCCTATGTTAACATCTTCCATGCGGTTCTGTTAGTATCAAAGCATACAAAGGCCCTATCGTGGGGACAATTCAAAGCAAGACAATATATTTCTCTGGAGTACAGAAACAGTCCACCATCAGTCTGGTCTACATTCACTGTTGTAGTCAGACAGACTATTGTTTCCTTTGTTTTGTGATACTTACATGAAAGATTGTCTTAAGCTTCACATGTTTCAGTAAAAATGTGTTTATTCTAGCCAATTCGCGAATGTTCTGTTTATGCAGTTTCTGTACTAGTCCAGCGCAGTTCTGTGAACGTAATTCATGTGTGTTTGCATAGCCGCATAATGGCTGAATTAAAATACGATACTTTTATCTGTCAGCGGATTAGGAATCCTCCATCAACTATATAATTTCTATTACGAGTTAATTATCCGCCATCAACTTCTGTCACGTCCGTTGCTTAGCTTGTAATCTTATCTGGAGACATTTCGCCATTAAGCAGCAGAACGCTCTACGCCTGCTCATGGCATAGCTTATCCCGGCCACGTATAATCTGGTCTATTCATATCTTTGAGGTCTGAGACACGGCTCTCCGTAATATCAGATCGAACCTGTTCGCTTTCTTTAAGGTCACGGTGATAAATGGTTTCCCTGTTCGACGCAAATTTCCGATTCCACGGAGAGTAATTGAATTGCCGTAAATTGATTTGACGTTTTTGTCGATGTCCCTTGGATGCCTTTCCCCTTTTGTGTCAATTATACCTTCTCTTCGCGCCATTGACATTTCCTCTTCTACCTTCGTTTGAAGGCAGATCAAACCGCCTCCTTTTGTAAATAACTCGCGCTCCTCATTTATTTATTCCAACGACCTTGATTAACAGTTGTTACCCGGATCTGTGGGGTATGCAGAAGACACAATGGGATGAACTAAACAATAGGCCCTGATACAACCATAGAGAAGCGAACTCTCTACAGTGATTACAAAATATGGAGTTCTATTTGGGCCAAGTTTGCGTCGCGTGGAGACTTTTAGAAACTCGCCACGCGCCGTGGACACTCCGCCGCGCGCCGTGGTTCGTCCGACGAGTGGCGCGCGGCGAGTTTTTTCAGGTTAAGAGATAGGGCCAAACTCGCCGCGTTTTACGACGCGTGGCGACTGACGAGTTTTTGCAGGTTAAGAGATAGGAGAAAGTCGCCAGTCGCCGCGCACCGGAGAGGTCCACGGCGCGTGGCGAGTGGCGAGTTTCTTCACGGTCAGAAGTCGCCAGTCGCCGCGCGCCGTGGTTCGTCCGGCGAGTGGCGAGTTTTTTCAGGTTAAGAGATATGGCCAAAGTCACCGCGTTTTACGGCGGGTGGCGAGTGCCGAGTTTTTACATGTTAAGAGATAGTAGAAAGTCGCCAGTCGCCGCGCGCCGGAGTTTTTAAAAATCGCCACGCGAATTCACCATACTTTGACCATGAATTGCCGAACGTTGGAACTAATACGGACTCTTTATGGGAGTGATCGGATCATAGATAAACACACGTGCCCTATCAAGGTCAACGACAATGAAAAGTGCAGTCATTTTGTTATGGTGTTCTATTTGGGCCAAGTTTGCGGAAGTTGGGCACCCACTATTTCTAGTGTTGTCATTTTTAAAACTAAACTCACACATGTTGAACTTTGGATATGAGCTATACAAAAACGCAAAGAAATTGAGGAATCACCACGCCCCTTTGCCGTGTGTTGGTACCTCAATTTATTGGGATTGCGGCTCTTTGGTGAAATCGAAAAAAATTAAGAAGATAAAGAAAGCCTTCCTGGAACAGAGGAACTAGTTTAATCATTGAATTTCTTTGATTATCAAAATTTTATACTAACCAATCACGTATTTTTATAAACAAGGTAGCGCTGTTATGGAAAAGAGTTTGAGATTTCATCGACTTTAGACTGTTCACGTGTTGCATATTCCCCGTCACTGGCAATGAAACTTAGCAAGAAATATATTCTACTGTTGTCATCTTTCAAAGAAGATGATTCAAAAATATACCAAAATCATACGGCGTCACAATTTTTTTTTTTAAATAACCCCGAATCGAAGCACCTCACTCCCCATTATTTAGCATCGTCAGGAATGTGATACCTACGATGTCGTTAGTATGTCTGCACCGATTATTCTCCGAATGGTGCAGCTTTGCACACTGATACATGTCAGATATTTTTGTGCGTTTCAATCTCAAGAAATTAAGAAAGATTGCAGCCAGAATGAATGAAGATCGTTAAGACCTTCTATGTATTTGGAATTTTGAGGACGTCGGGAATTCAAATGGAGTGTCCTTGTTGCTGAACGCCATGGAGAAAATAAATTGGGAAGTTAATCTGATTAAAACTCAGACTTAATTACCGCTCCTCTATCGGTCGCTAATTAAGATCTGGGACAGAGCCTATAACAAATCCGTCAGATGACCTCCGAACGTTTGTTCTCCGGGCCAAATAGTCGCCCAATGACACGCCTCGTAGTAATATAGCGTGTCGGCTCATACTCTTATATTAACGTTGTTGTTGCGATGCAGTTATGAACTGATTTTATGAAACAAAATAACCATACCTATATATCCAGCAGTGCAAGAAATATCCCTTAATATTTTCACCTGGTCTGTCATTGAAGAGAGCAGTGGGGAGCAAATAATAATCTTCGGTGAATGCTCATGGAGAGCAAGAACTTCGTCAGCCGTCTGGGTTTGATTTTTCTGCGCCTAGTCTGTACACTCGGCAACATCAGGTAAGGCAAACATTTCTCGTAGACGGTAAGAAGAACGGCTATACAGTGTCTTTTACGTCGCATGCAAGAAAGCATCTGCAGTTGCTCCTGCTTAAAGCGGGCACGTCTTTATGGACTGTGGTTGGTCGCCAGTCTGACATGCACGACAGATTTAGGATACAGACTGTCCCAGATCTTAATTGGCGCCACATCCGATAGAGGAGCGGTTATTAAATCAGATTGATTGGGAAGTTTTAATCAGATTGATTGGGAAGTATACCCTATTTAACTGGAATCGGCGACGAACGATCATGCGTGGTCAGTTACATTTGACCCCTAAATAGTAATTACTTGAATTGAATAAGAACGTGTACTCTTGAAATATTGACGTTTCTTGATCATTTTCATCACAACCGCACCACGTATAGGCCAAAATGTCGCCTTATCGTATCATCTCTTCTTTCTCGAAGTATTTCATGATAATGAATTATATTGAAAGCAAATTGTGTTTCACTGTGTAAAATGACCGGATTATCGAACAAGTAATGTTTACGATGATCGGTGGAAAATTTGGTATTGGGTGAAACTCCCTAATTGGCAAACGTACATTGGTCGTTTTTCTCACAGACGGTAGTCATTGTTTTTAACAACATTATTCCCTGGGAAGGATTCGTTTTCGAGATAATGACGGGGACCTCAATAAATAAGCATCACAGGCCCCAATTTAGCTGTCTAAGTTTCACTGACACATAAGAATGAAGACCACACAATAACAGTTATTAGGCGTGAAAGAGAGGGGGTCTACAAAACATGACGTTCATAAACCCCTACAAATTAAGTAGACGTCTACGCATACATTTCTTTGTGACAGGATAATCGTTGAACGAGTTTTACTTGGTCGAACTAATTGCGACAAAACCAGAAAAGTGTGTAGATAACAATAGTTATGATAAATCTGTACAAGCCTAATTTGTATACGATTAAACGGGTAATATTAATGATGTGATTTGAGGGAGGAGGGAGGGAATTTGGCTTAATGTGATTTGAATTCCTATATGAGACGGATATGGCTGGTGTCCATACGGACTGGATGGATGTCACGTGCGTTTCCGTAGAAGTGATGTGTTCATCAAGAAACCATGCCTAGTACAGCATTGCAAGACAAATTTCCATTGTAAAACTTCGGAATTCTACATTGTTTTCCATGATGTGTACTTTGGTCATCATTCCTAGTCATGGGTCGTCTCAACCTGTAACAATCTGCGTCATCTATACGCGGTAAGACTGACCCTGAGATCGTCTACTTTCGGCAACTGCAAGAGGGAATGTCCAGAATTCAATACCACGTGACTTCGTCAGCCAATCAGCTAAAGTCTACCGACGTAACCCACCATTTTCGAGTCATGTGATGTCTTACTTGTTCAAAATTACAGATCTACCACACCTCTTGGATGATACTAAAGTTATTCAAACCTATATATGTTGTAAGCCCAAGCAATAGCTGTTTCCGAGGTGGTATGAAAACCTGTAATTTATCAGATTTCTCGAATCCGGATAAAGGCCGAACAGAATACGATAAAGTACCGGATATCGCTCCGCGATAATGGAGACACATGATTCACAAGCCATCTTATGGATGGCGAAGTGTACGCAAATCAGTGCTATGACGGATATCGTATAAGCCATAACGAGAATGAACCGGTTGATTCGGAAACATTCCGGAGCGCATCGTGATCTGATGACATCTCCGAACATGCCCATTAGGCACAGGTGATATGTTGTTATTTCATCCCCTCTGCCTGTTTGGAATTCACAAGTTTCGTATCCGTCGTTGTTTTGACTTGTGAGCCGCCCCCATGTCCTTTCCCTCAGAGAGTTCAAAGAGTTTTTTCTCCAGCTTCTCTTCCGTACTTCGTCGAAATATACCCACATCCCTGGCGTCATTTTGAGACTATTTCCATAATCCTTGTACAAAGGGTCATGGGAAAATTCAAATGACGGCTGGGGGGGGGTCAGAAAGTCGTGGTTTTGTCTTCTGTTTTACCAAAACGACCCAGAACTGTATATAAATATATAAAAAAGATAGGAAGTTATTTGAAAAAAGAGGGTGCAACTGCAGACCCACTCTAGCATTCGGTTTTCCATGGCGAGACGTATGAAATAAGCTCATGCGTGCACAAAGGTAAGACCCATGTCTCGGTTTTTCTTACGTGCGTATAGATGTCTTTAAATCGAATTTTGAAATAATATAATTCAAGAAATTCTATTGAATGTGCGTGTTAATTATAAAAAAACGAGAACATATCTAACTGAACAGAAACAATGATCAGTCATTAATTTACACACATCTGTCTATAATTCATGCTAGTATTAATTTCAGATTTAAAACTGTTTTCTCATTGGATGATAGGTCTGATGTTTACTTTAGGGGGTTTACGCCAATTTAGAGGTGATCGCTAGGTTACCACTCACCGCCCAGAGACGGCGTTGAGGGTTTTGACGACGTGTGAAACAGACCTCACCGGTGAGTGGCAAGGCAATAACCACCAATGCGGAAGTTTTAACCCTCATTCAAAGAAGAGTAATCGAATATAGCATGGAAGAAGGTGATTGTTGTTCTACAAACATCGGACCAAGCGACAATTTATAGATCAGAAGATTAGAGTAGATAATCAATCTATTGTTAGCCAATCAGATGGATAGCTGGTTTTAACTATTTCAAAATCACGTCCACAGTAATTACACACGGTAGCTCGTGGTCTAATATATGAACATTATCCTAAAACTGTTTCCAAATATGGCATCATTTCCAGATACTGTCCGTAAACATCAAAGAGTTTACTCCCGCCGAAAAGTCTGGCTTTGTTAGGGGTAGAAAATATCAAAAGATTGTGCCGTGCGAAGATGTTAATCTCCTTGAAGTAAACGTCAGTCATTGTTAGAGCGAAAAGGTTGAAATGGTCGTGATTGTCTTCTTATGGGATCTCGTAGAATATTGGCGAACATTTCGCATGAAGTTTTCATAGCGTTACGTCTAGATGGTATTCCCCTGATTTACCATCTTGGTTTACCTAAATTCATAGATAGTTAAATACAAGAAGAAATATTGTAGTTTGTGTCCCTCTGGAATGTCACAACTCTTAAATGACACCAGCTAGACTGCATGGTTATTTTATCGCCAGGTCTCTCTATTGCTGACTAATATTCATGAGCATAGCTGTTCCGAGGAAATCAGGCCTGGCGATGAGACATACACAATTGTGAACTTCGTTTCCTCCTTTACAATTTGCTATCACGGCCCATCGGTTTAATATCTGCGCTGTCGATGAAAGGCAGTGGGTATTTACATTAAAGGGCCCCCAGTCAACTGTTCAAGAGGACGTAGGCACTGTTAATCCCATAAGCAAATATCGATCTCTCTTCTGTATTGCGACAACCCTGTCTGACGGATATAATTGTGATTACAAGGAGAAAAGACGTAATAACCGGGGACGTCTGGCCTTTTGGTCGGCCTCTCATTTATCTATTCGGCCGAGGTCAGTAGGCCTACACAGTTGCCTGGCCTGTGGGATATTGGATGGTAGATGTCTACGTATATTTTCAATAAATTATGAAAATTAATTTAAAAAAAAATTCAAATAGATTTTTTTATAAAATACTTTCTAAATGTTTTTTCTCTTTCTTGACTCGAATAAAGTCATTCCCTTTGATGTAAATAGAAAAACATTTAGACAAATATTTTATAAAAAAAATCTATTTGATTTTTTTTTAAAATTAATTTTCATAATTTATTGAAAATGTACGTAGACATCTACCATCCAATATCCCACAGGCCAGGCAACTGTGGGTCAGTACTACGAATACGAAATCAGAGAGCACACTCAGGAAGCAATAATCTGCAGAACCTAGTCAAACAACATTATTTTAGGTTATTTTATTTTCGATTTCAAGATACATCCTACCCGGCCTGGGCGATTTGGGGTCTTCCCAGGCTGGGGGATTCATTTTTGTTATGCCCTTGGGGTAGAGGGCTGAACATTTCCGTAATATATATCTGATGAGTGAAGCTCTGGAAGTAAATGTGAAAATAATCCAAGATTGTAGACAGGACGTCACCTGTCCGAAAACCATTTCTTCACTAATTTTTCGACTAATTTTCGATTTTTTTTATATATTTTTCTCTTTCAAAAACTAATTAATGTGATATAGAATAATTATTTTTGGCAAAATAAATGACTTTCAGACCATTTTAGGCAAGAAAATGCGAAAAAACGAGAGAAAATATCGAAAACATGACTTTCTGATGACATCTCGTGGCCGTCATCTTGAAGTTTTCCATGAGTCTTTGCACCTAGAATTATGCAAATATTCTCAAAATGGAGCTACTAAGATTCTCGGAAAATTCCGAAAGGGTTAAATTAGAAGGAAACCAATTTATTTCCATTGAGTCACATTAAACACCTATATAAAATAATTTTGCATACTCCCGAGGTCAGTTTTGACCAAAATAACTATGACAAAGGATATGTGACGTTAACATCGGAAAAACTCCATTGTAGGTGATGATAATGAACCTGATCTTTGTCCGATCCAGAAGCCTTCGAAATCAGATTTACATATCGAAATATCAGCCTTGTGTTGTCTATACATGGGTATACCATCTTCACAAGTCCAGGTAAATCCTAAATCTTCCCAGATGGTTTACCTGGACATTTTTGGTGATTCGAATGAGCTTTTGAGTTGTTGTCTTTCTTATACATGTACAATCTCGTACATTTCTTCCCCCCGCGCTTGTTTTGAATTAGCATGTCGGTATCCCAAGCCTGTGGTTTTTGTTTTGACTTCTGATGTCGATTTTCAGCCCGACTTCAAAGTAGTTTGACCAGCGAGGAAATTCAAATCTGTCACATCTCATACCTTGCAGCGGATTTGCCTAATCAGCTAGCTTAGCGCGTTCACTGATTCGCTTGATTTTGGGGGAAACCCCTGGATCTATTTATATTCAGAACTGCTCTGGGTAACTATATCCAAGTCAGTGTATCGATCCTAACAGACCGATCGATACACTGGCTCGCGAGGATGGGGTATACATGTAGGACGGATGAAAATGTACTTCCTGACCTATTTTGGGTTATTTTATAGGCATGCACTCAAAGTTGCATTTTATCTTTGGACAACTATATGTCACCTGAATTTACATTTTCATGGAATATATTAGGATTTCTTATTATATAAAAAAAAAACAAGACTAGTTCAGTTTGAGATGTCATATATTTTCACGTAGGTTCTGGTGATAATTTGACGTGTGAATACGGTCTATTGATAGACGCTGAAATTCAGGATCTGAATCAGCTACAGTATTCAAATACATCCCATAGGCAGACATCGTTTAAGGAGAAATTTCCGCACCCGTAATTAATACCATCTTCCTGTATCCATCGGGGTCTCTGTATTACTCTTCCGTTCTGTGGGCTTTTCTCTCGCCTCCCTCGGCGTTGCCTCGGCAATGACGATAACAACCGAATTGCGGAGAGTTACGTAACCAATGGCGCTAATTTATGTAGCATGCAGAATAAACAATTTCCACATTCCCGATTTAAACTCCGTCGCCCATCATTTGTTGCAGATATATCTTGCTCGAATTAATTTATTTTCGTTTAATATAATTTATTTGAGGCGCGCTCTGATTGTGACTGTTCATTTGGGCACCATAGGGAATTAACCTATACATATGAGTGTGTGTTCAGTAATGTCAGTTTTATCCTCTCTTGTGTCGATATGTGGTACAACTCTGGCGAACCATCCAGCTATTGCCTTCTACTCACATGTGACAAGAACCTGTATAAGGGTATGTTCAATAAATTATGTTATATTATATCTTACGCACGCATTCGGTTGAAGTAGATCAACGAGAATAAGAATTATAAATGATAAGACATGCCTCCCTCAAAGACTGATATGTTGATGTGAATAAAATGGGATGAAATAATCTCGACCGATCGACATCGGCATCAATCGAACAATTGCAAAAGTTGATTATATTGTCACAGAGGCAACTGCTGGTAGATTAATTGACTATTCCTAGATGAAAAAAACTTTCCCCGATACGACTAATCATTAAGAGAGTAATAGATATTTTAGTCATTTGTGGGAGAAAAAAAAGCTGAGAAATGGTAGCATCTTACAATTGGATATCCTGTTTATTTTACCTCTAGCATCTGGCGGATACAAATGGAAGAGTGGCCATTGATGTAACTGGACTTGGGGGTTTCAACATAGTCGACCTATACTGTGAGCACGTATTGGTGAACATTTCGCTCCGTTTGGGACGAAGTCGTAGAAATAGACAATAATTTGACCTGGGGCGATTCCCAGGCCTTCCCGGAAACTGGCGTGCCGCGGAAAAGCAAACATGCCCGAGTTGTCTAATTTCGCGCGAGACAATTTCCGATAGATTAAAGAAACTAATCGCCGGATAGCGGGTCGTTATGAAACATGTTCACTACGAAGTGATCAATTGCACTCACTTCAAGCGCCAGAGATTTCCATTACTTTTTTACCCCGTGGTTATAAATTTCCCTTTTACACCGTGTTGGAGAGATTTGTTTACTTGATTAATTTTGTAAATGAGAGACACGCGCTAAATTACCTCTATTTTCTGCGAGTTTAGGTGAACTTGGCAGGCAGACTGAACTATTTCTTCCCAGGGCATAAACCACAGTCTGTTTCCTGGTTTCATATTCGGTTGTATTTCTTTTCGAAAAACAATAAATTTAGCTGCGAGCAGTTTTGGAAAGAAGTCTATTATATATTTATACGTAATTGTTTTATCAAATCAACCTCCGCTTTCTTATAACCATATGATTTTGCCATTATCCTATTTTTTTAAAGATGCGAACTACATGTGTAGTGGATCACAAAAGGTCAACAATGTGCAAGCACTGAGCTTGTGAGCGTCGACCATGCGACCTTCGCCCATTGTTACAGATAGACAACATAGTACACTTGTGCAGGTGCTCTGAGTCGCTCGGCCACTTCGTCATAATTCTAGCAATGTTGAACTGAATACAGTCGAACCTATCGTCAATCTTAATAAATTAATATCATATCAATGCTCCCCGATCGTATATGTCGCTGTGTGGGATCGTACGGATGTCAATTGAATTTGGTGTTCAGAGCGCCCAGTTCATGAATATTTAATAGTCTTATGACACCACGGCCGCATTTTAACTACTTTACTTGCAGTCGGGGAGGGGAGATAGGGGGTCATGGCCCCTGTTTCAACCCAAGGTTTACGCCAAGGACTAGTCCATAATTCTACCCCGCATTATGGTGCCAACATGGCGGGAGGGCGGCAACATCAGAAGATTCCCCGACATCTTGGCGTGTAGTTCGTCTGACCCAACCAGGAAGCACTTACCCTTCCCTTCAAAGCACTATGAAGAGCTCTCGGGATTGGTAAACACGCGCGTAACTTCAAGCCGGTTAGATCCTGCAAGCGACATATCCAAATGGGGAGCATATGGGACTTAATTTTAAGTAGATTGACCTATCATTACCCTTACCGAAATAATATTCTTCTGGCACACTGGTTGCGGCAAGCTTGCCGCAAACTTTCTGGCAACCTCACCGCACACAGTGTGCCGGAGAGTTTGCGGCAAGGTTGCCGCAACAGAGTTTTTCACATGCAAATGAGCTTTCCGGCACACTATACAGATTGCGGCAAGCTGGCCGCAAACTGCTTATGTATTCCGGCATCCTTCTGGCACACTCTTCCGGCAGCCTTCTGGCGCACTCTTCCGGCAACCTCACCGCGCACTCTTCCGGCAACCTCACCGCGCACTCTTCCGGCAACCTCACCGCGCACTCTTCCGGCAACCTCACCGCACACTCTTCCGGCAACCTCACCGCGCACTCTTCCGGCACACTCTTCCAATAACTTCTGGTCTTATCAATATTTTCATGGTGTTGGTCAGAATGACATCATCCTGACCTCCACATGAATGGTACAAATCACTCCACTCAAACTGTTGTACATAAGATCTGTCATGCAATGAAATCTAAACAGACAATGAATGAATGAAAGAACACAATGATCAACATGGCAGAGAAAACTACAACTTGTCTACAAAATTACTGGACTGGCCTAAACCATAATCAAACTGTTACTTTGCATTCAAACAGACTTACCACACAAATCTGTATCATGTATGACCAGGAAATAGTATAAATTATGCAGGCCTAAGTTAGCAGGAACAACTCCTCATGGTTGCAAACATATTCTCCCACCATTCTCACCAACTGCCAGATTTGAAAGTCCTGAACCGAATTACATATGTATTGATGTGCACCAAAAATAGTCCAATGATAGGAAAGGTTAGTACTAGGTACATTAGAATCCTACAATGAAATTTTGTCTGGGAATTAATTGTTCATTCCCCTAATAACTATAACTTCAACTATGTGGTACAGTGTGGTACACTAATTTTGTGTAGTTCCTTCTGTGATGTATTCCTACACTGGTACAGTTTGGATAGTTTCCTATCCAGATTGAAAATTAGGGGTCAAAAGTTAACTGGGTTAACTAATAACAGCTGGCAAATCTTCAGTGCAGCCCATTCCATACAGAGTGTGCCGGTAGCGGCATACTCTGATTCCGGCACACTCTCGGCGCACTGTGCGCCGCTAGCGGCCCTGGCACACTGTCTGCGCACTGTGCGCCGCTAGCGGCACACTTTTATCTTCTTCTGGCGCACTCTCCGCATACTGTTCGCCAGTACCGGCACACTGTGTAATCACCAACTGAGACTGCCGCTAGCGGCATACTCTCCCCAACAGCTCTGGCACACTGATCAGGTTGCGGCCAGCTTGCCGCAACCTGCAGATTTCGGTAAGGGTAGAGACCAGCCGTAGAAACAAAACACGTCTCGCAAGTTTTGTCGTCTTTTAACCGTATCTGGCCTCGGCTTTTGGGAACTGTCCAGGCTGGAGGAGGGGCATTTAGCCCCCCCCCCCCACTAATTGGTTTTCATACGTCTTAAGCTAGGGAGCTGATACGTACCACACTTAAATCTTGGGTCAAATTCACCAGAAAATGTGAAAAAAAATCCAAGATGACCACTTTGATGACATCACCGTGACGTAATTTTCAAAAAAGACATTTTTGGTCGATTTTTCGGTCAGATTTTCTGGATTTTTTTGTTGATGTAATTTCCCAACAAAAACTGCATGATAAATTAGTGAATAATAATCTGATGTGAAATAAAATAGTTTTCGTCCACTTTTCTTCGATAGTCCCTGGATATTTGTGAAGAAAAATTACTAAAACATCAATTGTCTGGTACCCCACGTGGGCGCCATCTTGAATTTAACCATGATCCTCTACCCGGGGGTAAGGCAAATCGGCTCAAAATGACCCCAATATGATAAACTAAAAAATCGGTGTCAGCTCTCAATTTCTTTTCGTTCCAGAGATAGCGCAGGATGTTTATGCAGCATCTTCGTTGCACCAAACCAATTTCTACGTTCCAACTTCAAAGTGGGAACGTAGAAATTGATTTGGTGCAACGAAGATGAAAACCGGTGGTCGCAAGAGCATGTTTAAAGACACATACTAGCCTATTGACATCTTAAGTATGAACTGATTCACTCATCTAAGTATGGACGCCGGATACGACCATCTCGTGTTTTCGCATCGATAACCCGAAAACGCGATGCAAAAACGCGGCAATTCAAAAAAGCGAATACATCACAAGGCGAAAACGCGATGCGAAGACGAGTAAACGCGATGCGAAAACGCAAAACGTGTTTCGCATCGCATGTTCGCATTTTCGCATCACTTTTTTGCGTTTTCGCGAAGACTCGAGATGGCCGCATCCGGCTTCCATATACAGGTACAGTCGGAAACCCTGTATACCACAGACTTGTCGTTGCTGTCATTGGTTGGCATCCTGGTTCACAGATAAACTTAATAATCAAAATATCTGTCAGGCGTAAAATGCGGTTAGCCACGAATCCTGATAGGTAATAAATTACCACTTGCTCCTGTATCACTGAAATAAAAATTCTTAAAATTTAAGGAATATTCCCCGACTATTACACCAGCGGAATATTCCTTAAAACTCAATGAGGAATATTCCGTAGCAGGAATATTCCTTAATTATGTCGAGGAATATTCCGCTGGTGTAATAGTCAAATATTCCTTAAATTTTTAATGATTTTTTTTCCGTGTAGCAGGTCCGACATTCAATATTCTGGCGTCATAAAAAAAAAAAGATTTCCGCAGCAAAAATCGAAAGACCTATTTCATATCTACATTAGCATCAATTCCAAATGTGTATGAAATATAAATCACACCAAAAAGACGGTTTACTACAAGACAGAAGAGATATACAGTTTTTTATGATGTCCAAAGAAAATATGTTGTTCTATTCACAAAATCCTAATAACTAACCATTATTCTTTATCCAAATGAATTTCCAAGTCGTTCCCAGAGAATGTATCTCAGTCTCGCTTTGATTGTGTCTGTTCATTCGAACACCATAAAGATGTAAAACACATGATATTCACATGCAAAATGACCAGTGTTTAGTATTCTGTAGAGTGACACTACATCCGTACGATGCTAGCTTCTAGCCATCTTATTGCGTTTCACTACTGGATCAATTCACTCATTCTGTAATGTGATTGTAGGTTTGTGACTTGTAAACATGGTGGAGAATGATGAGCTTGGTCGGCGACGGGCCTCACAGATGTTATTTCCGAATAATAATTTGCATTCTATTAATACTTCCTCGTTTGAGTTGTTTCTTCTATCTGGCGGTAGCATGATTCATCATTTTCCAACAGATGGCTTGATAGGGCAATTACATCCCCGCTCTGAAATATTTCTATCTAATACCGCTCAAGCCGATGCTAGGGGCTGTGTAGTCATGTTCACATGAACATCCCCACTAAAAGCGTGGCTTGCACAATAAAACCGTGGCTTGGATACAAATCATCACAGGGATCACTTCTGGTTCTACTAATGTTTTATAAATGTGCAATCAGGATATTTGTCTGTGGGGTCATATGACTTGTTATCAGTACGCCAGCACCGTTTCTCACCACCCTTTTAATGTTGTGTTCAAATAGACGAAACGTAGAGAGTAAGAATACTGTAAATGATCACCTACCTGATCGCAACCACCTCGCTGGGGGTCTAATAACATCCCAGCCACCAGTCAGATTTTTGGACCGGATTCGGGGCCTTCGCGCACATCGCCGGAAGTGACATCATATATAGTAAAATAGATATTTACCGAACATTTCGATTACTTTTCAAGTCTGCATAATATTTCTGTTGACATAGCGTTAAAAAGAATTATCTGAAGATAATTTGCCCTGTTTATCTGGACAGAGCATATGAAAAGTAGTTCGCTCATGTGCAACACTAAAGGAGTTGTTCGGCCGGATTCAAACTGAATCGTGCTTTGGTTGGTTTCCCCTATACGTCATAGCAACGTAGTAAAGGTCGACTTTCGGTATTGGTGGCAGGGATGGTAATGGAGCCTGCGAAATGGAGCATGCGCTGTGGGGAGGTTGACCTGATCGTCGCTGGCAGCTTGGATATTGGGGCAGAAAGATTTGTCGAACATTTAGATTTACGCGTGATTAAAACTGGTTTGCCGAAACAATGTTTGGAACTGCTTACCGTGAACAAACACCAATAAACATAAAGAGCCCAGAATGTTTATCCAGTGTTAGAATATAGAGCAGTGTTCAAGCTAAAAATTGTACACGTAAGTCTTTGTGATGGATATCATTCATGGGATGTTTCTTTGACTATTGAGTTGCTTGAATTTATCTTAACCCTACCTGGCCTGGGGGGGCACCAAACTTTCTACACTGTCTCCGGAACGACAAAAAGTGGAGTGCTGAAACTCCTTGACTTTATAGTGTATCATATTGTGGTCATTTTGTGCCCATCTGCATAACCCCCCGAGCAGAGAATCATAGAAAAAATCAAGATGGCGGCCACATGGGGTATCAGAAAAGTGATGTCTTTGTCATATTTCTTCACAATTTCTGCTTTTCCGCAATGAAAAGTGGGCAAAAACTATTTTATTTCACATCACATTAATATTTACTAATTTATCATGCAGTTTTTGTGGAGACATTGCATAAATAAAAAAATTTAAAAATCCGACCGAAAAATCTACCAAAAAATGCCGTTTTTTAAAATGACGTCCATGTGACGTCATCAAAGCGGCCATCTTGGAGTTTTGTAGAGCTTGACTCAAGGGTATAGTGTAGTAAGTTTCAGCCTCCTAGCTCAAGGGATAAGAAAAATAATTTGGGGGGAAGCCCCCCCAGTTATTTTTCTTATCCCTTGAGCCCCCCCCCCTCTGGCCACGACCGGCCCCAAAAAGCCCAGGCCAGATAGGTTTAAATAATATCTATGAGCAATTTGGTAACACACTATATCAACAGTACATATAAGTATGTATATATATACATGTGTGACAAATAAAATATCTCTTATGGATACGACTATAGCAGTTACACGGATCATTCCGAAACCAGTTCCTTCTCATTTAGCAAACGCTTGTTAGACGATCTTCTCGCTGTGGATAATCGCCATATCAACGACGCAGTGAAGAATATATATCCAACTTCACTGAACTTGAAGGAAATTAAAGCCAGCCCAAAGCCACATGAAATTTAGACTTGTCTCTATAAAAATGAAGCGGAAATGTTTACGATTTCGACATCGTAAACTATCCCTTCCCGCATAATAATATTCCAGTGGGACTTGCTTGGGGCGTATGCATATCTCGCCTACTAGCATTTGCTAGATCCTATGTAAAATGTGACAATCAACGTTACATTTCAGAACTTATAAAACAGGGCTGTCCACCAAGCGCCTCCACTTAAAGTTTCCCAAATTCAGCGATACATAAAAACAAATGCGTGCAAGATCTACATGTATGGCGTTACGTATCGTAACATGTGTCTAATTTCGCTTAAACCAGGGCTAGGGGCCGTATGAAGCCAAAGCGTGACTGAAAACATCATTCTCTAGATAACAACTTCACATTGAAAATAATATACAATGAGAATATCTATCAGCAATACGGATTTGATATTATTGAAACATCGTGATGACTTGCCGTCATCAATAGTGCTGTTGTTCGCTTTTCTATTGCAGGAATCTAGCCTAGTTTTATGTACACTATGATTTCTTTTAATTTCGTGCTAATACATGTGTCAGATCTTCGAACTCTGGACGCGGAAAATCTTTAATGGACGACGGTTGAATATTGAATGACCGATTAGACGCATGCATTTCTGGCCTTTTGTTGTTTATAATTTCCTCAGCATGAGTCTTCCAGCTATTACTGGTCTCACGCAGTTCATATCGAACTGAAAAACGGACTGATCCGTGGCCAGTTAGAGTGGTCTCCCTTGAAAGTGAAGCTTGCAAAATTATGGTTATCCGCCCAAGACCATAGGAACAAATGAAGTTGTGTCAACGATGGATATTTGGGGCATTTATAATTGAATGAAAATGAATATTGCAAATTAGATCATTTGGTGTGATCTTGTGGAGACAACCAACTTTGTGAAAGCGATTAAGTGATAACGAGTGTAGGCCCGATAACCAAATGTATTTATACTTTGGAATAACAAGTTCTGCCATTTGTAAAAATTCAGATCTGGTGGTTCTATTTGACATAGGGAAGATTACATGTACTTTGGGTTACTAGTGAAATCGTTGATATCACGAAATATTTTCCGAC
Organism: Hanleya hanleyi; assembly: GCA_036873755.1. Lineage (NCBI taxonomy): Eukaryota > Metazoa > Mollusca > Polyplacophora > Lepidopleurida > Hanleyidae > Hanleya > Hanleya hanleyi. The sequence continues at coordinate 311,920 of JAVTVY010003220.1, read as the reverse complement.
TCCAACTAAGGTTCGTTGAACTCACAAGAAAAATAGATTTACAGTCTGAAAAGTATTGTTCATTTTGAAATATTTCTAAGTTCTTGAAACATGTCAAAATACATGATTGTTTTTATTTCCAGAATATAAATCTACTGTTGACATTTTTAACTAAAAAGATAGAGTTTTTCCTGTTGCTTACTGTGTAGTTAGGTACTGACTGTTACATACACAATCAGTTTCATATCTACCGCGCACCATCTGGGGAATTATTGATAGTAAATCGTTAAAATTTGTAATTGAAAATTCTAACTTTTCGTAAGTTAAGAGGACCTATGGACGTCACATTTTGAATTGAAAGCGCTTCAGTCATATCCTGTTGATTTAGCTTATATGCGTATTTTTCTATACATTGTCGTCACTGTAAACATTATTCATCTTATGGGCATTTGTCATTTATTTATTTATTGGAAATAGAGCAGTACTCTCCGAAACCTAGGTTATATCAATATACTATGGAAATTTACATAGTGTTTGTCGTTATATAATTCTTAGATAATTTGGCTTATTGTTGATGAAACTATATCCTACTCTAACTCATCTTCATTTTATCCAGCCAATCTCTACGTTCCCACTTCAAAACTGCCTTGATTTATCTGACCCCCCTCAGTGTTCAAAATCCCAGGTTTTGATTTCACCTACGAACTGGAGACGAACCAATCAGAACGTACACGTCGATTGTGAGTAGAGTGACATCATCCTCTATTAGCGGCGTCCTTCCTGGTAATGTGGTGTTTGTATTAGCCCACTATGTAGGTGAGCCAATCAATAACGCTCTTGTGCGACCCATTTCGGGTTTCAAATGTTTTCGAGGTCAGTGACGTCTCGTATCTATTTATAAGTTCTTTGAACATTGAAGCGGGCCAGATATATCAAGGGAAGTTCGAATTGGGAACGTAGAAGTTCTCTTGATAAAATGAAGATGACTCTAACTGGACTACAAGCAAATAAAACTGATCGTTTATCCCATGTTGTCTGATTAGAAAATCAGTCTAATGACATTCATCAATGAAAATAACGTAACGTTTTCCAGCGATTGTAAATTAATTGCTCAGGCTCCATCCTAATAATGGGAATGACCGTCTTGCTTTTGAACTGCGAAACTGATTTTCTAGATCCAGGCGCTTCTAAAGGTCATCCAATCTGAACCGGCGTAAAAGTAAAAAAAAACAAACCTGTAACCATCTTGGTCATCTATACGCGGTAAGACTGACCCTGGGGTCGTGTGTATCCATTTTCAGCCTACTTTCGGCAACTGCAAGAGAGAATTTCCAGAAATCAATACCACGTGGCTTCGTCAGCCAATCAGCTAAAGTCTACCGACGTAACCCCAACACAACTCGCCATTTTCGAGTCATGTGATGAACTACTTGTTCAAAATTTGAGATCCACCACACCTCTTGGATGATACGAAAGTTATACATAACTATATATTTTGCAAGCCCAGGCTATATCTGTTTCAGAAGTGGTAAGAAAACCTGCAATTCATCAGATTTCTCGAGTCTGTTCTCCGCCGGATGAAGGCCGAACAGAATCCGGTAAAGTACCGGATTTCGCTCCGCAATAATGGAGACACACGATTCGCAAGCCATCTTATGGATGGCGAAGTGTACGCAAATGGTAAAAAAAAATGTCTGCGGAAATAATGTCCGTTCTATTATGTTTTCCTTCGGAAAGAATGACCTTCCAGCAATTGCTAGGTTATTTCCCGGCGAACTTTTTTTCCTTTTTGCATCGGTATTGCCAAATTCAGCATTCTCTGACCAGTAATCACCCGCAACAGACATCGTGTCATCAACCACGAAATCTAGAGTGTAAATGCTACAAACTCTGACCTCTCAGCTCAAAGTTTTAGTGGTTCATTCACCCCCATGGGTCGCGTGCCCTTTCTATACTACTCATCGCGCACTACTCATCGCGCATGCGCAGTCGACCCATTCTACTGTAGGGTGCAAGCCTGGCCCATGGAATCTCAGGTAGCGAAAACATCAGGTCTCTCGCCCCACGTACCCTATCCCGCGCCACACCTATAGGGATAGGAAGATCGCGTGCCCTTTCTATACTACTCATCGCGCACTACTCATCTCGCATGCGCAGTCGACCCATTCTACTGTAGGGTGTAAGCCTGGCCCATGGAATCTCAGGTAGTGAAAACCCCAGGTCTGTCGCCCCACCCTATCCCGCGCCACACCTATGCGACCCGCTGTGCAGTGAGTAAAGCGGAGTAGGAGGAGGAGTCGGACACGCCACGGATTATACTAGGTAGATTATTGAATATCCCACGTATGAGTCTGAAACAGTATACCTATAGTGTTGTTATTTTTCTTTTCAGCAGTATATTTTCACACCGATTACCAAATTCAGGTCTAAGTAATGTTAATTGGTCCCCAAACACATTTTTAGCCGACACGTGAACCCTTCACGTACCTGCCATGGCCCGGGCGATTTCGGATGATTTGTGAAAATCGGTTGTTGCCGCAGGAGAAGAGATGATACGGGAAATTTGAATACTCATTATCCGCCGCGTGGCGATGTTGTATTTTGTCTTGCGTGTGCCGAGACTGTGCAATAGTCTAGAGGTATAGATTGTTAATTGACGAGTGTCAGTGCCGTCTAGCTAGTAAATCTAATGATACACACTAGTAGACCTTTTTGCATATGTTATTACTTATTCAATCACATGAGCAAAGTGGACCTGTATTGAGGAGACTCATTTAAAGTGGGTCTGAATTAAGGTGACGCATTTAAAGTGAGGGGACTTACTTACTCCGTGGGTCAAGCTCTGTAAAATGTAAAAAAAATCCAAGATGGCCGCTTTGATGACGACACAGTGACGCCATCTTAAAAAACGGCATTTTTTGGTCGATATTTCGGTCAGATTTTCCGAATTTTTTATTTATGCAATTTCTCCGCAAAAACTGCATGACAAACCTGTAAACACTAATGTGATGTTAAATAAAATATCTTTTTGCACACTTTTCATCGCAGAAAAGCTGAAATTTTGAAGAAATATGACAAAAACATCACTTTTCTGGTACCCCACGTGGCCGCCATCTTGAATTTACCCATGATCCTCTGGTCGGGGGGTTATGCAAATAGGCTAAAAATGACCCCAACATGATAAGCTATAAAGTCAAGAAGTTTCAGCTCTCCATGTTTGCTGTTCCGGAGATAGCGCAGTCAATTTGGTAGGGGAGGATGGCATTTTGCTCCCCCACCCCTCCCAGGCCAGGCAGCGTTAAGCTTGTATTGAGGGGAATAATCTAAAGTAAGCCTGTATTGAGGGGACTCATTTAAAGTGAGCTTGCATTGAGGGGACTCATTTAAAGTGAGCTTGCATTGAGGGGACTCATTTAAAGTGAGCTTGCATTGAGGGGACTCATTTAAAGTGAGCTTGCATTGAGGGGACTCATTTAAAGTGAGCTTGCATTGAGGGGACTCATTTAAAGTGAGCTTGCATTGAGGAGACTCATTTAAAGTGAGCTTGCATTGAGGGGACTCATTTAAAGTGAGCTTGCATTGAGGGGACTCATTTAAAGTGAGCCTGTCTTGAGGTAACTCATTTTCTTGGATATCAGGGGCTGGTGTCGTGCTAGTGGTAAGATGACATAAAAAATTATATTAAAGCTTGGCTTTATTCCCAGAATGCTTTGGGCTTGATCTCCTTTCAACCCAAACATAACCCATGTCATGTTTATCTTCATACTTTCGAAATATGGAAAGATAAAAACCTGAAACTGTTGAACATCACAACGTGTCATAGGGAAGGTTGAGCCTATATTTTGGGAAAGGTATATCGATAAATTGAAGAATAACTAATCTGAGCTCCCAGACATATACGAGCAAAGCTAAATTCCGGCAGATAAATTGCTCACCGAATCGCCTGAACAATTAGGTACTCTATAAGAGCATCCGAGTAAATAATAGTAGTAATGGACGACACTATACCGTTTTTCTCCTATCTCTTAACAAAGTGACCTGATTTTTTGGAAACCCTAGGTCACCAGGGTCGAGGTCAAAGCGTTGAGGTGCAAAACGTTCAAGTTAGCATGTTAAGAGATAGGAGAAAAACGGTATACTACTATTCTATTAAATCATATCTGTTTCCCATCTGAATATGTCGTTTGTGGAATCTAACCGGCTTGCACTAAGGTCAGTGTCGACCAATCCCGAGAACTCTTCATAGGGCTTTGAAGGGAACACAATGGTAGGGGCTTTTTGGTTGGCTCAGCCGAAACAGACGTCACGCTGGTGGGTTACCTTCTGATGTTGCCGCGCTCCCGCCAGATTGGCACCAACATGCAGGGTAACAAGCAGCCAGAGGATGCTAGGTCCCCCGCCAAAATGGCAGCAATATTTATAAGCGCTGTCGGTTTCAGAAGATATTCATGAGGATGGCAACAGCTACTTCACAGGCATAAGAAGCAGAGGGGTCTTTCCACCTTCCCAGGTTTTGAGATCAACTCCGAATGGCTGACTGAATGTTGATTGCTACTGTAATATATTTTCTTTACCATGTAGCATGAAAATTATGTAACCGAAATGCAATCCCAAGATAACCGTCGTGATATGACTGAAAAACTGTTGAAAACGACGTTAAATCCTACTCACTCACTCACCTGCAATCCCAAGAGACAACTCATGGCATACTATCTGCAAACTAAATTTGACAAGAATATGAAGGCATCCTCAACCTATTGCCCAGAAACCAAATTTAGACTTTGCCACAAGGAGTCACCACCTGTAGGTGCAAGCAGGCAAAACACAATCCCAAATGACATCTCATGTCATGGTATCGGCATATGAACTTTGAGACTCTGAAGAGGGGTCTTCAAGTTATTGCCGGTACTAGATGCCCACCGGTGTTCATGTTATTTGGGGCGGGTCACATATGAATACAGAATTTGAGAATAATCTGATGAGCAGTTGCCAAATTATTGCCCGGAAACAAATTTTTCCACCAGGAGACGCCACCTGTAGGCAGAAGCAGGAAAAATACAATCCCAAGGAACATGGTATCGTGGGGACATCTGCATACCAAATTTGAGAAGAATCCGATGAGGGTTATTGCACAGAAACCAAATTTAGATTTTGACACCAGGTGACGCCACCTCTAGGCGCAAGTCAGTGAAATGCATTATCAAGCGACATCTTATGTCACGGTACATTCATACAAAATTTGAGAAGAATCCGATGGTGACAGTTCTCTAGTTATTACCCGGAAACGAATTTGTGATGTTGCTACCAGGTGGCGCCACCTGTGAGTGCAAGTGAGCGAAAGGCAATCCCAAGCAACAGCTTCTGGCATGGTAAATGCATGCCAAATTTGAGAAGAATCCGATGAGCCACAACGTTTCTAATGTCACCCAGAAAGGTACATATGTAGGATATTTCAAAGAAATTTGACCAAGTGTTTCTAAGTAATCACTTGCAGCATGGAATAATGGAATGAACTCTAGTGGCGCCACCTCCGGGTGGATTTTACTGAAACGCATCACCAACGGTGTTTTGTCGCAGGGAATGCATTTGCCAAATTTCGAAGAAATCCGACAAATTGTTCGAAAGTTATCGCTTCCGAAGGATTTGAACAAACATGAACGGACATGCATTAAAGATTGGAACAAGACCCAGTGGCACCACCTACAGGCGGATCTTGCTGAAACGTAATACCAGCGACGTCTTGTCGCAAAGAATGCAGATGCCAAATTTCGGAGAAATCCGACAAAGCATTTAGGAGTTATCGCTACGCAGTATTTGCACGGACATGCACTAAATATTGGAACAAGACCCAGTGGCACCACCTACAGGCGGATCTTAATGAAACGTAATACCAACAGACGTCTTGTCGCAAAGAATGCAGATGCCAAATTTCGGAGGAATCCGACAAAGCATTTAGGAGTGAAGCATTTGCACGAACATCCATGGACATGCACTAAAGATTGGAACAAGACCCAGTGGCGCCACCTACAAGCGGATCTTGCTGAAACGTAATACCAACAGACGTCTTGTCGCAAAGAATGCAGATGCCAAATTTCTGAGGAATCCGACAAAGCATTTAGAAGTTATTGCTTACAAAGTATTTGCACGGACATGTCCGTGCATGCACGGACACATAGAAGCAAGACCCCAGTGGCGCCACCTACAGGCGGATCTTGCTGAAACGTAATACCAAGAGACATCTTGTCGCAAAGAATGCAGATGCCAAATTTCGGAGGAATCCGACAAAGCATTTAGAAGTTATTGCTTACAAAGTATTTGCACGGACATGTCCGTGCATGCACAGACACATAGAAGCAAGACCCCAGTGGCGCCACCTACAGGCGGATCTTGCTGAAACGTAATACCAAGCGACGTCTTGTCGCAAAGAATGCAGATGCCAAATTTCGGAGGAATCCGACAAAGCATTTAGAAGTTATTGCTTACGAAGTATTTGCACGGACATGTCCGTGCATGCACGGACACATAGAAGCAAGAACCATTTTAAAGTCCCCGGCCGCGTTGCGGCGGGGGACAAAAATATGGGCTGGCCCTTGGTATAAGCCTTGGGTTAAAGCTGATACGATGACCCTTATCCCCCCTCCACGTCTGCATGTAAAGCATTCTCAAAGAGAGCCGTGTCTACCCGCGGGAGACCAAAGCGACTCTCGTGTAAACTGGTGACATTTTTGAATCTCCAATCTCAAAGCGAGGCAGCATGACATCATTCTCAAAGCGAGCCGTGTCTACCCGCGAACTACTTCCTGTATTAGATAACTCGCTTTCACGGCCAAGTATACATACCGACAATAATTTGTTCGCGATTGATATGCTCCGAAACGGAAAGAGTCATTTCCCAATTATATAGCCCACGTTATGTTTAGCAATTCGCTTCTAACTCGGCGGAGTCAGCAGGTCAGTGACAAGCCAGATAATCATATGCCGCCTACTCACCCCCCAAATTTTGGGGGGATGGCTCCCATTTACGCGTGAGACTCTTTCTCGCAGTAGGGAGTCTCGCGAGACGAAAATGCATGTAAAGTAGTTATAATGCGGCTGTGATGTCATAAGACTATTACATATTCATGACCTGGGCGCTCTGAACACCAAATTCAATTGAAATCAATAAGATCCTACAAACCGACATATGATTGGGGCAACCTGTAACCATTTCGGTCATCTATACGCGGTAAGACTGACCCTGGGATCGTGTGTATCCATTTCAGACTACTTTCGGCAACTGCTAGAGGAAATTTCCATAAATCAATACCACGTGACTTCGTCAGCCAATCCGCTAAAGTCTACCGACGTAACCCCAACGTAACCCGCCATTTTTGAGTCATGTGATGATCTACTTGTTCAAATTTACAGATCTACCACACCTCTTGGATGATGCGAAAGTTATTCATACATATATATTTTGTAAGCCCAGGCAATATCTGTTTCCGAGGTATGTATGAAAACCTGTAATTTATTAGAGTTTTCGAGTCTGTTCTCCGCCGGATGAAGGCCGAACAAAATCCGGTAAAACACCGGATATCGCTCCGCGATAATGGAGACACACGATTCGCAAGCCATCTTATGGATGGCGAAGTGTACGCAAATGATGATTGGGGAACATTGATAGGATATTAATTTATTAAGATTGTAATAATGCGTAATTATCCTGTGTACATGTATAAGGGATAGGTTTAGCAGTTTATTCCCATTTATTAGAAGAATGTATCGCCAAAGACCCCTCTACAAACAACGCTCCCTCACTAAGCTTCTACACTCCCCAGATATGCTTATATATAGGTAATATGAATAGATATGTATGTACCTTTATGTTCCGTCCGAAAAATCTTATGCACAGTCGCAACTCGTTTTCCAGATTCGAGAATCGCTCAAATCCTCTCTGAAATAAAGTTAAGCTGTCTGTGGCTGAGGGTGTGGAATAAATCAATCGACAGACGTGCTGTGACACACAAAAACTTTGAGTTTGGAGCCATTGGCGAGCCTTCAAAGCTGCCGAAGTGGCGAGCCCTTGATCCATATCGAACTCTTCTTTGTCGGATCTCTTAATCCGGTCTGTTCTTTCAGGAAGTAAGCAATCACACAATGGCCACATAGGCTGACTGGCGTGGATGAGAGCAACCTATTCTAGAGTGCATTTCTGGAGTGTTTGTGCCAACTTGGCTGTAGGGCAAACAACACGGTTTTGTCGATGAGGGGAAATCCCCAGGAAATCCGACGGTCCGTCTGTATTGACTCATACTCTGCCAAATGCCCATCTGTTCTGGGTTTGTTGAACCGAAATGTCTTTGGCAAATTTAGCCATGTTTGAGATTTATGTCGGGTCTGAAGTGTATCGGTTAAAGCTGATAGGTTATTCTTTATCATCATCATGGCATGATACATGGAATTATAGATCAGGGGATGCAACTCTTGTAGGCATATCTGTTCGCTGGGCGAAAATGAATCGATATTACCGACTCGGACAGGACGATACCTGATTATCAAACAAAGTTAAATGTTTTCTATCAAAATACAAAGTGACAGGTTAATCGCGCTCTCTCTGTATTCCTGTATGCTTTATGAACAATAATCGAAAGAATCTCCCATAATATCGTAAGCACCTTGGATATGTAAACTTCAAATAAACGTCAAAAGACACTTTTCCGCGGCTCAAAATAAATATTACAACGAAATAAATTCGTCATGTCTTGTTAACACGGCTCCATCCGTGCTATCAATCACTCGCACTCGATAAGTTCTGGTGAGACTACATCAAGAACGCAATCTTAACCCTATCTGGCCTGGGCTTTTTGGGACGCATCCTGGCCTGGGGGTAGGGGGGCGAAATGCCCCCCCCCCCTTAATTATTTTCCTTACCCCTTGAGCTAGGAGCTGAAACTTACCACACTATACCCTTGGGTCAAGATCTACCAGGAAATGTAAAAAAATCCAAGATGACCGCTTTGATGACGTCACAGTGAGGTCATTTAAAAAAAAACGGCATTTTTGGATCGATTTTTTGGTCGGATTTTCCGAATTTTTTATTTATGCAATTTCTCCGCAAAAACTGCATGATAAATTAGTAAATATTAATGTGATGTGAAATAAAATAGTTTTGCCCAATTATCGTCGCCAAAAAGCACAAATTTTGAAGAAATATGACCAAAAAAATCACTTTTCTGGTACTTCACGTGGCCGCCATCTTGAATTTTCCCATGATCCTCTGCTCGGGGGTTTTGCAAATAGGCTCAAAATGACCCCAATATGACCCCCCCCCCACCTTCAGGCCAGGTAGGGTTAATAAATTAATATCCTATATCAATGCTTCTCAATCGTGCATGTCGATATATAGGATCTTGCGTGATTTAATTGAATTACATGTAGGTGCTCAGAGCGCCCAAACCATGGATATTTAATAGCATTATGACATCATATTCGCATCTGGAGTAATCCACTTGCAATCGGAGAGGGGAGATAGGATCACCGTGTCCGTAAACCCCCAATGTTTACACCAAAGAATATGCGCGTATCTGGGTCAACCAATTATCGCGGCATATTCCTACGAAGTAGGCTACAGATCGCAAATTGTCCGGTAATGAGTCAGTCAGTCAGTCAGTCCATCCGAGTCCTTTCGTCGGCAAAATAAGGAGAACCATTGACATTAGAACCTTGATTTTTGGCATGAACGTGCATTAGGGCATTGTTACCAGCAAGTTCTGAGCTGACCGAATTGATTTATAATTATTTTTTTTATTATTTATTGTTAGCTCAGCGAGTGCACTGTCATGTCCATTGGGAACCCTTGGCTGTACGTTTCACTGTATATATAACACAGTACAAAACGTGATGGGATGATGAAATAGGAAATGTTAATTTTCCATCATTTGTTAGTGCATTTATCTACACTGCTATTACCAACTTGCCATTCTTAATACACACAATTCAGTATATTGTTATAGATATATGTAAACTGTGGCCTTTAACGTGTATCCTATTTCACATCCAAACATTTCATCACAGACCAAATCATGCAGGCTTCAAATTTAGGTCAAATTACCACTGATGGTCAAATATCCTACATCAACCAATTAATTCAGCTTGGTACAATAACCCAGCAGAACAAAGAACGATCTGGTATCATCCTTCAGATTAGCCTGTGAGCAACAATGATACAAGTTTACTGAGGGTGAAACAAAGCCATCCTGCAAGCCACCCAAGGAATTTACCAGCTTGTGTTGGGACATTTTGTTGGTATCATGTAAGTTGTTTAGTAGTTTACTCATTCAAATCTCCATACCGTAACTGTTATTCAACAGACAAATTTCTTTACTGGTTTTAATTGTTTAAGTTTTACTGGGTTTCAACTGCTACAGATAGTAACATAGTACTGATACTGTAGAAATGGGTAGTGTGAATTTAATTATTCCATGTTTAGTACAATTTGTTCACATGAATGGTGGAATGTCTGGACTCTCAAATGAAAGTGTGTTATACATGTACATAGCTCAAACATGTCAGGTTTGAGGAACAAACATAGTTGCAATTAAGATATAACCAAAGAAATTTCATGACAATTATTGAATCTAAGTAGGCCCCTACCTAACAAAATTAGCTTAATAAAAAAGGCCTTCCTGGCGTAAATTGTTTTCTTTTGAGAGAGAATGGTATTTTCTGGGTTAAGAATTTCCTGTATAAAGATAGGTTGTTCAAGGAGGCTTTGTTTTTGCGGCTGTTGTGTGCATCAAGGGTATGGAAACATGATATATGCACCCAGAGCCCTGATCTACAGCTGTATAAAACTCAACATCTGGCATTGACGGCATGTTTAAAGGGTCTTAATTTATTTTCTTTGGGTAGAATTTAACTAGATAAAGTAACTTTGATTGTACTTCTTGAATATTGACTATATATCACACTGGGATATAATTTAAACAAAAACATTACATGTGTAATTATGTCTAAATTTTTCTTGTCATTTCAAATTTTGATTCCTTGATTAAGGGATACAGAATCACTGCCACAAAGTGTGTTGGTGTGTCACAGAATCACTGCCACATAGTGTGTTGGTGTGTCACAGATTTACATCAGCACAGTAACTGGTAAACTATTCATTCAATCCCATCACTTTTAATCTTCAACAAAATATTCAATACTGTTTTAATCGAAAATTTCTGGTGATTTTTGATGAAAATCTCTGGTGATTCTGACTTGGGCTGCATGTGCCCATCTTAATATAGGCAGGATTTCAACTTGGGGCTGGGGGGGAGGGGGGGGGGGGGGGGGATTGCCAAGAGCTCAGTGCCTGTCCTAATGCCTACCTTACTTCGTAGGTCCTGTGACGCATAGTCACACTGCCATGTTATATGGGCAGGCACACTTGTAACAGAAAGCGCCATGTCTTCTCTCGGGTGAAATACATGAAATCGCTCGTGATATATCGCGGAACAATAAAATTTCACAAAATCTTTGATGCATGGAGAAACAGATTAGTATGAAGATTCGGACTTTCTAACCTATTATATTACACTGTATAAGCGTATACATGGCAGTGTGACTAACGTCACAGGACCTACGAAGTAGGGTGGGCATTAGGACTCCGACGCGCACTGAACTCTTGGAAATCCTTCCCCCCCCAGCCCAAGTCAGAATCACCAGCGATTTTCATCAAAAATCACCAGAAATTCTCATCAGAATTCGGTCAGCTCAGAACTTGCTGGTAACCGTCCCCTAATGCACCTTCATGCAAAAAAGCAAGGTTCTAATGTCAACGGTTCTCCTTATTTTGCCGACGAAAGGATTCGGATGGACTCACTCACTGACTACCGGACAGTTTGCAGATGGTAGCGTACTTCGTACGAATACCCAGTGTATACGATATACCGCTGGTGTTTTACTTCTGTATTTTCTAGGATATGCCATCAATAAACCATCATTGTGCGTGTACTAGTCCCTGGTGTAGCTAATTTCCTAAGTGCCTCATTTGTGAAATGACATAGCACAAACCCGTTCCTCAAAATAGATACGCCATTTTGTTAGTAGTTACGCAACACTGTTCAGAACGCTCCCATTGCTCTCATGTTCTGCACTTTTGAAGATCAAATATATGGTTATAGAAATTAATTTATTATATACAGAAATAATTTCCTTTGGGAGAGTAACACCAGTGATACTCACAAAACAGGTTGATGTTTCTCTTCATTTTATGATGGGAGTCACAAATCACGAAAGAACCGCGTCTCTGCATCTGCGATAGGCTGGCTGCATCAATATTTCATAGAGCCACCCTAGGAAATCGGAACATCAGTGATGCCTCCCTGTAGGGTATTCGTTTACATTAGGAGATGCGGTTGTATTAATTTACATTCACAGCGTAGCAACATGGACACAAACATCGAAATGGATTGATCTCTATAGGCGAATAAGCATACCTGGACCAACAGGCATGGTCTTTGAATTTGAAATCAAGTCGACATCTATGTTATCATTAAATTGCATATTTATCGTCGTAAAATCATATGAAAACTTTACTTATTTATATTTCCCAGAAAGCCTTTTAATGCTTCTGGTGAGTGTAGAAAGGCAAATTAATACTTCAATACTGCAATACTTCAAACCGTAGCTTGTGTTCCTTCACAAACCAATGCATATGCCGGATTTTCTATTGATAATTTGAACTGACCAATCATATTAACCCTACCAGCCCTGCGGTGGAGCGGGGCGGGCGGGGGGGTCCCTCAGCAAACTGCCTCCCTTATCTTCGGAACGACAGAAAATGAAAATTGACTTTCTGTGACTTTTTATTTTATCTTATTTTGAGCCTATTTGCATAAATCAGGGGTATATTCAAGATGGCGGTCATGTGGTGTACCAGAAAAGTGATGTTTTCGCCATTTCTTCTTCAAAATTCCTGCTTTTCCTTGACAAAAAGTGGGTGAAAACGATTTTATTTCGCATCAGACTATTATTTACTAATTTATCATGCAGTTTTTGCAAAGAAAACACATAAATAAAGAAAATGGGAAAATCTGACCGAAAAATCGACAAAAAAAAAAATACTACTCGCTTTTTTGAAAACGAGGTCACTGTGGCGTCATCAAAGCTGCCATCTCGGATTTTTTTTACATTTTTCGGTAGAGCTTGATCCAAAGATATAGTGCGGTAAGATTCAGCTTCCTTGCACAAGGGGTAAGAAAAATAATCAGATAATAGTAAGATAAATGCCCCTCCCCTTCCCCCCCCCCCCTCCAGGGCTGGACAGTTCCCCAAAAAACTCAGGACAGATAGGGTTAACACTGGAAGAAGTCCCGTGATGCACTGGTCATTGTAACAGAAAAAAATAGAAAATAAAAATAATAAGTAATAGGACTTCATGATTGATGAAGACTGAATACCCATGCGCACAAATTATCCGAGAAATCGGTAAGAGGCTGTTCCGGACGGCAGTAGGTTATGATAAAAGGGGAATGTTGGTGTGTGGATCGAAAGTAATCCTGGGCTAATAGCGACCACGGAACGGGATCTGGCCCCCATTTTGCCGACATGGATGAGAATCATATGAGGGGGTGGGAGGGTTGACGGGAGTAAGAACAATTTTTAGGGAAGAGTCAGAGGCGGAAGCAGGGAAAACAGGGAGCGGGAGCAGGGAACGCAGAGGGCGGAACCGGAAGCACAGCTGGCGGTAGCAGGAAGCCCAGGGGGCGGGAGCAGGGAGCACAGGGGCCGAAACTGAGAACGCCGAGGGCAGGAGTAGGGAGCACAAGGGACTGTAGCCGGAGGCACAGGGACGTCAGCAGGGAGCACAGAGAGCGAAGTTGGAAGCACAGGGGACGGGAGCAGGGAGCACAGGGGCGGAAGCAGGGAACACAGGGCGCGGACGCATGGGGCACAGGGCACGGAAGCAGGAGGCACAGGGCAAGAACAGGGAGCACAGGGGCGAAAGCATGGAGCACAGGGGATGGAAGCAAGAAGCGCAGGGGACGGGAGCAGTGAGCTCAAGGAGCGGGAGCAGCGAGTATGGGCGTCTGGAGCAGAGAAACTATGTGGCATTTACTGAAATAAAGTAAATGTATGTTGGAGTGAGGAAACATTTTCTCAATTTTGAATCGACAGGATAAATCTGATCCAGTATAAACCACTGAGGTCCTGGTGACCAACAAACTAAACTGTGGGATTGTCGGAGCATTTCTGCTGATCTCTTGGGTACAGTGAAAAGGCAAGGTAGGCCTATGGGTCAATATATAATCGATGGACGGTCGTCTGATCGTTCAATTCCGAACTGAGTGGGTAGACGAGAGCTCTAAATCGAGGACGTAACATCTGGTTATTCCACCCAAATCATTAACAACTTGGACGGTTCCAAGATGGCACTCGTATTACATCCCATCCATCAACGATTCACTTGTATAGACACGGCCACCTGTTGTCTTTATTCTGGCTTCCAAATGAATTTATCTGCCTACAAATTTGTTATCTCTAAATATCTAAATATATCTAAATATAATCCAGTCCGAAGCAACGAAAAATCATGAGCTTGGCGATACAGTGATATAGCTATGAGACGTGATATAACTACACATACAGGGGTCATTTTAAACCTATGTGCATAAATCTAGGAGCAACGGGTCTAAAAGGAGAAATGGAAACTTTGTCTGACATCGCCTGATACTATTGGATATGGGCCTAAAATGATTTTAAGCGAGAAAGTATAAGACAATTTTCGTGATAATCTGTCAAAAATAGACTTCACCAGAGCAACCAGTTAAATAGTGCTCACACATTTCGTTAATACTAGAACCAATTATATAGTGCATTTTAAGCTTCCTGGAGGTCTTAAACTCCCGCTCCCTGTAAAGTCTTCTGACATTTACCAGTTCCTTTAGATTATTACCTGATTCTGAGATAGAGACCATTCTCGACTGTTTTATAGCAACCTGTAACCATTTGGGTACGACTGACCCTTTCGGCAACCATGAGGGAATCTTCTGAAATCAACGCCACGTGACGTCGTCAGCCAATCAGCTAAACTCCATCGACGTAACCCCTCATTTTCGACTTGTTCGAAATTACAGATTTACAACACCTCTTGGATGATACGGCAGTTAGTCATATCTCTTTTATGAGCACAGAAAATATATGTTTCAGAAATGCTATACAAAACTTGTAATTTTTCAGGCGTCTCGAGTCTGTTCTCCACCGGATGAAGACCTAACTGTGCACGCTATAAAAGTATCGGATATCGCTCCGCAATAATGGGGACACACGATCCGCAAACTATCTTACGGATGGCGAAGTGGACGCAAATGTGTACTATAGATGTTTATGGAACTATAAAATATGACTCATATACATGTTTCAATGTGCGCGAAATGCATTTTGGCTCGGTGACTGGGTAATATTATGACTGACGTGGTGTAAGTAATGAATATTGGAGATATAAACATAATGATTGCTGGCAGTCCCGATCCCCGGAACACACCGGAACTACTTTCGGTAACGACCGTAAGTTTCCGCTAAATGGTAGCCCAAGCCACTCGCCCTGTTCCTCGAGATCAGCTTTCTTCCATTTGATATATCTCGTTACCTTACATAGCTTTGCTTTTATATCGTATTGAGGAATTGAAAGGTATGATACCACAAATCCACTTTCGTGTGATCAATCATCACCATTTCCGGTTGTATTCTGACCGCAGAGTAAGGTGGGTTTCCTTATAAAATATCAGATTACTAAACCTTTAACAGGGGAACAGAAGAGCGCTCCCCTACATATACGTTCAAGTCCTTTCAAATGAGACCCGATGATTCGGAGTAAATTACATTGACCGCCAGAAAATATTTACGAAATTTAATACTTTAACGAGTTATTGTCAAAAGAGGTTTCAACACCGATTTTTTTACAATGTTCGGAATAAAAAATCTTTCAAGTTTTTTTTTTATGCTCTGCTATCTTTACAACATCGTTTTGAGCCAAAGGCGAAATGATGACCATCTTGCACTTCTATTTCGGCAAAATAGCTCGGTTAAAGATAATGTTTATCATATTATAAAACCTGACAGCCTACACTGAATATACAATTTCTTGAATCTTGAATCATATTCAGTCACGTGACCTCTTGACCCAGAAAAAACTGCGCTGATGGACAAACACGTCAAACGTTTGTATTTCTGTGCTGAAATATTCGCTGATACCGAATATGAAATATTTAGACCAAGCATGCATAACAAATATAGAGCGCGGGAATGAAGCGCTGATTGGTCAATATACACATGTTGCTTTTGCTGATTGGCTGAAAAATATAGAACACGATCCATTCACATGTGGACCAGGGGTATCTAGGATAAAGCTACCCCTATTTGTAGCGAGGATTTTGCTCTGCGTGATAGTTGAACACCAACGTTTACGTTCATTCTCCTCGTGTGAAGTTAAATACCATACCAATAGCCAGTGTGATTGGTCGAGAGAGAGAGAGAGAATTAAGGTTTAACGTCGCATTCAGCAATATTTCAGCTATATAGCGACGTGATTGGTCGAGTACCGCATGTCTTTCAACTGTTAAACAGAGAAGTTTTTGTTTGTCTGATTTGAAGCCGATCACATACATAAATAGTCGTGCCAGGTCATTGAAAGGGAGCCCTAACGCCAATTCGTGGTAAGGTGGCCGAAACGTGCCAAATCTTAGCGTCGAATTTCGACAGAGCGATTATTACGATGGCATGATGGTACGACGCGATCGTATGATGCCCCACAATATGAAGATCATGTACAATGGAAAGTAATAAAAGGAAATTCTCATCGTATCATCGCGTCGTTCCATATTGTACCACTCATTTTCACTATCTTCTCCCTACCATCACAACAAGTAGGTACAAACTTCAGCTTACCGGTTTTTTGAACAGGATTCACTATACTCCAATAAATAAACACGAAACAACACAAATTTGATGACAAAAAAAAACCTGCCTTCCTTCCCCTTATTTCCACGCCAATCCCAATCCAAGACCATCACCGCCGTTCATTTGCTTATCCGGCATAAGTCTTAGCAATTTCCACTCCTCTCCAACGCACCTTAATTAAGTACGTGCCGTGAAAATAACATTTTCTTCGTAACACGATAAAATACATTATATAACGGCTGAATAATGAACGTCAGATCTGGCGCCTGCTAGCAGACCAGCCTGTAATCACCATGGACTCTAGCCCGAAAACATCGGCTAAGGAGTCTATTTGTTTTTTTTTGTTGTTTTTTTAACTTTTTTTTGTATCACTGTTTACACACCGAAACGGAATGAAACAATAAATAATATGATTTGGCATCTCCAGCTCTATGACAATCATCGAATGACGCCTTTAATTAGATGGAATCTGCCTTCAGATGTTGTCAACAAAACCGTTGTGTTTCTTTCTCCACAGGGACATGCGCAGAATGTAGTTGACCTTTTTGCTCACGTCGTCAGAAATGGATCCTTGCCGACTGTAAACCAATAGCGACGTGTGTTCATTCAAGTGATCACAAAGGTCATGATATAAAAATAGCGTGGGTCATAAAAACAAGCATGTCCAAAAGGCACCAAAACGGGAAAATCAGTCGAGTTTTTTCCACACTTTTGATCACATTTTGTCAGCATCAAAACAGTCATGAAAGATGGTACATGGACAGGGTCGGTCAAACTGTATCAAATTAGCATATCTTTTCTCTCCCGATTCGTTATTTTCGTCAGCGAAAGATTGCGAAAAGGCACTCTTCGGAAGGCCAGCTTTTATCGCCACATTTTAACCCACCACCGCTCTGAGCTGAGCCTTGGGCTCTTACTAGCTAGGGCGCTGGCACGATGACATGGTGGTTCGGTATGTTAGAAATGTGCCACCATACCTTGTCCACCAATACATGCACATCTCGCCGAATTCGAGCTAATTGGCCTCGGATGGCAAACTCGCTTTCCTGTTGAGATAATTGGTCAGATTAGATGTGTAAATTGCCCATTTTTCTCTGTCCTCTATAATCACGCTATTCATTTTTCCTAAGAGCGGATTCTCCAGAACTGTCACGGTACGTTAAAGGGCGGAAATGATATATTCACGTCTTAGTAATCCCCACATAATTCATCAAATTACATGGCAATTTGACGTCGGGGGATTTCCTTATCAAATAAATATATCTGTACTGGGAAAAACGACGTAACATTTGCTATAATATAATATGACATAATATGATATGATGTAATGTAATATAATATAATATAATATAATATAATATAATATAATATAATATAATATAATATAATATAATATAATATAATATAATATAATATAATATAATATAATATAATATAATATAATATAATATAATATCATATATCATATCATATAGATGTACACTGAAACGAAAGTTGTGCAATATTCCATGATTATAGCACCAGCGAAATATACAACAACATAACAAGGATGATTTCCTTATCAAATAAATATATCTGTACTGGGAAAAACGACGTAACATTTGCTATAATATAATATGACATAATATGATATGATGTAATGTAATGTAATGTAATGTAATGTAATATAATATAATATAATATAATATAATATAATATAATATAATATAATATAATATAATATAATATAATATAATATAATATAGATGTACACTGAAACGAAAGTTGTGCAATATTTCATGACTATAGCACCAGCGAAATATACAACATAACAAGGATTATTTCCATCCCATACTAAGGTATATTCCACACCATTCTATGTAATGAATTCAAGAAATATTCTGCTGGTCAGATAGTCGGAGAATATTCCCTGACATGTTCAGGATTTTTGTTCAGTGTATATTCTCTGAAAACTTGTCAATATATTTACATAAATACGTTTTTGTCCCCCGACGGTTTTCGGTCGGCGTAATATGGGGCAAATCTGTCGTAGCTGGCATAATGTACATGTACGTTTCGTTCCCACTTGAAGCTATTCATGTAGATGTAAATATTATGGACTGAAATTATCGGTACGAAAAAATATATGCTTTGTGTGTGCTTTATTTAAATATCGCATTCTCATTCAAGTTATTTTATCATTTTAACCCAGAGGATTTCTTCCAGTCTGTTTATTCCAGACTGAAATATGAGACTATTTCCTGTATCGATTGCCCATTGGGATGCCACACGCGTCATCTGTCATCACTATGCCAAGGTGTCGTGTTCCTAGTCTCATATCAGAATCTGTCTTTTATTGTCTTGTACCAGCCCAGTGCACTTCCCGTGTTCATTTTACCTTCACTTGGTCGATTTTAACTTCGCGAATGCAGTTAATTTCATCTTGGTCAATAGGATATCAGCTATACTCTCGTACACGTCCGATTTTTCAAACAGGACTCCGGTCCGCGAGCGGAACATCGCCGGAAGTGACGTCTAGAAATACCGCCAGCACGATCGGCCATTATTCTGCAGGTAATTTGATCACATACATTGTAAAGCTTTGTTGTCAGTAATTTTGGACACCTAGTCAACACCAAATACACAGTTGGGCTATTTTATGGAAGACAACGTTGAATACCACACTCCCGCGTTGTATTCAATTAATTAATACATAATAAATAATTATGAAAGAAGAAAGCTTAGCTGCCTACTAATACCAATGGGAACCTGACACGCCCATTTTCCCTCGTCCTACAGCATAGATGTGCATATAGCAAGCGTCAGATCCGACATTCAATATTGTCGTCCATAAAAGAATTTCCGCGTCAATAATCCAAGAACCTATTTCGTATGACAGTTAGCTCAGAATGTGTATGAAATAAAACAATAAAAACACGAAAAGTTTTCCTACAAGAGAGAAGCGTCCAACAGTTTCCATTGATGCTTGCAAGACATGATAATTTTCTATTAATAAAATCCTGAGCACTGACCAGTAATCTTTATCCATATGAATGCCAAGTCATTTCCAGAGTATATATCTCAGTCACGTGTTCAATGTGCCTATTCATTTGGACACCATGAAGACGAGAAACACATGATATTCAAATGGCCCTTAGCACCGGGTTAAGCGGAATTAGACACAGGTTAGAGACATTGCACGCTATGATCGTATTCTGCGCTCAGTGTACGACATTTATCATAGAATTTCCTTATTCGTCTTCCGCTCCTCCTATCACAAGGCAAAACTAGGTGAATTGAGGTTTCTTACGGTTAGAATTATGTGTCGTCGGTAATTTACTAAGATATTTGGCACATACGAGCACAAACTCTAGCCCTTGAATTCCCACAACTGTCAAGCTTTGGACTCTTCTTCAACGCCTGGCATTTGTCGTTGGTCTTTAAAACTTGTAACTCATTGCGGAACAGAAGGGACGTCAGTTATTTTAATCACGGATGAAACACCTTATTTGTACCCGATTTCGTGTTATATTTCGTCAAGATAATACTAGAATAGGACTTGATTATAGAGAGAACAACGAAGAGCCTGTCTGTGAAGTGACCCGTAACTTCAGCCGATCAGCTACTGGTTCGTGTAATTTCACTTAGTCCTATCTTTCAACCCAGGAAACTATTTTAAACTGCTAATAGCTGGTATATCTTCAAGTAATATGCAGCATGCTCCACAAATATCATCAAAGGTCATACAACTTTCTGGTCTGCGCCAGTGTGTATCTATACTTGTATTTTTTTTTTTTTTTTTTTTTTTTACAAAATTATCTCCCTTGACCAGGTGAGGACTTGAATGTGTCAGAAATGATTTAGCTTCTAGAAACAAAGACTTCATTTCCTGAGCACCATGGTGTTATATATTGTTATGATTGGCTTAACTTTAGCTGCTGAAGATATTTCTAATTTGAGGATACTGGGCAATCATACTAAATTTATTTTCATAAATTCATTTATTTTCACAATAAGCAACATAATCGAGATTAGCAAGTGAAGTTTTACAACATAATATAATACGCATCATGGATCTCCTTCAGTTTAGTGTAGACATATATACCCTTGGATATCTGGTATCCTGATTCAGTCATAATATTGTCTGTATTATATTGATGTCGACAAGGAATATACATAATTATTTGATAGTATTATTAATTGTATGTTGTTTATGATTAACATGAACTTTTTATTCGCTGGAATCCAGCCATTTGTTCCATATTGGCAATATTTTCATCAGCCATCACCATTCAATATGAATGTGATACATGTACAAGTCCATGGTAATTGATACATTATGGTGAAGGTGACCTGTAACCACCAGTATACAAAATTATTCCGAGCCCATTGAATCCACACATGATGCCGAGACAGATGAGAACGAAGTGTCGGTAAAATCAGATGTGTTTTGTAGAGGATTCTGTCAATGAGGATGCTATACTGTACACGTACAAAATATGAAGTGTTGATGTGTAGGGCCTATAGCATAAAATCACAAGCAAGTTGGTAAAACTAGGCACACAGGGTCTCATTTCTGCCGCTAACGTGTTGATTTGGGTGGGGGTGTCCTCTCATGGGGAGGTGTGGGTGGGAAGGGGCCTAATGTCTCAAGCAGTATTCCAGGTTTTCCATCAATATACTCTATTCCATACCCCAATATTTCAAGCACGTGAAATCAAAGAAATATTATTTGCGGGGAATGTGACTTCCACATCCCTAGCTGGACATGCTCGTTAATTACCATTGGTGAAGTTCACGTCAACAAATGCAAAATTGAGCTTGGCATCCGGCCCTATGTTATTCAGTGATGTACTATTCCCCTACTGACCCTGTTGCCTCGACGGAGGTCTTTGCGCTCATTCAGCGCTTGTTATCGATAGAAGCGCACGAACTCAACAACAAGACAGTAAGTAGAGACATCAATTGATCAGATTTGAGCCGTAGACGGTATTGGCGGTGATGTGTAGTATACCGTGTTTGACATATAGGAGTAGTGTGACGACGAAGTCTGCCAGGGTCAGATAACATGGCGCATTAGGCGTCTGGCAGGTGTGCATGTCAAAATTGGCCGTGATAATGATATATATTCAGTCGTTGTGACGTGTGGCAAAAAAGGTATCACGATCAGTATATGTGTTGCGAATTTCGACAGGTAATAACGAGACTACTTGTGGCGTACTCTCACCTGAAGAGTCCACGCATTTTGCCTTACTAAGACCGATTGCAGAATCCGACTTCAGGTTGTCTCAAAATTCTCCATACAAGACCCTAGACGCTGTGTTTATTCGTTAACCGACAATGACATACAGCCATCTGGAAATCCAATGTGAAACATAGATTAGTTCTCAGTTGCAATGAACAGCACATGTGATCCATGGAGGACTGGTCTTAAGTGTGAAGTCATAAGGGTTTTTTCATCTTTAAATACAATAAAACAAATAAATCACTTGACCTAAACACTTATCCAATCTCGCTTACCTGCTACCGTTAACAAATATAAATTTATTGTCTTGTGACATGTTTTTTGAGCTCACGTGCTTTTATGATTATTTAGTTGGCTGTGTATTGTGTTGAACCCAGCCCTTAATTAAAAGTCGAGCACTGAAGCCTGTTTGAGGAAACAAATAATAAAGTCCACCTAAGAACATGCACTGGCAGGAATCCTGACCTCGATGCACTGGCAGGAATCCTGACCTCGATTGTTGGTCAAATGAGAGAATGTCACAGCATCATATCTATACTAGTCAAGACGTTTACGTCCCTCTATACTGGCCAGCGCTCTTAACATGGACAAACATACTGTATAGCCTAAACAGGCATACATGACTATACACTAACCATCACCTTTCAATTCTATAATTGATTCATTACCAATTTATAATGATTGTCTGATTGTCAAATATATTAATTTATTCATAAAATATAGAGTTTAAATAGTCAAAACCCAACTGTGTAATGACGACTCCTAAATTAGGTCAAAATGTAGGTGTCATGCTATACTGGTTGTTTCCCATGTATATCCATACAGTAAACATGCATCGGCCCACATTCGTTTCGCTGTCGATACGGACTGAATTCGAATTCACAGTTCTGATCGCCTTTCATTGGTCCATGATCGTTCATTCTCCTAGACTGTGGGTCTTTACTCGGACCCGATACATTCCGCATTTTGGAGAAGGAGAAAAAATCCAGACAGAATATGGAGCCGACCACGACAGCCAAAAACCGTCTACTGTATCCACATACAGGGGAGGTAACCAGTCTAAAATTGCAGCTCTGTCTGGTCAGGAGAATTTTGCTGTCAACTTCCGGCAGGATTACCTCCCCTTTTCCTTACCAGGGAACCTATAATTATCGCTCGTAATTACATAGACGATATATTTATGCATTTATTTATTTGTTTGTCCATTTGTCATATTTATAACCAGCAGAGTCATCAGTTCCGAGGCTCTTTTCGCTCTGGGTCTGCTGGATTGTAAGAACAAACAAAATAGCAATATCCCAGGTCGATGTAGATCATCAGATGGTTGATTAATTCTGGATATAAGGACCTGGCTATACACTCTCAGAAATATTCAGGAAATAATCCTGAATAGATCAGGCTGCATATCCACAACTCAATTTCAGGTATTTTACCTGAAATCCAGGGATAATTTCCAGAAATTAGGGGATTTTAGGGGATTTTACGTACCTAAATAGGATCAGGAACTTACTAATCAGGGTGGTAGATTTGCCTGAATTTCAGGGAAAGTCCTCTGATTCAGAGATCTTTTTTCTGAAATTCAGGAAATTATCTCTGGATTTCAGGTAAAATCCCTGAAATTGACTTGTGGATGTGCAGCCTGATCTTTTCAGGATTATTCCCTGAATATTTCTGAGAGTGTAGATGTTCTTGAATGCTTACCAAACCCAATCTATTGACGATTTGTAATATTTGCTCCGCATAAGGAGAACTCCAGGATGAACATGCACATGTATCTGTAGAACATCTCTATCTTTGCAAAAAAAAGGATATGTTGCGAGATTACAACACAGGAACGAGGGAGGGAAAAGGTGACAGAGGCTATCTTTAATTGGTAATGATACTCCAGGGTGTGTTACCCTTGAGTTTAAGAGATTTTCAAAGAAGCTGTCAAATATGACATAACCCTTAGATGTAATGGCGAATTGATGACGAATAATAGCAAAAATTCCCCCCAAAGCACCCAGTCTCTCTCTCTCTCTCTCTCTCATATAACCGCGGATTGCTGTCTCCAAAAAGAAGATGTTTAATCTGTCGTTTGAAAACTGAAAAACATAAAGTCGAAAGTTACTTCACTATTGGAAGCAATCTGTTATCTTCAAACGAGGAGTGTACAATTTATAAATATACACGAGATGTCATTGACCTTGTATCAGTTTTAATTTCAAATGAAGCAATTAATGGAAGTGAATTGTTTGGACTATTCATCACGTCACCCCTAGCTCCATTGTAGGGTAATGATGGCACCCAAAACAAAGTGCGTGTGGAGGCTAACAATGTCCTTAGTGGGAGCTTAGTGTCCTTTTTCAGATCCATTTCTATTGCAACTAAGGAAGGACACTTACCCCAATGTGGAGAAAAATGTCCTAGCTGGGTTAGAAGATAGGAACCGGACACTCTTAGCCACCGAACATGCTTAGCCTCCACACCGGCATGTGCTGTGTCTGATTTGTTCGTGAATGACATTTACACTTCGGATCCTGTATGCTACTGGTGGAACTAATCTAGCGAGGCAAGATCACACCGTAAACGTATAAATTGACTTGGTGTACGAAGATGGGGCACGAGCGGGTAAAGCGATTCAGTCGAAAGCAATAATCATCCATCAGGAGATAAAACAGGAAGCGACACACAATATAGCCTTGTTATACCTGCCAGAAGATTCAACTGGTCTAGGAAAACATTCCCGTGTACACGTGGGATTGGAAACTGGCTGCGGGTAAAATAACTTCCATATTACTCCGATGTCCCATGTCCCATTGCGTGTGACATTTAATTAGGGTCTGGGGAAGCCAATCAAATATGGCCTTCGGGACTTCCATGGGTCAATTACCATCATCCGTAAATGTTCGATCTCCCTGGAATGAATCATCTTTGGCCGAGCAATATTGGTCGTCATTATTCGAATAATATTTTTTTATGTTGCCTTCGGCTTGGTTAACTTTGAGTATACTATCTTGAATTACAAAAATGGCAATACATGTACACCAGTGGGTATATTTCAGGATTCGTTAATCTGACTTGACGCATAGTATTTCGTGTTAAACAATTCGCGAGTGTGTAGCAATATCCCTTCGGGGTTCGATTACAAATACATGGGAATGTCGTTTTAACTCTACCAGACTTGGGCGATTTTGGTTCTGCCCAACCCTATTTATATTGGTTATTACTTTGTCTAGAGCCCTGAAACTTCGCATACTATATATTTGGATCATGCTCTACAACAACCTGT
The DNA here is from genome assembly GCA_036873755.1 of Hanleya hanleyi. NCBI lineage: Eukaryota > Metazoa > Mollusca > Polyplacophora > Lepidopleurida > Hanleyidae > Hanleya > Hanleya hanleyi. Next base: position 286,523 of record JAVTVY010003220.1, on the reverse strand, counting down.
AACCTTCTGTAAGACTGAACCTGGGATCGTGTGTATCCATTTTCAGCCTACTTTCGGCACCAATATGAGGGAATTCCCCGAAATCTAAATCACGTGATGTCGTCAGCCAATCAGCTAAACTCTACCGACGTAACCACAACGAGTCATGTGCTCTGCTATTTGTTCAAAATTACAGAGCTACAACTCCTCTTGGTTGATACGGAATTTATTCATATCTGTATCTATATCTCAGAACTAGAATGAAAAGCCTGTAATTTATCATACTTCTCGAGTCTGTTCTCCGCCGGATGCAGACCGAAGAGTATACGGAAAAGTATCGGATATCGTTCCGCAATAATGGCGACACATCATTCGCAAGCCATCTTATGGATGACGAAGTGTACGCAAATGGCTCTACAACAAAAATTAAAAAACAGAAGATGGACACCATGATGACGGCAGAGTTATGTCTTTTCGGAAGTCATTTTTCGCCTATTTTTTGGATCGAATTTCTGATTTTTCATTTTTCGATATTTTCTCTCAAAAGCTAATTAATACGATACCGAATAACTAGTTTTGGCAAAATAAAATACTTTTTATTCCATTTTAGGCAGGAAAAATGAAAAAAAACCCCCAAAAATAGGCAGAAAGGACCCAAAATACAACTTCCTGAGAACACCCGTGGCCTCCATTTTTGAATTTTCCCATGGTCTTTTGTACGTTGGGTTATGCAAATAGTCTCAAGATGACGTCAGCCAGAAAGCTTCAGCTCTCTTGTTGTCGTCATTTCGGATTACTACGAGTTTGGTAAGGGGCCATGTCCCCCTCCCCACCATGCAGGCCAGATAGGATTGAAACATTTGCAACTGAATAGCAATATCCCTTCGCGATTCGATTGCGTAAATAAGGGAACGTCCGTTTAATGCCTAATTGTGGCTCACTGTATTGGTGCGTGTACTGCTCGATGTCTTTAATGGGTATCATATATTCGGGTGGACCGCGATTTAACATGAAATTTCATCGGAAAGAAACACATACATTGACGGATATTTTGACAGGTTCTAATATATCGTGATGACTTTCTGGTCTCATTGAAAACTGTTCACCGCTCTTCTCTTGAAGGAATATATACATTTATACATATTTTCAAGTATATTTCCATTTTTCCATATTTGTCACCTCCCTTCCCGTCGACTCAGGAGGTGGCAACAAGTGTCCTTGGAGACGATATCCCGGTGGTTTTGCATAAATATAAGATAATCTAGCGGTAGATTTGAGACTTTCAGATCAATATGTTACGGGTCAATTGCCCCCCCCCCCCCCCCCCATAGTGCTGTGTACTGTGAACACAAAGGTGAGCATTCTCTAAATACTGTTTTCGGTATATGTAGTGAAACTGCGGAGCTCATAACAAGGAAAACTAATTCAGGAACTCGTTAACGACGCCTCGCGCCGACTAATACCGCCAGTATGTAAACATGAAAACATGTCGCAGGCGAGTCGATACATTCATCATATGCAGGCTGTTTCACTCCCTGGATACCAAGGAAGTTCTATTGGATTAAGGTTTACAGATGACGTTTACCGTAGTGTTATCCCTGCCTGGCCTATAGGCTGGGGCGGGCGGTGGGGTGTGGTGGTCTGACACCTTCCCCCTCTCCTCCTCTATCCTCTTTCTTAGTGCACTTTTCTCTCGTGCTCAATTGATGGTTGAAACTTCGTGACTTCGTAGCTTACCATATTGAGTTCCATTCCAGTCAGTATGCCTACCCCGATCGCTCCCTCCCCACCACTCCGCAGGGGATCATGGAAAGATTCAAATAGCGACTAGGTGGGGTACCAGGAAAGTTTTCGTCTTTTCTGCCAAAGTTTTGCCATTCTGTGGATATAAGTGAGCAAGATCTATTCTATTTCATTTCACGTAATTATTTACCAAATTATCATTCAACGTTTTCGCAGGAATTGCATAAATAAAGCATTCGAAAAATAGGCCAATCATGCCTTCTGTGAAAAAATAAGGTTACTGTGACGTCATCGCTGTGGCCATCTTTGATTTATTTATTGCATTTTCTCGTCAGGATTGACCCAAAAATATAGTCGGCATAGTTTCAGCGTCGTAGTCTCATGAATTATGAGAATATACGCCCTCCCTCCCAACCCAAATCGCCCACGCTGTGTCCATTGAAACTGTGCGACGTGGAACCTTGTCCGTGCATTTGAACATTAACGTTCGCTTGTGTGTTTGGTCCATATGCGCCCAGAATATTGCTGTATGTTTTATTTGGTGTAGATATCCCGGTGCGCAGTTCTGAAAGCTCATCCCCCGTCTTCAACTTACCTTAGGATGGATTTATTACTGCAATAAACAACGTCGAATGCTCCTCATTGTCAATTGTAATCGGAAATTGTAGTGAGACAAGAATCCCCCGTTGCTCGAATTGTCAGCATTCTCTGCCTCCATGATCAATTGCGTTAGACAAGGTTATATCAGTTTCTGATTTATTGCGCTCAATTTAGCTCTGTTAATCTCTGATACTGATACCTGAGAATTGGTGGCATCAGACAGATCACTGCTCCCTGGGTGTATATGAGGTACTAATTCCTGGCCCCTGGGCTATTTATCCGCTTCTTCGCGGTTGAGTTATGCCGTAATCATAGAAGGTTCTACAACCCGTTACTCCTTTGAGAGCATATTCTGGCGATGCCTCATCATAACATGGCATCATACAATCATCTCTCAATGCGCGGGAATCCGGGCCACCCTCAGTAGTCCTAAACCTTCCATTGTAGCCCCGACAAATGTTGACAGAAAAGTCTCCACACGCACGAACACGCACACACACGCACGCACACACACAAAGAATCCTATGGAATGACAACGGTTTAACGCAGAAATACACCTTTTTGGTTGTAATAATAACGACTGCGTTTTGAGCTGTAACGATGAAGCATAAATAATCCTGGTGCCATTAAAAATCGTATTCAAGCTCCAGCCATTACACCTCTCGTCAAACACTCTTTGGACAGTTTCAGGTTTAGGGTTATGGAGACGTACTCTGGCTGTCTCATCCTTTTCAGCGTTCGTTGCTATTCATAAGCTGACATTCTCCATGGAATTCATTTTCAGAGCAGGTGTGTCTCGAAGTAGTATTTGCAAATTTTGGTCTTGTGAACCGAATAAACCCATTAGAATGTAGGACTCTGTTAAATCAAGATATTAACAGACTGTGCCGGGGTGCCCTTCCAGCTGCCTCCCGTCCAGCGATTGGTCTTTCGACCTGCACCATTTTAAATTAAGATGAGAATTCTCATTGGATCACTATTTATTGGAGCAATCCCAATCTTCATACATAACCACGTGACTGTCTCAGTTGAACCATGACGTAGCTCGGCCTCGTTCTCGAGCTCAAAATCTGCCGTCTATCTTTGAAAATGTTGTTGTTGATGCCTCAGCCAGTAAGTGGCCCTCCGTAAGAGAGTCCAATACTATAGGCTGATAAACCCGTCGGATCCTGTCCCATATGCGATGTATTATGGGTGATTGCTGAAGACTTAATAAGCTCGACAAATTGATTAGCAAGACGGCTCATTCGAATGAATGAAGAAATCAATAAATCGACAAATCAATCAATCCTTGAGGGTCTGAACAAACCAGTTGAAATAGAACACTTATCTTGGATATGCCAACCGATATTTGCTTCGAGTAGATGATGAATGTATACATCGTGCGATTTGTGTCAGTACGATTTGTGTCACTACGATTTGGATCAGCACGATTTGTGACAATACAATTTGTGCCAATACAAGTCTCAAGCTTATCATCTGGTCTTGTAGGGATACTCTAACCCAAAGGAAACAGCACAGAGAGCCAATGCAAATGCAGTCGAAGATATGTCACAGAGAAACGTGCGTAAATTCAGTGGGATGGGTATATGGTTACTGTTTCACGAAGATAAAAACGTTTTACGGTGGCTCGTTTGAGTCATATAAAACCAAACAGTCTAGCCAGTAAGAGATCGGATAGAGACAAGTAGGTATCGACCTCTTTAATATCAATATTTATACGAATTAGAAAGTGATTACCTGCAGTAAGATTATCGATCTACAGAACAAATATAACACATTTATCTATTCCACATAGATATATTGTTTGCTCTTCAAGCTGATTTATTTATGTTATGTAATGCGCATGTCTGGTAAATATCTATCCACTTGGATTGTGCAACTTTGTAAGGAGGGACTTGGGCGTTAGGGGATCGCGAGTCCCCTTCCAACCACTCCACAGCGCATGGTCCGTTTCTCAGGCTCACTCACTTGTCCCTGCCCCCCAAAATGGAAGATGACCTGACGTGGCTATATGGCTTCTACAGACACACTCTCACGGTGACGATGTTTTGCTTGAATCCGACCGAACAACTCCCTCAGTTTTGCACATGAGCGAACTATTTTTCATATACTGGTCACTCTTATTAACGGGAAATATAATCTCTAAAGCATTCTTTTTTAACGCTAGATCAACAAACTTATAACACAGAATTGAAAAATAATCGGAACCATCGCTTATATTGCGGTTATTAAATAAAGTCTGTACTACTATGATAATACTTACGGTGGTGTGTTGCTCGAGCGGGAATCCTGTCGGAAAATCTTACCGGTATCTGGGGTATTATTGTGCCCCTGTGAGATGGTTGGTCCCCTCCCTGGGCGAAGGACGAGTGCATACAAAACTGTAAATCTAATGGCTTATTTATTACAACTGAGACATAAATGAAGTAGTTCCGGCCGACAATTGTTCAATATCAAGCCCCACTGTCCAATAATAATTTTAAAATGTTGGACACTTATGATTATATTAAAAATTTTGCGGACAATTATTAACGCCAGATTTTTACCCGGGCCCAGATTATTTAATGCCTAATTCCAGTACAGAGCACTAGCCGATTCAAAGTACATATTGTTCTCGCGAGGTCGTCAAGCAAACTTTCATAAATTTTAAAATTTAATCGGTCGGTGTGCGAGAGGTGAACATCAAGCGCCGCTGCAGAGAATGAAGTCTTTGATCTCAGTGTGGGTGATGTTAGCTGTCATAACAAAATTCGGACTGGTCGGCTATCGACAACTAGATCGGCTCGCGACATCAAGATGCAAATGACTTCGGGACAGGGAGATATCAATATGAAAAAACGTGTTGCCCCGCATATTCTATGGATTCTTGTGTTTGTATGACTACCGCATACATTTCATGGTGAAGCGATTACGAATCCCCCGCTCGTCCTTTCCGACTACCAAGGAAATCTCGTCCGACAAAAACAGCGCCGAACTCCAAATGCAATCATTTGTGTGAATATAGCGAAACGTGGTCGGATCGCTGTTTGCAAAAAGAAATACGTTCTACCGGCCTGCTCGAGTCAGGTGAAACCGAGCAGTCTAGCCGTTACGAGATCAAATAGACGAGTACAGATCGATTCCATTCATCTTGGTGTTTATACAAATGAAGGGGTGATAAGGTGGCTGTTCGCCTATTAGCCTGAAGTAGAATTGTATTACGGTTTTCGGCAACTACTGTACGACACGGGCTGCTTGGAGTCGAGAATATATGCCGCCATGTTGTATACGTAAGAGAGATAAAGCAGGAAACCGCGTTGGGAGCGGTGGTCAAATCTCAATGCTTATTTTATTAATCTCATGCCAAACTTGACAAATCTCTCCGAAATACTCATAGAAGTGTTCATGCGTAAGGGCTGTGTGCGCGCTTGTGGTTTTGTGTGCGTGTGTGTGTTTTTTTTCATACAGTGTCTCGGGTAAATCGATCAATCGCGATTGTAGATATTGTAAATATTTTTTTTTACCCCTTGAGTTATATTGAATTATATGACGGCATATACTCCCGACTCCTAGCAGTCTGTAACTACATTTATATGAATCTATAAACTATTGTCAACCGTTTAGAACATTGGTTGTCTTACATGGTCAGTAGCACACGGAAGATAGAATAAATTGAATAAAAAGTTGAAACTGAAATAAAGTTATTATTATTATAAAGAGTTCCAACTTCTCGGTCTGTAGACCGACGTGTCTGGTGGACCCTAACGAAGATCTGTTTCTCAACAATAAACCACGTCAAGCGATATCAGAACGTCTCGACTGGGGACTGATGGAGACCCACTGATCTTACAGACGCCGTGTTGTTGTTGTTGTTGTGAATCATGTCGTGATTGGCTAATCCGCCATGTGTTATCTGACCGGACGCACGTGTTTTCCATAGTTCTAGTGTTAGATTTCTATCATATATACATGTAACATCTCGCGTCTTCTATGCCTGGTACATATGACCAAGTTTTTTTCTTGACCAGTTTTCCTGTATCGGTTAAACACCTGAGCAGACTTTTCTACACATTCTCCCTAAGTTGTCCAGTTCCTTGGACCGTGTGTACAAGTAACAAGTTTAATTTCTTGGCAGCACTCGGTCATTTCCGTTTATACTCGGGTATAGAATGATATCGCTGCCTTTCGCAACCAGAAACTACTACTCATATGCATGTTACTAATCATGGCGTTTGGTCTGCTTCTTGTCGGTGTTTTTGTAATCCGCAGATTTGCTATTTCAAAGGCTCTCTCGAGATTGTAGTCAGTCTTAGAAATATCGATGCGGCTCTATCACTGCACAATTTACACAGTACAAAGAGATATTGTCTTTGCAAAGTTAATGCGCTTGCATACGGAAGCGTATTAGTGCCAGTGTGAAAAAAAAAATTCCGAGATTTATCTCCTAATTAGGACATAATATCTCCTAATTAGGAGATAATTATCTCCTAATTAGGATCTCCTTATTATCTCCTAATTAGGAGATAATTATATCTCCTAATTAGGAGATAATTATCTCCTAATTAGGAGATAATAAGTCCTAATTAGGAGATAATTATCTCCTAATTAGGAGATATTATGTCCTAATTAGGAGATAAATCTCGGAATTTTTTTTTCACACTGGCACTAATACGCTTCCGTAAGCGTATTAGTGCCAGTGTGACAAAAAAAAATTCCGAGATTTATCTCCTAATTAGGACTTATTATCTCCTAATTAGGAGAAAATTATCTCCTAATTAGGACTTATTATCTCCTAATTAGGAGATAATTATCTCCTAATTAGGAGATAATAAGTCCTAATTAGGAGATAATATGTCCTAATTAGGAGATAATTTTCTCCTAATAGAGATAATAAGTCCTAATTAGGAGATAAATCTCGGAATTTTTTTCACACTGGCACTAATACGCTTTGTATTCTCCGATAACGGCCATGACTGCGGGATTTCTACGGAAGCGTATTAGTGCCAGTGTGAAAAAAAAAAATCCGAGATTTATCTCCTAATTAGAACATAATATCTCCTAATTAGGAGATAATTATCTCCTAATTAGGACTTATTATCTCCTAATTAGGAGATAATATGTCCTAATTAGGAGATAATTATCTCCTAATTAGGAGATATTATGTCCTAATTAGGAGATACATCTCGGATTTTTTTTTTCACACTGGCACTAATACGCTTCCGTATAATTGTAGATGTGTGGTCATTTTGGTGCAGAGAAAAAAAATCAAATTACCTTTGAATATACAATAATAACATTGACATTTAGATGACAATTATTACTGTTCAATTATTTTTAGGATGAATCATCCGTAGCGGCGCACATGTACCACTGTTGCCTGCATAGGAATTGAACACGAGACCCATTTATTATACTGTAATATGACAGAGCCAAAATTAGTATATATAAGTATTATGACCGTCATAGAGTATACATGAGCAGTTTGACTAACGTCACAGGACCTACGAAGTAGGGTTTGATATGATTTAAGTGTGTACTTGACCTAAGACCAATTTCGAGGTTTATAGCTATAGGTTTCCTATGTAGGTCTGCCCCAGGGGTGGGGAAATCCTCCCGAGGGTAGTGCATAGGTTGAATAAATGTAGCATCATGTAAACTCCCAGAATGGGGATTGGGGGATTCCGTCGAACGATAACCATTCTCAAATGGTCTGAATCTCGAATGGACCAGGCTTCCTGGCATCAGGGAACCTTCAAAAGTCACAATGAAACATACAAACAAGGGTTCCCGATGGGCATGACAGCGCACTCGTTGAGCCATCAATGAATAATTAAAAATAATTATAAATCATATTTTCATCAGAATTCGGACAGCTCAGAACCTGCTGGTAGCAGTCCACTAATGCAAGTTCATGCCAAAAATAAAGGTTCTAATGTCAACGTTTCTCCTTATTTTGCCGACGAATGGATTCGGATGGACTGACTGACTGACTCACTCATTACCGGACAATTTGCAAATGAGAGCCTACTTCGTAGGAATAAAGAACAATCGCTTTGTATGTTTGTTAATTTTTTCTTGTTTGTTTGTTTGTTTGTTTTGTTTTTTTTGTTTTTTTTTTATTCTTCTGGACAATGGGTCTTTCCAAATTGTAATGCATGCTGGCATATCGTCCGATATTAGGACGGCTGATTTTGATTTTATTCGCATGGACGAATAAATTCACAAGTAACTTTTTGAAGTGAGCTCGAGGAACACATAAACCAGTAATAGTTTCTGAAGGGACATCAATTTAGAGTTGAGTTCTTTATCTAGCATGTTAAATCCCCTTTTCCGCTTGAACGCTGTCTGGTTATCTGATGAAATTAAGGATATGGCGCTTGTTCTTGGAACTTGTGGGGACAATTGCGTCACGTGTACGTCAACTAAGCCGACCGAGCTAGCATATGCATTTAGTGTGCCAAAATATGGAAGGTGGTAGAGAGAAACGTGAGTAAATATAGGAGATCGTGATCGACTCGCTGCGCGCGAAAGAAAAATATGTTTACAGACTTGCTTGTGTCATCTGAAATCCCGCAGTCATGGCCGTTATCGGAGAATGACAAATACAGATCGATCTAATTTCTGCCAATGTATATACAAATTAGGTATGAATTAGGCGGCTGTCATTTTATCGATCCACAGAGCAATGTTTGATTGCCGTTGTTGTCGTCATAATCTCCTTCAATCCAAGGCATGCTTCGTGACTGTTCCACGGGAGAGAGAGAGAATTAAGGTTTAACGTCGGGTAAATATATCGATCATACTATGTGAGATATATCGTAACGACGAGAGAAGTAATCAGGACTAATTGATGTGATTTGATGTATTAATAAACTGAATTTTTCCCAATAATCAGCTCTTGGATGACGGCATTTCATCACGATGTTCTTTTACGTGTTTCCACGACTCCATGAGGACTAGACGTCTTTGTGCAGAATACAGCACGGTGCCATTAGAATAATGTCCTTTGATCACCGACCCTTGCAAATAACCTTTCAGGACAACGGTTACTTACTGAATGCCAATTTTGTCAACTTTATTCACGTCCCCATTGTTATCATGATACTGTGAATACACTTATAATTCTGTAGATACCATATTGACCGATTTAGCCACCGCATAGGCATTCCAATTAGATATAAAATAGTTTATATCGCAACAGCAATTCTTAACCGATAGCTTCAAGACGCGTACGGCGCAGCCGATCAAAATAATCGTAAAGGCTGGAAGCACTGTTGTGTAATAGCTAATAGCTTCCGACTTGTTATGGTTACAACGTATTGTGTCTCACGTTGTTAAACCGGGAAAAACAATAAGCGGTTATTTTCACTGTAACGTAAAAATACTAACAATTTAAGGCCCATTTCCACAACACGCGTCACAACATGCAAACGACATCTAAGAGTTATTACCACATTTTCACAACTCGGATTTTGACAGCGACAACGCTTCTGAAATTGAATGATGCAGTATTCACAGCACGCGTCAGTATATGATATTTTTGAAGCGCGACTAAAAGTATCGATCGATTTGTTAGGATCGATACACTGGCTTGGTTAGTTACTCATACCAGTTCTGGATATAAATAGATCAAGGGGTTTCCTGTAAATCAAACCAATCAGTGAACGTGCTAAGCTAGCTGATTACGCCAATCCGCTGCGAGGTATGACATGTGACAGATTTGAATTTCAACGTTGGCGAAACTACTACAAACCAAGCGCGGCGGGGATGAAATGTACGAGATTGTATAATAGAGGCATCTACTTAAGAACTCATTCGAATCTCCAAAAATGTCCAGGTATAAACCCTCTGTGGGGATTTAGGATTTACCTGGACTTGTGAAGATGGGGTATCACTGGCCAGTGTCTTCCCTTCGCCACCAATCTCGGCTAAACCGCGGTTGTTCAGCACGGGCCTTCGCGGGGGATGGTCTGTGGTGAACTACTGAACAACACATGAGTTTCGCTGTCTTCAGAGTCGAGAGTTTTTAATTAATCAAGGTGAGGTTGGCTGATTCTACTCTTCCATATATTTATTTGTTTGGCACTCTAAATCTCACTGGGAAAGGGAGAATCCAAGATACACGAGCCAATATCGCCGAATGTACATGTATTATTAATCAAAATCCCTCGGCTATAATCTCACCATCAATTCAGATTACCGGACAATGTTGACTCACTCCGCCTGTAAGTATTGATCGGAACAGACGTGTGGGGAGATTCAGCGGAATTTAGTCTCTGGAAGGATATTGACGCCATATTGTTCATTTACCGTTGTGACGTCACCGGACCTATCAAGCTCTACCAGGCATTCATTTCGTTCTGCTTCGCGCCTCTCCATTTAGCCCTGTCAGGGTCTCACGGACCTTGCCGGAGATTACCCTACGCCACCTGTTGCCACAGTAAACGAATATGGCGACCGTCTAACTGGGCGAATTGATATCAACCGCGATTCACAGATATATATTTCCGCAACATATAGTTCCAGGGTATTTTGTTAAAAGCTGCCTTCAAACTGTGTGACACTGGCGTTTTAAAATACATTGAATAACTGTTAAGTGTATTTCAAGTAAAACATACGTTTTGTGATCAGTAAAACAGTTAGATAGAACAGTTCTTGGTTTCTTCAAGAATCCTGCAAAAAAATGGCGAGACGCCTACAGTGGTAAATGGAGAGGATGCGGAACTATATCACATGTGAATTTTGAATTCTTAATAGTAGAAAGGTGTTCTCTAAGTGGAAAGATACAGTTTTCCCCTGACAACATGTAGGTAAAATAACTTGAACTTGTGTAGGTGATTTCAGGATAAACACTTTGTGGATCCGCGTGAGTGATTCAGTTTTTCCGGGGTACCACATCTCAGGATTTACAGGAAATATTTGCTAGATAAATCGGCTTCCTTCGTAGATTTCCGCTCAAAATTTCACAATGTTAATCCAGAATCTATAGACGCCATTGTACAGGAGACCCATATCTGACGCAAGCCCCTGCAGTATTACTTTTTGTAAAAACTGTATTGAACAAAAAGAATGGCAGTATTACATCGTGACATAGTCTTGCGGAATGATGTTGCTTATATGCGGAAAATACACGGGACGAAATAATAGTTTCCTGCAGCATTAATTGTTCTGATTTATTCCACAAATAATACAAAAAATGTGGTTGAAATGGCACTTTTAATTCTAAGCTTTCTTCGAATCGAATGGACAGATAAAAATATAAAATAAAGAGTGTTAGTCCACAGCAGCAACTTGGCAACCAAATTGGTCATCCCTATATCGGCTGTGCAATTTGAAATGTATCGTAAGTAGAGATAGTAGTGGCGAAAGTGAAGCTGATTCCGCTGAAGGTCATTCCACTTTCAATACTACGTATTGTAAGTCATGTGATACTACCGAAGGTATAAGATTATCATGGTTTATTTTTGTCTGGTTTCGTCATAATCTGAGGTAGTGATTTTCAGTCGGTCTTTGTGTCCATTTATCAAGTGCAATATTCACTTAAAAACTGAAGGAAAAATTGGGAATTATTATTTACAGCTAATAAATTATTTTTTTGCAAAGTGTGGCGGAAAAGTGTAAAATAAAGTAAAAAAAAGACCATTTGTGATAATCTGTCAGATATGATCGTCTATCTTCCCATAATCTCCAGTTCCATAGTTTGCAGGGTAGGTGAAATATGGCATGTGTTTATGTCCAACTCATCAGATCTCTTGATCAAGGAGAAGGGAAGCGCACACAATTCCATACCGAACTGTTATGTCTTCACCGACAGCCGTGGACAATACTTTGTTCGCATCTTAATGCAACATCCATTTCCGTATCTGGCGTTAATGACACGGTCAAGATTTTCACGAAAGCCCTTACATAAGACAGCGTATAGCCCGAAGCTCTGCGAACACTGCTATTAAGAGATCATCTGTCACTATTCACCTGTGAGGCAAAAACCACAACCATCCCACAATCTTACAGTGTACGGCATATTGGAACCTTCTCGTCATTGAACATTAAGGAAATGTTTCATGTTTCCCCTCAATATTGATTTACTGTAATGCTTTGTTATACCGGCGGAGCACATCCGGGGAAGTAATTTCACCGCCATAGAAGAATTCTCTGTCGAATTTATATAAAAAAATATATATTGACACATTTCCTTGTGCGCCTTGTCCTAGCATTTGTCTCAGATTGCAATAAAATTTTCTCCTCTATCTATGCGCTTATTTCGAGAGCACCATATTTATTAATTATCATATTCCAGAAGAAATTTGATCTTCAGGATACTCAAATGTTGTGCCAATAGAATCTGGCAAGTTAATGAAAAATAGCCTTTTATGCGAGATGGAACGATCTGGTGTTGGCATTTACCAATATTGTCCACTAAGATCCCACGTGGTATTTCGAAATCGTCTTGGCACATTCAAGCCTAGCAATTACTCCCATCAGTTTGGATGAAATCTCAAATGATCTCGAAACATTTGAGCACGTCTCCTATAATATATTTTACACACATCTGTTCCTATATGAGAAGAAGCACATATATTCAGGCCCATCGTCTACAGAACGGTTGAAGACGTTGATAGCATACTGGGCGAAAGACACTTAAACCTAACTGGCCAACCTCCAAACAGGGTTATCTCCCCTTCTGATCGACCGGCAGAAGGGGAGATAACCCTGTTTGGAGGTTGCTAACTGGCCTGGTTAGAGAGCATTAGGCTCCCTACCAAACTGTTCAACTCAGCTCAAGAACGAACATAAGAGCTGAAACTTTCTTACTTTTCCGCGAATCTATTTGGCGTCATTTTGAGAATAGTTGCATAATCCTCGGGGCAAAAATCATGGGAGAATTCAAAATGGCGGCCACGAAGTATCCTCGGAATGTCGTTTTTTTCTGTATTTTGTGTATGTTTTTAGTTGTTTTTGTTTGGCCTAAAATGACATAAAAGTAAATTATTTTGTCAAAACTAATTATTCTCTATCAATTTAATTAGTTTTTGAGAGACAATATCGAAAAACACAAGTTTAAAAAAATAAGCAATAAATGGCTATTGCAGTTTCTTGTAGAGCCTGCCCCATATATAGATGCTATGGAAAGATTCAGCTCTCTGCCCCAATGGAAATCTACAATAATAAGGGGCCACTCCCCCCCCCCCCCTTTCCCAAGGTTTGGAGAGACCCCTCAAATCACCCAGGCCTGGTAGGTTAGAGAAACCGAGATATAAAATGTTGACTGGCCTGAATGATCCTGAGTGTCTTTGGAGGGAAGACGGCATCTGGCAGATATATTGTAAACGAAAACATTATGCTTAAGTACAAATCTTCAGTCGTCTTCAAAGTGAAGTCAAGTGTTCGCAATTCCTTATTGAGCTACTATGTCTGTGCCAACAGCCCTTGATGCTACTTTGTCCGCATCCACTTAACCCTATACCTGGCCGGAGGGGGGGGGGGGAGGGAATGCCACCCCTCCCCCTACCAAACTTTCTGTGCTATCTCCGGAACGACACAAAATTGAAAGCTGAATCTCCGTGATTTTATGGTTTAACCCTATTTGCAAACCCACCGAGCAGAGGATCATGGGTAAATTCAAGCTGGCGGCCAAGTGTGGTACCAGAAAAGTTATGTTTTCGTCATATTTCTTCAAAATTTCTGCTTTTCCGCGATGAAAAATGGGCAAAATCTATATTATTTCACATCACATTAATATTTACTATTTTATCATGCAGTGTTTGCGAAGAAATTGCATAAATATAAAATTCAGAAAATGTGGCCGAAAATCGACCAAGAAATGTCGTTTTTGAAAATGACGTCACTTTGACGTCATCAAAGCGGCCATCTTGAATTTATTTACATTTTCTGGTGGAGCTTGAGTTTCAGCCCCCTAGCTTAAAGGGTAATAAAAATAATTAAGGGGGGGGGGGAGCCTCAATGGCCATTTTTTTATATTTGGCCTGGGTATGTGCTTATTGCAAAAAACACTGGGCAAGTGAATAAAAATTAAATTTATCTCCAATGCTGCATGTATCGTTTTTCGCTTTAGGATCCCATCTCCCTGTTTCAATTTGGAAACTTCAATTTTGATGAAGAGTACACGGTAATGACACATTAATGTAATCTGTAGTACTCTCTGTTCAATCAATAAGAGACAGTATCTGCGAGCTGTTTCAGCAGCCTTCTCTTCAGTGGTTGGTCATTCGAACCGTGCTATTTCAAATTAAGACCAGCATTCTCATTGGATCACCATATATAGGAGCCATCCCGTCTTCATACACAACCACGTGACTGTCTCAGATGACCCATGACACAGCTCGCCAATTACCAATAAGCGAGTTGTGAGAGCATTTCCATCATAGCTCTCTAGATTTGTATCTAATACCGCTTATGCCGGTGCTAGGGGCCGTGTGGTCATGTCATTCAAGTTGCCACATGAACAGGTATAATAAAAGCGTACCTGAGATACAACACACACCACTAATCGTTAGATTCTTTGTATGTGCTTTAGAATAGCTTAACCAGAAGACTCTACTGTGCAGTCATGTGGCTCAGTCAGTGTGTCGGCCCCTCTTCCCACTTCCCTTATATGTGTTGTAATAGCCCGGTCTCGTTTTCCATCTCAAAATCTGCCGTCTGACTGAGAGAATGTTATTGTTGCTATGACACAGTCAAGATGTTCCTGTAACCCCAGCTTAAACAGCTTAAATTCAGGGAAGCTTCCTAAACACTTCGAGACAAGTTGATTGACGTTTAGTTCGCATATATGATCAACTTTTTCGGGTCTGTCTTTTGATATTTCAACTGTCTGACAACACCAGACATTTCGGCGAGAGAAAACCCTTTGAAGTTCAAGTTTACCATTATTTGGATAATTTTGTTTGTTATATTGGTCCACGTGCTCCTATGTCTAATTACCAGGGGTGTCATGTTAAAGTTGTTTTATCCAGCTAGCCACCTGATTGGTTAACAAATGTAGTTTTAAATAGAAATTTCCTTATATAGTAGCCCTGGATTAATATATAATATTCCGTGGTATTATGTCTGAATTTACCGAGATTATAATATGTTGTGCTGGTAGACAATTACGGAATTCTGAGGTAACAAATGAGATGTATATTTACGGTTTTCGTCATTTGCAGTACTGCTTTACCTCTGTGCAATTGTTTTACCAAGCTAGCCCCGTGATTGGCTAACAAATGTAGTTTGAAATTCGCACGAGATTAATATAGCTCTGAAGTCAGATATAATATTCCGTGATATTAAATCTGAGTTTACTGAGATTGTAACTCTGTCCATATATTTGTTTTTAAATCATTATTATATTATTCCCATCCACCGACACAACTGGTACGATTAAACTTGTCGATATATCCATACCACATTGTTCCGGTGTGAGTTAAAGGGCCGATGGAGGATGAAACGTCAATATCTCGCTTACACATGTGCCAGGCTGAACGACCAGACTCTGTTACTGGCTACTGATGTTCGCTTCAGCGTCGTATCTTCATTGTTAACACTGTAGCCCTCCACTCTGAGATAGTGCCGATGGCGTTTCCGTGAGAATCTCTATCTGGAGTACTGGACATCTAATATAGTAGCGTAAAATCCAAGTAGAAGGGGACGACCACCTGTCCACGCTGGCCACAATCGGGAGGCTGAGAAAGACCGTCTGACCGTACAGTCAGAATATTGTATTAGGAGAATGGTTAGGCACTGTTAAAGTCGTTCGGATATTGATGCAGACGCAATCTTGTTTTCAGTTAGTTCCTTGGAGGAGTTTTGTCCCCGAAGGAGGATACGAAACGAGTTTTCTTATCTTGAGTTTGTGAAATTCTTCTTTTTTCGACAAACAATCAGCAAAGACAGTGCAATTCAGAAGTGCAATATTTAGTATTAATTTCCATTGGAAATATATGCAAAAGTCTTGTCGACAACTCAGCTTTTCTGTTTGTCTGTTGGATATCGTCCAGTTTCATTGTGTATGCTATATGTTACACACAGAAAGGATTAACGCGCGTTCACTCCATTATCCTCAAAACGTATCATTGAGAAGGTGGTTTATTATTCCTTGATATCTACTGAACGGTGAAAGTGTCTACCAATTTTTTGAGCAGTGTGGTGTATTTGAGCAGTGTGGTGCTTTTTGAGCAGTGTGGTGTATTTTCCTCAGTTATGCAGATAAGAATCATTGTCTCTGGATGGTATTTATTGGCATGAGTCACCAGCTTTACACGATCTGGGGTTGTTAGAGCCTTGCTGACCCCACAAGAACATTCTTTCATAAATATTGGATACGTTTCCGTCTGTTGAACACATCGTTACTATGCTGTAATACGGGGCCTTATCCTATGACGACAAGATGATTTAATAATAAATTGTGCCCAGTTGTGCCCTAGTTCTCCACAGCAATAATTGCCAACAATCATGCAGGCATCGGGTTTCAAATCCAGGAATATTTCACTGCGTTTCGGATCTTAATAATAAATAAATTTTTTGTCCCCATCAACAAAAATGAATACGTTTGTTTTCTGGATGGTCCTCGTTTCACAGGTGTGGTTGTTGCTGGTCGGTTTTAAGCCGGTGTATCCAGTCCATATCAAAATTGCGACAATTTTACCGTCGAATGATTCTCGAATGTTTTCTATCAGGCGTGTTTCTCCAGCCATAGAGATAGCTCTGGATAGGATTAAGAACACCAGTTATTTCCTGGATGATCATGTGTTCACGGTGAAGTACGAGGATTCATTGTGCTCAATTTCAGAAGGTATGAACAAAGCAATCAACTTTTACGTGCAAAAAGAAGTCAGTGCGTTTTTCGGGCCGGTTTGTGATTACGCGGCGGCGCCTATAGCCAGGCAGGCGAAATTTTGGAATATACCTTTGATATCGGGTGGGGCTATGGCCAGGGATTTCTCTCTCTTCAGGGCGACCATGTACCCACTCTTGACGAGAGTAGGGCCAGTGAATTTCGTGTCGCTCAACAACTTCTTAAAAAGTGTTCTCCGCCATTATGGCTGGGGAAGTTTCAAGGTGTTGTACGACAAACCCGGACAGGATAATATAATGACTGGGTTTTGTCACCTTGCCGCCTCGGCCATACACTATGGAATGATACTTGACGCAAAGCATATTAAACAAACATTTTTCAGACAGGGCCAAGCGAAGAGTGTTGAACAGATGCTGATAGAGCAAATAGGATTGGAGCATGGAGGTAAGTTAAAACAGTTCTTCTTTCACTTTCACTTTCCGCTTACGCTCAGGGCTCACCCATTTTGTACTGAACATCGTTCCCGCTCTTATAGATAACCATATGCCCATGCATATATGTCACTTTCAGTTTTATATTCATTTGAGACATTTTAGTTCTTTTGCAGGTGAAATCATATAGAAACAAGCCCCATAAAAATGTTTCAATGTACCATTTTGGATCTGTCAGTTCAATTGTCTTGGTTAAAGTTTTGTTATAACAAGTGTGGCAAACCAGAGAAGTGATACATTCTCATGTGGAAGTTCAAACAGTGTGCACACGACCCATATTCTATCATATTAAACAGTGTGTACACGACCCCTATTTTATCACAGTGAACAATGTGCACACGACCCAAAATCTATCACTTTAAACAGAGTGCACAGTCCTATTCTATTACAGTAAACAGTGTGCACACAACCCCTTTTTTATCGCATTCACCCAACTGAAAGCCCACTCATGGGTATGGAGTTAAGTGTCCATTGTTAACCTATACTCATATATTCCTCTATTAAGGGGAATGCCCAGCACACAGTGATAGCGAATTAATTGCATGCAAACTTCACATTTGTGGGTCGTTTTGTGGAAGGAAATTTCTCTCTGTAGTTATTATTTCTCCATTTTTTGCCAAAGCTAATTTCAAGAAAAAAATATGTTATTGTTGAAATATCTGGACATTTCTCTTGCACATAAATTCTTCTTGCCAGCACTCGCACGGGCTGCAACAAAATATGCATTACTGCATGTCGAACAATCAGGTAAACTTTACACTTGTGTAATATACAAGCCAAGGCGAATGGTCTTTTGTTGAAATAGCTCAATAAAGGCCATGCAATGCAACAGAAGAGCCTGGGATCTCAAGCCCAGATTGTTTCACTTTGATATATATCAATCCAGGACAATGTGTGCAAAAAACCCCAGACAATTTGTTAAATAAATTAGGAGAAACCTGTACATCAGAGGTAAATATACGGGGAACTGATTATTGACCGGATTCACAGATGTAAGCCTATTCGCAAACAGTGTGTCTAGTGCACTGAACATCGCCCCTTTCAGCCCATTCGTCATGTGTCTATATACCTGCCAGAAAACTTATTCTCAGCGTGATTGGCTCTATGCAACTCAGTGTTACTTAGGCATTTTATTTTTTGTTTATTTATTGACATTTGACAATAAATGTCAGGGTTACCGCACAGGTGATCAATATAAAGCAGCATCCGTAACAACAATAAATAAACTCAAAATAAACTAAGCGACAACTACAATACTACAATGCGATACTTAGTGTATTCTCTTAGCTTTCAAAGTCAACTGTCTCCATCCTCAGAGAATGATCGCATTGCAGTAGTCGCTTCATTTTTTTTTTTAGTTTGGTTAAACCGCTCCACAATGGGATATTTAAAAATACATAACAAACATAAAGTATGTGCATGTCAGCGAAGTAAAAGTTGAAGCAATTGTCTGAAATTCGCATAAAACCACATAGATGAAAACTAGAACGATCCCTAAAATTCTCACAGTGGGATAAAAAGATGTACACAATGAATACGAGTAATTCCGCATGTTACCTTTCATTTTCGTAAATTATGGTTGTTTTGTAAGTGAAATCTCATATAGAATCAAACTCAATAAAACTGATTCATAGAGTCATCCGTCACTGGTATTGTTCTGGTTGAAGAAGTATTAACGTTAACATCCAAAAAATTACCTTAGAAGTTACGTTAATTAAGCCAAAATTTAATTTCTTTAATTCGGCTGAAAAAGATGTGGTCCCTATAAAGACAAATACTCATGTTTTATATCGAGTCAATAGTGACTTAAAACAGCGTCGATTGACGTTTGAAATTCGCCTTTCGTCTGTTTTGGGCTTTTCTCATATATATTTTAGCATGGATTTCTAATATAAATTATATAAAATCTTGAACCAAAATAATATTTCGATGTAATATTACGACAGATATATATGGTGACTTTGAGAACATTAAATTCGTTTCGTTCAAAGTGTCAGATTTTAGACATATTAAACAATCCATGCCAAAATTTATACGAAAAAGCCTAAAAACGGACGAAAGTCGATTTTGACTCTGCGTTAACGATATAAAACTTGGGTATCTTGACTGTACGGAACACAGGTTTTTTGTATAGAACGAAAGAAATTAATTTTTGACGTTACTAAAGTAACACTCAAGGGAATTGTTCGTACGCAAACGGAGAAACGACTCCTTGTTGGTCTAACATGTGTGGCAAAAGAGGAAAATAATTGAACCGTGAATTGTATGCACACGACCCTTATTCTGTCACATCCATCCATTTCGAAGTCCCTGTATATGGATACCGAGTTAACCGCCCCTGGTTAACCCAGATATATATACCTACTCTATTTACCTATTCACAAACAGCTTTGAAATTCACACTCACCTGTTGCCATTATCACCCTATATAATGGCGTTATGAGATTGCTCTGTAATATGTCGTTGAGGTATCTAAGGTATGATTGTTCATTGATCACAGTTAGCTCAATCGCATCAGAGTCAATATACCAGGTGTACATTTATGATTTTCCTTTGAACTGCAATATTCGTGACTTCTATACAGGTAATATATTGATTTTCTTCCACTAATACCGTTTTCACATCTGCAGCTTCCGCATAGCAATTACGTGTGCTGAATAAACAAGAAATATAATAAAATATTTGTGCGATCGAATTCAAATGGCGAATGTGCAAATTGCTTATTCTGCGTAATAAATATTCCTTGAAGTATTTAAAATTGCGCATCGATAATTGGCAGAGGAGATTTTGTAAGTGTAACCATTTGCTTCTTGTTATTAACATCCGGGTATTGTTTCGTCCTCAACGGACAAGAAACTCTTAGTTAGTGTTAACTCATTCGCGACTGCTCGGCTTATTCCGTGAAGTCATAATACCTCGCGCATTAATGGTGTAAGGATTTTACAGCTCTCAGCTGTAAACCTTGATCAGCCCCCCGCCCCCCCCCCCCCGCACTTCCTCTTGTCGTTATTATGGTTCGAATTACATACACTGCTTCATTTAGAAGTTCCAGATGAGGGAGAGTATCCGCTAAATACCATCTTCTCAGGGCGGAAAGATCCCGGATGTACATCCGTTACCATAACAACCAATGCTATAGACATCGGTGTCTATTTCATAACAATTATGGTTATTTAGCCAATGCACCTGTGTGTTCACGGTAGTCATATCTGTTGACATATGATATTTGTGTACTTCTCTCAGCTAATTATCTGCTCAACTCAAGAGCTCCGAGATAACGGCCTCTTTTCGTTCTTGTCGGCTAGTCTGATAAATTTATGCATTTCAAGCGCTGGCGAAATGCAAAATGCGAAATGAATACTTTGGGTCGGAGAATGAAAGACTTATATTAAGAGAGAAGTCTTTTTTTACGTCATTTTCTCCAGCAATTTGCATTACATAAATGCTTCGAGAAATAAGCTGTCCTACGGAAATACTTCATTGATAAATTGGGATGCATTTACTTAGCGCATAGTGACTGTTCCAAGGCAACTTCATTCGATGTAATAATTCGGGATGCATTTACTACATCCTACATAGTGACTAAGGGTGCACTCCGGAGATTCTTTTATTCGGCATGGAATAGACTATGGGTCCGTTTTTCGGCCACCAGTTGTCGCAAAACCTTCAACCCAAATCACTTATATGTATATATTTTCTGAAAGAGCATGATGAAACTATTATTTTAAGATATAACACTGCTATGTTATAGAAAAATTTAACTCGAACATTCTCCTCCATGCTTGCTTCATTTTTCCTAGAAAACCCCTTAAAAATGTCGAAAAATGGTCAAATTCGGCTCAATTTCCAGAAAAATCTGTAAGAGCGATTTCAATTAAACTTCTTACTCACGTTCCCTGGTCCGGTCTCAACTTAAAAAGGCAAAAAAAAGGGGGTGTCAACCTAACCGTTTTTTGTCAGATTTTCTTCCCGTAAATGAGTCCCGATTTTTAGGCACACCCAAGGGGCATAACTGAGGCAGGACAAACTTTACTCCATGATCCCGATCAGCGTGTAGACGAAGCCAGCACTCGATTTGTACGTACTCGTTTGCAGCGTTGATAATGCTGAATAGGATGGCATTATAGATATAAGCTATTAAGAAGACAAGAAGAATTATGATGTAGCAGAACACGGGCAGTCTATCGTATTATGAAATTAGACAGGGGCCATTACTACGAAACTGCGGAGGGCCACCTAAGGGCGCCACCAAATTGGACACGAAAGCGAGGCTTTATGGAAAATGACGTTGTTCTTGTTCCATGCGAGGCGCCTCCATTGGTAGTTTCACGTGATTGATTGTTGAATGTTTGCCTCTATAGGGGGCGCTGCAATTAGGAAACATTCTAAGGAATATTATATTCTATTCTATTCTATTCATGATCTTCGCCACAACACTATATCATTACTTCCCATCGACATCATTCTCTCTCAACTCTGAAGTAGGTTGGCCCGAACTCTGACATATATGTAATGGCGGCGAACTAATCAACGTGAAATTAAAACGTTGTATCTCGGACATAACATTGCTTCATTTCCCGTGAAACATGGAATTGTCTAGTAGAAAATGTAGAGCGGAAAATATATACTCCTGGAAAAGATATTTCCGGTACGTATTGTCGAATTTACTTGGATTTGTAACTCATCATAAAAGGTGCAAAAAGAGAAATACATATCAACGAAGAGTCAAACAGCACAAACACGTTTGATTTATTTCGCCGTTGTTGTGGTATAAGCTATTCGGAATATCGCATTTTTTCCATTAAGAATCTCATTTTTTTATCATGCTGACATATATAGCTTATAGCGGATATTATTTTCTTCCACTTCGATTAGTCAAACGCGATATCTGTACAGACTGACGTATTGACCTGTCATATGAATTGACATGTGTCAGCTATAATTATCCCAGTAATGAAATATCCCTGGTCAAGATCACCATGTGGATTTCACGCATAATCTCGAGAGGATGAAAATCTCACCGGTTTAAAAAAAGAAATACCTGTATGACAGATGCGTTGTTCTTCGGAGATCAGTGTCTCTTTGCTTTTATTATTATTATTATTTTTTATTATTTTCTTTTCTTTTGGGGGAATGGATTTGAGCATAGCATACTGTCATGACGGGCTTACTGTCATTTCGATTTTCAATAAGAACGTCTGTTCCGAACATATATCATAAATGTATATTATTTCTTTATTGGGAAATTATGGGGAGTTAGCAGCTGCAGCAATTAGGTTGTTAAACCCCGCCCCTTTCAAATATTTTTCTTACTCATTGAGCATCAATATACTCCTTGGGCCAAGATCTACCAGAAAATGAATCAAAATTCAAGTTGGCCATGATGATGTCGAGGTAGCGTCGATTTAGAAAAAAGCTATGTTGGACGATTATTCGGCCAGAGTTTTCGATTTTTTCATGTATGAAGACTTCGCGAAGACTGCATGACAAAATCGTAAATAATAATCTGAAGTGAGATAGAGTACTTTTTGCCAACGTTTTTTTTTCCGGCTTTTATCTGGTAATCACATATGGCCACCATTTTGAATTTAGCCGTGATCTTCTGCTTGGGTTTTTATGCAAAGAGGCTCAAAATTACCCTAATATGATAAGCTACAATTGTATGTCGCTTCGGAGATATGGTAGAAATCGTCTGGTAGGATTAAAGCCCATAATCCACGATCCACTCTTATCAGCTTGCCTAAATTTCGCTCCGAATCAAAACGCGAATTTCATTTTTTTAGTCTGATGGCTCGATTAGATCATTCGAGTACGTCTTGATTTACCACATAAATAAATCTCTGTTATGTTTGTAAAGTCGAACATTACTTTCTTCCGTTCTGCACAAAATATTATATTCACAGAGAAAATGGTGTAAGGATTTTACAGCTCTCAGCTGTAAACCTTGATCCGCCGCACGCGAGGCACATCACATGCTGTAGGATGTGCTTCCCCTAACATAGTCCTCGTTGTATTTCTCTCTTATCGGGAGATGAAATATCTATCCAAATGAAATGGACATTCCCAGAGTTGTATACTGTAAAACCTTACAGTGAAAAGTAACAATGTCGCCGAAAGGGAGTTTTTGTCAGATCTTGGCTTTGTGTATACTTTATCGTGGTGATTATTTAGCATATCTGAAATATTACATCTATATCCAAAATGATAATTCGATGTTCTGTTGATTTGGAGAACATTGGAATAGTTATGGCTAAAGGTGTCCTAATTCAGATATACTTGTATTAAGGAATAAGTTCTAAAATGTATCAGCAAAAGTTCAAAACAGACACAGGACTGATTTCAAACGTACGTCGATGCTGTTCTACCGCCACGTTCGATTGTCACCGTTTAGAGCATAATCTATTTGCTTTGTACGAAGAATTGTGGGGAATGGAAGAAATTAAATTTTGGTTCTGAGGTGAACACAACACTTCCTTTGCTAAAAAATAACACACACTATTGCAATTAGGTACTTGTAAGATTCAATGTGTTATCGGTCGTACGACTTCCGACTCAACCAGGTGTGAAACGAATCCAGGAAACAATGTCCCCTTTCAAACGTTTCTCTGATTTTTTGAGAGAGAAAGAATAAATTAGTCGAAACCACGACCCCGGCTCAACGCGCCGGTGCTATACCGACTGAGCTATGACGACCCATAGGAATTACACCCGTGGATTGTCCCTGTGATGACCGAACTTCTCTCTCGGTGTTGCAATGTGCCCAACTGGCTTTATAATGAATAAATGATATTTGGTATGGCGTTTTGTTCGCCACTGAGCATATATACATATGAAATGATTTTTTGAGGGAGAAAGAATAAATTGGTCGTCAGCGGGATTCGAACCCACGACCCCGGCTCAACGTGCCGATGCTCCACGGACTGAACTATGTCCGTCATACCAAATATAATTTCTTCATTATAAAGCCAATTGTGCACAGTGCAACAACGAGAGATAAGGTTGGTCATCACAGGGACAATCCACCGGTGTAATATCTATGGGCCGTCATAGCTCAGTCGGTAGAGCATCGGCGCGTTGTGCCGGGGTCGTGGGTTCTAATCCCGCTGACGACCAATTTATTCGTTCTCTCTCAAATCAGGAATAAAATGTGTTAAAAGACATATACTCGTACTGGACAATCTTTCCTTTTACATCGGTGCAAGGGGCCGTCTTCTCGTGTAACAAAATCCGCATGATGTTCATAGAATAGCAAGCGTCACATTCGACAGTCGATATTCAGTCTCCGCTCATAAATGAATTTCCGCGTCAATAATCGAAATGCCTATTTCGTATGACAGTTAGCACCAATTCCAAATGTGTATGAAATAAAAATAATAAAAACACAATATGGTTTCTTACAAGAGAGAAGCGGTCAACAGTTTTCAATGATGTCATCAAGACTTGATGATGTTCTTTATATAAAATCCTAATCACTGACCATAATTTTTGATGCAAATGAATTTCCAAATCGTTTCCTTAGTATATATCTCGGTCCCGCTTTGATAGAAACCAAAAAGTATGAACGAGAACCACAATACACTTAGAAAATACCTTGGAATATAATTCAGATGAAAGAGAATTTATGTCAATGATACGAATTCGAAGATAAGAACACCACGAGGTCTCGCTGGCATCAATAATAACGGTTGACCGTTTCTCTCATCAACCAACACACTAGCAGGAAATATTTATAAATAAACCACTGGTTTCCATGCAAGAGAGAAACGGCCAACATGTGATGGCAAAGAATGTCTTAGGGATTTGTGTACTTTTTCGTATTCTTCTCTGTAGGAATAAGTGTCCTTCATGAGTTGCAAATGTGGAGAAAGTATCTTAGCTGTGTCTACTTCCAGCTTTGACACACAACCTTGTGTTTCAAATTATCTTTGTTATGTGGTTTTTGGTGAACAGCTAAATTCCGTCTGTCCGACAGACTAGATAGTGAATTTTGCGCACATAAATAATTGACTTGGGCAAAAACATCTTAATTCACAGCTTCTGAATGAAAAATGAAGTTTTCTTCGGTGACAGTGAATATTGCGTCTTCTGTACTTTCCACTGCACATCATGCAGTAAACAATGTTCATTATCAGGCGGACGATTCAATTCCGGTATTGAATATGCCCCGACATTAGATCGTCTTAGCGTTCAAACAAGTCCCTCGTATTTTACGTTCATTGCTTTGTGACCTTCCCTGTTATACCTATTGATTTTCCTAATTAGTTCTAGGGTTCGATATTCAGACCGACTTTGTGCGGTTATGAATTTTGACACCATATTTGAGGGAGAATTTCTACAGCATCGCCTTTGATTTCTATGGCGCAGCGAGTCGCAAATCTAATTTGAACTTTGTACCTTTCGCTTAATTTGGTCTTTATTAAATTGTGTTTGCCAATTAGAGTAGAGAATTAAATTTGTCTGCTTCCGACTAACTACGTTAAAGGCGACAATGGGATAGTGGGATGGACCGCCTTGATTCGATAAAATGTCATTTTGATGTTAGCTCTGTTAGCGCTCGGGTTTAAAGACAGTACAGCGAGCTGTTGGCAAGGGTCAATTATTTCTCATCTCTACGGTGAATTCATTATTAGTTCCATGAATATTAGGTGGTTATATCCTCATATATCAACGTGGAGCTATGTTGGCAGATTCAAACCTGTTACATCACACATCACAGTAACAACCGTACCACGATTAGGAAAATACTTATCCTTCTGGATGCGTCGATTCGTCAGAGTCAGTCAATTGACTCTAGACCAGTGTTGATGGTTTATGGATATAAATTCGAAGACGGAATAGATCAGCGATAAATAATTTGACCAACCATCTCACTTGGGTATATTTAATACTCCAGCTGTATCCTTTAGCTATCCCGGTCAAGAATACACTTAGCCCGGCACAACACGCCACCTGAAATGACATATCCACAGAATACATCGATGTTTTCGTTAATACCGTAACCCTATCTGGCCTGGGGGGGGGGGGCATTATGGCCCCCCCTACCAAACTTTCTACGCTATCTCCGGAACGACGAAAAATGGTGTGCTGAAACTCATATTGGGGTCATTTTAAGCCCATTTGCATAACCCCCTGAGCAGAGGATCATGGGTAAATTCAAGATGGCGGCCACGTGGTGTACCAGAAAAGTGATGTTTTTGTCACATTTCTTCAAAATTTCTGCTTTTCCGCGATGAAAAGTGGGCAAAAACTATTTTATTTCACATCACATTAATATTTACTAATTTATCGTGCATTTTTTGCGGAAAAATTGCATAAATAAAAAATTAGGAAAATCCGACCGAAAAATCGACCAAAAAATGCAGTTTTTGAAAATGACGTCACTGTGACGTCATCAAAGCGGCCATCTTGGATTTTTTTACATTTTCTGGTAGAGCTTGACCCAAGGGTATAGTGTGGTAAGTTTCAGTCCCCTAGCTCAAGGGATAAGAAAAATAATTAGGGGGGGCCATTTCGGCCCCCCCCAGGCCTGGACAGGTCCCAAAAAGCCCAGGCCAGATAGGGTTAACCCTAGCAGGCCTGAAGGGGGAGCATCGCCCCCCCCACCCCCTTTCATTAGTTTATCATGCAGTGTTTGCAAACAAATTACATGAACAGGAAAATCGGAAAATCTGACCGAAAAATCGAACAAAACATGTCTCTTTTTCAAAATGACGCCACTGTCACGTCATCAAAACGGCCATCTTGGATGTTTTAACGTTTTCTTGTAGAGCTTGACCCAAGAGTACAGTGTGGTAAGTTTCAGCTCCCTAAGGGGCTCGGTAGTATACCCCTCCCCCCCCAGGCCAGTTAGCTCTGTTGACTGAGAAGCTGGAATTGGAGCGATATGTAAGAGGTGGGAAAAATTGACGACGTCTGGCGACTGAAAAGCAACCATATGACTCCACAAGAAGCTTCCCTCGGCACCTTACATTCAGACCCGAGAATACGGTGATTTCTCGGACGTAGCCTTAGTATCTCAGCCGCGCTTTTATTGTAACTGTTATCTCATAACATAATTAATCAATAAGATATTATAACCATGTAAACAAAAGTGGTTCGCCCAAGGTTAATACATTTTTGTGATATTCAGTCACGCCATAGCCAGGTCATGGGGGGGGGGGGGGATACGTTCTGATGTTGATTATACGTTCTTTTGTTGATTGTACTTTCTTCTGTACGTCCTTTTGTTCATTGCATCTTCTGTTGATTGTACGTTCTTCTGTTTACTATATCTTTTTCTGTTGAATGTCGAGTGTTACGTCTGTGATAACCCGATTTCGATTGAAAAACATGAAAATCATCCCCATTAAACATCTCAGGTGTAATCGCGTAACAAAACGCCAAGAAAAATATCATTCTTTGCTCCAGGGCGTAGTCCGATTACCTTGAGAGTGGTTTCCTTTCTTTTATGGGAAAAGGGATCGTATATACGGGTTCGTCTTTCGTCTGAAAAGGGCAATTATATAGAAAACAATACATATTTTAACTCATAAAAGCGCACATTTTCTAACAGGGTTACCGCAGCCCGGACTCTCTGAGCCCCCGGCCATTCCCTTGGCTTCGAGCCTATGCTTCGACATCAGAAGCTAGTTCCTGTTCTTGAAGAACGCTCGCTTTGATAATCAAAATACCCAACTGTCATGCCTAACCATCGACAATATGAACACATATAATATGAATAGAGATAAGACAGTTTGCAGTAATGAAGAGACGATGAACAAATCACAATAATTAAATGCAACATAACAAGGTTGGCAGAAAAGAGGTCGGCGTACCGAGCTTATTTCTAAAAACATGACAAGAACCAAAATTGATCCCTGTGATGATTTGTACCCCAGCAGCGATTTTATTGTGAATGTTCATGTGGACATCTTGAATGACATGACCTAAATACCGACAAGAACCTGATGGTCTCAACTCCGATCCCCAAGGTACAAAATGATTCTCGTGTGGCTGATATTGACAAATAAACGTGATTGGTACCTTGGATATATGTCGTAGTTCATCGTTCTGCTATATATCATTTTTTTTTACAAAATAAGTTGGAAACGACCATACTACGTAGCTAGACAATAAAAATGGTTTCTTTCCTGGCGTTGTGCATTTCAGAAGCGGACGCAATGTCCACTATAGTTCCAGGCTTATAGTACTTTAGCATTTGGAAATACGATTTATCTAGGGTCTAATTCATCACTGTTTTCACAATCGATTTCGCCTTCCAACATTTCACTGTACGCTTTGTATGTAACACGAATCAAGTGTTTGCCTGCCGCGATGCGTTTTTAAGAGCTCCTCTCTCGAGGAGAATTTTGAAAAACAAAGAGCCTTTCAA
This sequence comes from Hanleya hanleyi, assembly GCA_036873755.1. Classification (NCBI taxonomy): domain Eukaryota; kingdom Metazoa; phylum Mollusca; class Polyplacophora; order Lepidopleurida; family Hanleyidae; genus Hanleya; species Hanleya hanleyi. The sequence goes on along the minus strand of JAVTVY010003220.1, from coordinate 257,563 downwards.
AGAATTTAGATCCCGATTGAATTAGCCTTACTTCCCTTGTGAGCGTAGCATATGCGTCTTGTAGGTTTAGATTTCTTTGGACCCTGGTGCTATTCCTTGCCGGTCTGTCGCTCGCGGTTAAAACCTTACTTCGGCAGCCCTTCATCCCCATCGATTCACCAGAAACTGATGGTCCATTCCGTGTCTCTCTGGCTGGAGAGCTTAAACCTCAATCAATATGCCGCCTCTGTTAACCATGTCCACTTAATTACGAATATTAACTGTTAAGTGGCATAAATAGGAAAGAAAATCCATTACTCGGGTATCTGTACGTTTGGATTTTATTTATACCTTGGACGGACATCAGGAGTTTTTGATTTAGAGTTACATTGTCAATTTTAGATCGTAACAAGGTGCAGTGAAACCCGTGAATACCGACATGTAGGAAAACCGACCGACCTCTAAATACCGACTTCATCCATGGTCCCAGTACTCTGAACTTTTGAGTATTTTGAACCTTGATACACCAGAACCCTGTCATTTGAGCCATTAATTATGTATGAATGGCACTTTATTTAATTTTTAGTGATCAAGCTAAGTCGAGACGAAAAATAATTATTGGTTAAAGTGTATGGAATGAAGAGATAATTTAACTGGTTGCATTTTTATTCCGATTGTTGGTTACACAAGGATTTTTCTCCATAAAAAATGCTCAAATTAGTGAAGTAGCTTTCGACACGTTTTCAGCTCTCCATCCGTTCCTGGCCCTGGCCAATCTCACGTCGCTTCGAAACTTGAAGTACACGCTATTGGCGATAACTCTCAACACTATCTAACTAGTGTATTTTATCGGTAACGAATAAATGCGATTCATTGGATTGGATTGTAAGAGATCTCATTGGACCATATGTCAATGACGTCAATACCGTGAGATATCGACGAAGTCATAACGCTGATATATTGGTGACGTCATTACGGTGAGATATCGATGGCGTCATTACGGTAAGATATCGACGACGTCATTATGGTGAGATATATGGCGTCATTACGGTGAGATCGGTGACGTCATTACGGTGAGATCTCGATGGCCTCATTATGGTGAGATATCGATGACGTCATTACGGTGAGATATCGATTAAGTCATTACGCTAATATATCGGTGACGGCATTACGGTGAGATATCGATGGCGTCATTATGGTGAAATATCGATGACGTCATTACGGTGAGATCGATGACTTCATTACGGAGAGATATCGGTGACGTGATTACGGTGTTCTCAGGCGCTGTTATATACTTTATCCATGTTTATAGTATTGTAGAATCCAATCTCAGTAAATTCAAATATAATATCATGGAATATTGTATCTCACATCAGGGCTATATAAATTCCGTGTGAATTTCAAGCTACATCTGTTAGCCAATCAGACATAGTGCCTAGTAAAACTAAACTCCAAAGGGTTTGCTCCCATTGAAAAGTCTGGTGGTAGAAAATATCAACAGAACAATGTGGCAAAATTGTTCATATCCGTGAACGAAGCGCCAATCAATGTCATAATGAAATTATTATGGCTGAATTATTGTGAGATCTCGTAAAATATCGACAAAAAGCCTCATCTCTGGATGGTATTTCCCTGGTATACCATCTTGGTTTACTTAGATTGGGCAAAATCAGAAGTATCTCATTTGTGGGGTTTGTCATGGAGAGACGGGAGTAAACATAAAAGTATACTAAAAATAAACCCATTCGGATTATTAGTTCATATAATTACACTGCAGTTAATATCCTTGTCGCTAGTTTGAGCGCTCTAAATTACACCTGGTGCTTATAGACCTGTATATATATCATTCCTCTCTTCCTCTACATTTGTACTTCTGTCTTCCCATCCGTTAATGTATTAACTATACTGGTTGTTACAGGCGATCAATAGTCTCTCCTCTACACACACACACAAACACGCACACCACGTCCCCATCCGCGGGCCATACTCGCTCATTAACCTGATAATGTTGACAACAGGTGGGTAATTTGAGTTTCTCGCCGAGTTGATCTGATTGCCTATATATCAAACGCGCGAACATTACAAGCGGTAACTCGATTACCAGTCGTCGTGTTATCAACCTATTCATTGGAGTTTGTGAAGGCCAAGATGGTTGGATTTCCCTGCTCAATCAGTCTAGTATGGAAACAATCTTTGGATTATTGAGGCGAATTTTTTTGTTGTTGGCAGCATCTTCTTGTCAGATGTCTGATCTAACGTCTTTGTGAATAACGCATCAATGTATTTGTATGTTAGGCTTGCTAGACACTTCCAGCGTACACCCTCAGAACTACTGTGTTTATATTTTTACACACTCCGCTGTGTACCTTTGTTTGTACACAGATACTGAGTGCTTTTGATACACAAAATGTATTCACAATCACTGTGTATATTTTTTGGGTTATCTCCCTTGCTTGTCAACGTTACTTTTTCCCAGGACCGAGTGACGACCCTGTATAATTATTTCGAAATACTTCATTCCAAGCCCATCAATTCAGTGTTATACTATGTATATGATATCACAAAGACACCTTGGGATGTTTCTGGCTGATTTTAAATGATTGTAGGCGTTCAGCGTGGAATTTTGTACGACGTTGAAATCAGGATGAAGGACAGTTGGCCCATTATCCATGTTGATCCACAGTGTATCCACGATGCGCATGCCCAGTGAAGAGCATGTTGCTTTGGATTCCTAAATGATGGAAAGGGCGAGGTTTATGTCTATTCAGTTGTTCGGGTAGTCACTTGCGCATGCCCAGTGAAGAGCTTTGAGCTCGGGTCTGTTGACTTCCGGTTTGATACTGCCAGTCAGAGGCAATGTGACTGAATATAAACATGCGATTTGAGCTGCTGCTCCTTCAAATTACATAGCCAAAATTCTGCATACATTGGAAAACAACAATGGTTATCATGTCTAAAAGAATTATACCTTTGCAACTTCACTGTGGTATAAATTCTGGATTTTTGAGAGGCGGTTCAGCCCCATGCATAACATTATTTGATAGCCACCGGAAGTCAACAGAGCCGAGCTCCAAGCTACTTCACTGGGCATGCGCAAGTGACTACCTGAACAACTGAATGTAACCATATTTAATCCTTCCAATACAGGAGGGAGGGAATTTGGCTTAATGGCACACTCAAGTTTGTTTCACTCATATGGTGACAGTCAGTTTGGTTGGTGGAGGAAGCCGGAGTACCCGGAGAGAACCACCGCCCTTCGGCAAATCTCTTCCAATACAGTATGTTCCCAGAACTGTTAACTTGCAATCATAAGAGAAAATATTCGTATCATATATCGTACTTTCGTGTGTATATTTTGTACACATTGGTGTGTACATCTTGCGCACATTGTAATGATGTACACATTTAGTTATGTATTAAATATTGTATACACCACTGTACAAACTTTTTTTTGCCATAGTCACTGTGTTTAAAAACTTTACCGCATGTCGATACTCCAAACGTTTGCAGAGATATTGGAGTTTGATGTCTAAATCTGATATTCAGGGATGTTATGCCCATGAGTTTAAGGGATGTCACCAGATGAACTCAAGATACTGAGCTGAATTTATGCTGGGATAATCCCTCGTGATCTTCGTCTTTGCCTCAGTACAGTGCAGTGTCAGTCTCGTCTGTTACGCCGTTATATTTTCCACCACCATTAAATGTTGTAGTCTAATTGAATGAAGGTTGAAGGTAATGGGTGTACAAATGATGTTGCTATCTCTCTCTCTGCTCTAGTTGTTTTGTACACCACGCAGAAGACTTGGCAGATTGAATGCTTACATACTCGCCTTTAAACTCTCGGTAACGCAGGTACTTCCTTTATGATACGGGTCTGTATACTCCGTACCAGACCTACCGGCACATGTGGGCATAACAGCTATTACTGGAACTGTCCTTTTAAATAACAGCCAATGAACGAACTGCGTTGCAGTGTGCTTCGCCGTGTTCGCAGACAAGCCGAGTTTATAATGAGAATACGCGGTAGAACGATCTCTTTGGTGTCATCGGCGGAATTGCACGTGGGTGTCTCTCCAGTCAAAACAATCAAGAATACTTACAACTGAGTTGAAAGGGGATGAAATATTCGACACGATGCCTGGCTCCTAATTTTCTAAAGTATCGGTATATTCGGAGAGGTCATGAGGTCATAAATGTGACTTGGCACTTCTAAAAATACGTCTGGTTTTAACCCGGGGCTAGGGGTCGTATGAACCCATGTACTTCAAGATCCTCATGGTGTTCATATGAACAGTTACAATCAAAGCGTGACTGAGATACATCATTTTCTAGATGACGACTTTACAAAGATTATTATGGATTAAGAATACTGATCAGCGATACGGATTTTATATTTTTGGATCATCATGATGTCTTGTCGGCATCATTGAAAACTGATGACCGCTTCTCACTTGCAGGAAACTAGCCTATGTTCATGTATACTATGATTGTCCTTTTGAATTTGGTGCTAATACTGTTATATGGAATATGGAATAGGTCTTTGGATTATGGACGCGGATATTCTTTAATGGACGACGACTGAATTATGACTAGACGCTTGTAATTATAGCTGTGCCATGGTACGGCTTTGAGAGAGATGATGGCACTTGTTGACACGTTATGAAGCATGGCTTCTGACAGCTTGTCTTCAGAGCGTGGTCTATTGTTAAAAGTCCAATATTTACTCAAATTTGTATCCTTAAATATCAGTGAATCGTGATTCCTTGAAAAATGTTACAACTACGGTTGTCGACAGCAAATAATTGGAATGTGTTCTTGGTACAATTAGAGAACCATGAACAAACAAGGCGATATATATTGATTGACTGTGTAAACCCAAGACACTGATATCGTTAAACAGAGTATTAATAGCGGAACGTGCAATGGCATGCATGCATATAAAAGTAATCAATGCTTCTGTCTAAGTTCAATCTAATAGACTTACGATTCCATGCAATTCTGCCTGCGACTGAGGTCCGCGTGATGGAAAAACTGAATCAGGCAATTATATGTGTATTTGTGCATGATCTGTGAAAATACATGCGTGTATTATATACCAGGTGAATAAACCTCGTGCCATAGCTCGGCCGGATTACTCGAACCAGCGCGGTATTAAACACTCAATTATTGTAGGATAAATGCATTTTTGTACAGCACAGTTTATAGATTATAGTGATGCGATGTCAGCGCGGGAATGGCACCAGATTGACAACACAGCCCAGTTGTGCATTGCGATTCAACATTTGACAGTTCTAAAGATGAAATTATCAGTTGAATTAACAATAAACGAATCTGAACGGAAATCTATACATTCTCTCCATCTGAGGGAATCTCATTACATCATGGCTCTGAAATATCTGTATCCAATATCGCTCATGGTCATGCCATCCAAGATGTCCACATGAACAGCTACAATAAAAGCGTTTCTGGGATACACATCATCATAGAGGTCAGTTTGGGTTCTTCCGATGTTTTCCGGAATGTGGAGTCCGTATATTTGCCTGTGTGGTCATGTGACTTTTTGGCACGGCGCCGGAATCTTTTTCCACTACCGCGACGTTTAATTGTTGCCTGTTTATGGTGAGATTCTGCTGCTGGAAGTTTTGCGCTCTGTATTCAATAAATGCAATTGTAGTTTTGTGACTTGTAAACATGATGGAGAATAAATCGCTTGGTCGGCGTCGAGCCTCACGAATATGTGTTGTGAATAAGAACATCCTCCTCGTTTGGGTCGTTTCCTTTATCTAACGGTCACACAGTTCTTCACTTTCCATCAGATGAGATGATAAGGCTGTTACATGATCTTCGCTCTTAAATATAAATTACCTAATACCGCTCAAACCGGTGAAACCGCACTGCGGTGGCCTAATGATAAAGTGTCGGCCTCGTGAGCGAAAGGTGCTGGGTTCGATCCTAGGCCGGGTCATACCAAAGACTTCAAAAATGGAACTTGTTGCTTCCTCGCTTACGCTCAGCATTAAGAGGACAGAACAAGCTAGGACTGGTTCGCTCGGTATCAGTATAAGGTGTCTGAGTGAGGTGTCATGTCTGCCTACGGCATGATATTTCGGTGGGACAGCATTATAAAATGGCAGTATTAGATCTGCTCTGTTACAAGTAGGTACCCCCTCGCCTCCCTTCCCTCGCCCGTCGTGATATAGCTGAGAAAATGTTGAAAGCGACGTTGAACCCTATTCACTCACTCACTCACTCGAGCCGGTGATAGGGGCCATCTGGTCATGTAATTCAAGATGTCTACATGAACATCTACAATAAAAGCGTGAGTGGGATACAAATCATCACAGAGATAAGTTTTGGTTTCGGTTCCCCGTCGGGTCATTTGACTTCTTGTCAGTACGCCGGCATCTTTTTTACTACCTTTGATATGTTGCGTTTAAATAAGATATACATGTAGATAAGTATTTACTGGAATATGACCTGTCTAAACGTTTGACCCCTCAGACCATTCGGCCTCCGCGGTCAAACTTTAAAGAGACTAGTCCCATTTCATCTTGGTATAGCTGAGTTGTTTTAAGTCAGTATACAATAATCTATTTCTGTTTTACTATATTCTAGAAATATTCCACGAAATGACTTTAAAATAAGAGATTTCATTCGCGATTTCAAATTAACTAACGTCACTCCAGTACTACAATAAGGTACTTGACGCACCGATAACGTAAAACGTGACGGAAATTGAAAACGATGCGAGAAACTTGAACGGTTTAATCAGTTTTGGTATCACATTCAATATTCAGCCGTCTGTCACAAAATAATTTCTGCGTCAATAATCAAAATACATTTTCGTAAAACAGTTGGAAAAAATTTCAGGTATGCATGAAACGGAAACTTAAAAACCCACAATTTGGGTTCCTGCAAGAGAGAAGCCAATGCTGTTTTATAAATCGGATAGAAAACAAGAACATACAGCATGTGTAAAGCGGAGAAATAGGAGGCCGCTAACAGCAGTTAACCGGTCAACATGCAGCAGTGAACAACACAGTGGAAAACTACCAGTTACGCTGTCGAAAGAAGAGGACGCTAGTGTTAGAATCTGAACACTTCTGTAAGATATGTTGAAATAAATCATTACAATGTTATAGAATTTGACAATTTGACCATTTTTGAAGGAAATAGGAAAATGATTTGCAAAAAACAACTCATGGTAAGCATTTAGAGACTAGGAAATATTTTTTCAAATGAGCATATGCATATTCGAACATATATATTTGTGCATATTTGAACACTTCTACGCGAAATCGTACACTTTCTGTAAATATCCGACGAATTCACATTGATATCTGGACCCTTTTCTATACACACACTTTACGTATTGGTATAATCTGTTACGGGTATTTAAATTATTCCCTCATTAAATTGCATTTTTCGCATTCGCATTTTTCTTAATCAATATTCCAGACCAGTAAGATTCGATATCATATAATTGTAGTCAATACAGTTGATCAAATTGTCAACAAGAGAAAGTACTTCGAGTTCATTAGAAATCTGGACTGATTCGCGTGCCAGAGACGCCTGTAAACTGTAATTTAATTTGACGTCACATAAAAAACTCCTTTTTTATCAGAGAGGTATTTCATGTTCGCCCTCATCCTGATGAGGTAGTATTCCTTGACAAAAAACTGTTTTGTCAGAAGAAGGAAAACAGTTCAGAAAGCCATTTCTTGTATAACAGGACATCAAAGACGTATAACTTGATTTGTGTGAAGACGAGATTAAGAAGAAATTGGTATGGGAAGTTGAGATGAGAAATACTGACACGGAAATTCTTTTGTAGATGACGTTCGAATGCTGACTATCTGATCTGACACCTAACATTTTTATAGTGTATACTGTTACTGGAGCTTACCTTCAAATGAATATGTCATATTCGGCATGCATAAGGCAGCCCTAGTCATTAGCAGTTTTGTGACAATTTCCATGTGCATGGCGTCATCGCTAACACACTAGTCTACGCCAATCATGGCCAATGGCAGAGGGCCATCGTCAAAATATTAAAAACTCACCAGATATAACCTAACCTATAACCTCTCTTCTTATTGACTGATACACCGAGTGACACATACCAGCAGTCATTCGAGACTGCTCGGCCTATTCCGTGGAAGTCATGTGATCTAGCGCCTTAACGGTGTAGGGATTTTACAGCTGTGAGCTGTAATCCTTAATCCGCCGGACATATGGCACAACACATACTACAGGATATATGTCCGCTCAAATATAGTTCTCGCTCCTTTCTCGTCAGGAGATAAATATTGAATATTCCCTTGATTACCTGCCCCTGATTCACGGGAGGTCAACATCTCTCATTATGTTAATGGCAATGAAGGAGAAACTTTGTGTTTCCTTCTGCTTTTTATCACATTCTGAACAACCAAACCTTTCCTAATGATTTATCTGCTTAATGAGTTGGCTTGGACATTGTATAATGATCTTTCTCTCTGAAGTGAATGAAGCTAGTTAAGCGTGATTAATTATTGTGGCAAATAAAAAAAAAGAAGCAAAATGTGGAATGTGTTTTCGTTTGTTATGATGTGACATTTTTGTGCAGTGTAAAAATAAAAACCATTCAGCTTAACTAAGCCAGTTAACGAGGGACAATGTTTTCAGGCTATATACATATGTGGGGAATTGAATACTTCACTGACTACCGGTACTTACAGAAGTTGTCATCAATACAGAATGAATGATATGAGGAGGTCGTTAGACATTTATTACCAGCTGGGGCTATGCGTCATTGATACGAGCTCACGACCTCAAAACAAGAGTTTTAGTCGTGTATGCACATAAAGCACGGGTTATGTATAGAGACCCCATATTTCGACGCTGCATCCCTAAGGCAACGTTATAACCATCCCCACCCTTTCAAACTCCTGTTTTGAGGGCCTGTGATGAGAAAGAGCTTATGTATCGTGATGTGAAGAACGCGTTGCACGACATGCTCTGTGTGACCAGTGCCCTGCCTACCACGATGGAGAACTCCAGTAATCCAATCTCATCCATGAATGTCCCCGTCCCCTTGAATGTCCCCGTCCCCTTTAAAGGGCCTATAATGTGAGAATTACTCTTGATATTCGTGTATACTAGTGCATTTATAAGTATACTATGATACTTTCAGTTTTACAACAGCTTTTAATCCTACCAACTAAATCCCTTTACCAGAAACTTGCTTCTTTGTTGACATTCCGTGATATTGTGTTTTCCGAATTTGTTATTCCGTGTTATAAGAATTTTCTGTCCGGAAATTGTTTGACGGATTTGTCCAGTGGAACCAATTCCGAAATGTTTCTTTACAAAATGTTTATTATTTTAGGAGCATGTGTAATCCATATTTGGACAACATTAATTGGTTGTGTGTGCTCTGAATCGGGCAAAATGCAAAAACCTTCAAGTTTTATAACACACCCGCCACGGTCGCCATTTCAAATTTATATCATGATTTTCCTAAGCGCAATCACTAGACATTGTTTGCTCGGCACTACGACCCAAATGTTAGTGTTAAGGACGTGTGCAGTGCTGGAAAATACATTTTTATGGACCGTCATAATCTAATTAAAACCAGATCTACTCTGGCGTAAGTGGATCTGACTCTTTTCTTATCTAGCATGTTCAAATGCCAGGCAGAAGAATCGAGACAAGTTGACAACCAATCCACAGCGCGAAATGTCCTCACGTGGTGTTGTCTATCATTTGCGTACACTTCGCCATCCATAAGATGGCTTGCGAATCGTGTGTCTCCATTATCGCGGAGCGGTATCCGGTGTTTTACCGGATTCTGTTCGGCCTTCATCCGGCGGAGAACAGACTCGAAAACTCTGATAAATTACAGGTTTTCATACATACCCCGGAAACAGATATTGTCTGGGCTTACAAAATATATAGGTATGAATAACTTTCGTATCATCCAAGAGGTGTGGTAGGTCTGTAATTTTGAAGAAGTAGATCATCACATGACTCGAAAATGGCGGGTTACGTTGGGGTTACGTCGGTAGACTTTAGCTGATTGGCTGACGAAGTCACGTGGTATTGATTTATAAAAATTCCCTCTAGCAGTTGCCGAAAGTAGTCTGAAATGGATACACACGATCCCAGGGTCAGTCTTACTCCGTATAGATGACCGAAATGGTTACAGGTTGGTTGTCTATATCACTCTTGACTGACCGAAACCGTACAGCTCCTTCCTACGCAACTTAGTTCGAAACAATTTTGAATAAATACATAGCAAATTTCAATCATAGATGATTATTCTTCGTGATGGTTATGGGTCGGTCATATATTTTGCTACGGCTAGTCTGTGGTTAATTTTTGGTTATTTTGAAACTGCTCAGCATGACTAGGTCGTAAGAAGACGTCTACCCGATAATATCATCCCATGCCATCTCGTACGTTGCGTTGATTGGTCAAAGTTGAGGTAACGTACTGAATTATTTTCGTGCCAGAAAGTCACCGAATAGTCTTGAGATAGGGAGGAGATCAGATTCAGTTGGAGAATCGGTTTATGTGTCTGTTTCTAATCAGATTGGGGCCGTCGTGACCGCCAATTCAAATATATCTATGATTTTCCGCAGCATCCTCACTCGAATATTTTTGCTAGGGCAATAACGCCCAAGAGTGTGAGCGTCAATCGCGGATGCAGTAAGTTTGGACCGGGGTATGGAATCCCCCACCCCCTGCCGGAAACAAGAGGTTTCAAAGCAGAGAAACGATTGTAGGGTACTGGAGGACTCATCGCTGTGGGACGGGAATCAAGCATTCATATTCAACAGTCAACAAATATTCGACGTGCGTTGAGGTATAATATCTCTTATTCGCGTTGGTTCGAGGAGGATGCTGCGATCGAAGATGGACGGGGTCGAGACAACAGGGTTGACACATTATCGTGCTCCCTGGCTAATAAAATCCAAATATTGACAAACTGTCACTGAAGAGATCTTGTCGATGAAAAGACAACAAGCTGCTGGGTGAGAATGTAAAGCTAGGATCAGCTCGCCTTCTTCATAGCGTGACACTCTATCAACCGCGCGGCGATAAAACACGCTAGCTTAATGAACTCGCTCACCACACACTACCCTTAGGCAACCTTCTTCGTAATAATATTGTTTCACATATAGATATTAATAAAGTCACACTGAGCTGTATCGATCGATACTGTACAGCCTTATTCAGGTTTATACTTGTATAACGCACGTGTTATGTTATCCGTTTGTACGTTCCCCGAACTCAGACGTCAGATTATACATTCGTCTGGCAGCCATCTTCCACAAAAATCCAGTTGTTCGGCAATTCCATTGAATAAATACTAAATAACTCAAGCCAGTTTATTGGAAGATAGAAATGGCCAGTAAAGATATCCCCCTATTCTCCTTTGATACGTGCTGCTATTATTTGATCATATTTTATTACATAATATGTAGTGGGATCGGGGTACAAGTTCTTACAACTTAAAGTCCCCTCTCTCCCTACAAATGAAATGATGAATGGCAGCTGTAATTTACAACTATCATTTGCAAGAAAACCTATCATATGTTGTGTCAATTAATGACGTACTGGTATTCAATCATTTTAATTTTTCATAAGGCATTTACATTCTTTGTTCATTTGCTCGTTCTCACGGCCCAGAACTGACCTCCTGTTACTTTCCTTTGAAAGTTGCCAATAGTTGCCAAGCCTTCTCACAGCGCATGCTCCGTTTCATAGGCTCACACCATTATGACCCTGTGACCAATCTTTACCACGTCACTATGACATATATGGGAAAACCCACGCCCACACGGTTCAGTTTGAACCCGACCGAACAACTCCTTCGGTTTTGCACATGCTCTGCCTATATAAACGGGAAAAATAATCTCTCGATCTTTCTTTTAACGCTAAGTCAACAGATGTATTATGCATAATTAAAATGTAATCGGAATGTTCGACAAACATCGATTTTACTATATATGATGTCACTTCCGGCGGTGTGCTGATCGGGCGGGAAACTTGTCCGAAAATCTGATTGGTGGCTGGGGTATTATTACCCCTTATGACTTTGCTATGGACTTCTATAGAATCAACAACGCAACGTGGGATATCTTCCAGTTTTAAAGATCTTGATTTGTTAATTTTCAATAATTTTGAAATTTTCAAATGAAATCTTTCACACTTTCTAAGAATTGTTGTTTTTTGTTTTGGTTTTCATGGATTTTGTTTTAAAACATGAGTGTTTATCTGAAAATTTAAATGGAAGTTTTGCAGGTTAAACGCCGATGTAATTTGATTTTGTTTTGTTTTTCAAAATACTGAAACTGATTTTCTCCAAAGGGCATGATCGGTTCGTCGAAGAACCGATTGCCGCATATTGTGAACCAACTGATTTTTCCTTAAACAACAAATTACATCGGCATTCAACCTTAAACACCCACATTTTTATTTTCAGTGAACCTCTGAAAACCCCATAACCAAAAGCCGTGAAAATTCAACTAAAAAAAATATCAAATACGAATAGTATTCACTACATTGGAGCAACACAGTGTAAAGGTAATGTGCAATATGGAAACTCTTTGTAAACGATAATAACTACCGTATCGGTCATAAATATTTCATTTCTCTGATCGCGTGTTTAGGAGTTATTGCCGGTAACATTCATCGTTGCCTTTGGGAACTTTTTGGAATGGAAATTTATCAGCTACTCCTCGGGGTCATAAACCTGGTTCGAGGCCGAATAATTTGTGCTTAAATGGTGGGTTAATGATGACGTATATTGACTTGTCGTGACAAACTGGACCCAAACCGTCTGGGAGAGTCCACTGTGGACCATTAAACGAACGGAGTGTATTTTGACCAATATATTTTCCGAGACCGCCCAGATTATCTCACGTCAGTTTTTATCTGTGTCGATGTGTTCCGACCACGGCATTTGTCAGATAGTTCTTTTCTATGACCGATTCAAACAAAATCTTCTTCTTTTTTCTGAGCACCCGTTTTATGTACATATATGCAGGACCTGATTTATTAGTATTTTAAGAGTTCAAAATTGTTCAAATAGGTGGACTAGGTAAGCTAACTGTTGTGTTGTCTGTAGGAAAGATGTTTGAATAGATTTAACGTCTTGGTTCGTGATCTGGTCTTCCGTGCAGGCTGGTGTTGAGGTTTATTGTCTGACCATCTCCATGGGGGAATGCAAGAGAAACGAACTCGTCTGAAAGACAACACTTTCGGTCAATAATTTCGCAAACACGGTCATGATTGTTTATTGTTTTCCTGTATTCTCCACACTACGCAGGGATAGAACAAACCCCAAGGGGTTTTAATTCCGCCAATTGATATCATCTGGCTAACCTGTATACTGTTCTTGAATTGCGCTGTCCATTTTTGTTGAAGCCAATGATAATTTAGCTTATAATTTTTATTCATCGGCGAGTAAAATTCAATTCAATTCAACGACATCCAAGGTGTCCACATGAACACATACAATGTAAACGTGGTTAAGAGAATAATCATAACTGTGTAAGTCCGTGAGAACAACACACGAGGTATGATAGCACTCCATTTCCAGCTAACAGTCTGCTACTACAGTCTGTCCTGAGTGGGGGCGAACACACGACCTTCGTGCCAATAGCCGAACCTTTCTATCGATTCAGCCACCGAATCACTCTAAAAGAGACTGTGTTTAAAGTCTATTCATTCTTCGCATAGGTTTCCCACATGCGCTTGTTTTACCTAGAAGAACTATGACGTCATCTGGTTTGTGTTTGATAGTTCCTGCTCTTCTCCCCTGCATACCGCTCTTCAGTGCCAGAGGGAGAATTGAGTATGCGGTAACTCCAGGACGCGAAATCTCACCCGCTTTAGTACTGAATAAGTAATAGACTGTGATAGCAGTTTTTACCCCATTTTCGTATGCTTTCATACCTGCTGTCGCATCCTCCATGATGCAGGTTTGTATACTCCGCTCCACTTGCACATGTGGACAGTACAGCTATCGCTCCAACCCGCCGTTAAAATAACAGCCAATGAACCGACAACGTTCGAGAGTGCTACGCCACCTTCGTGGAATATCGGTATATTTTGACGAAGGCCTAGTTTATTCTGAGAAAAATCTGGAGGACAAACGGACGGAAACGACATGGGAGTGTCCTAAAAGTCAAAACAAATGCGAACATGCGAATTCAAAATAATCAGAGAGGACGATATATACGTTGCTTGACGTTTACTTCGCTCAAATATGGGCATATTCGGAAAGGTCTTGAGATCACAATATCGTTATCTTTATTCGTCGTCCAGTTAAATATAAGATAGTAATACGCTACTCTCATTGGTTTAGTTTTTATATTGATATATCAATGGGATTTAACAAACCCGTCATGGTTTTATTCCTGCCAGTTGTAACTATTAACAGCATATTTTATATGTATATTATTAGATCTGGTGAATAAAGATTCAATTCAATACATGGCCATTCGCAGAGCCTATTAATAAAACGGCTGGTCAGCGTCCTGGCGAATTCGGCTTCTGTCATGGTTCGGCTTTTTTTTCAGACGAGCCATGACTAGGGATGATGAACGCGGTTAGAATTTCAACCTGTGGTGACATTCGACAACTTATCAGATTACGCCAATCAAGGTTGTTACCACCATGGTATGCCAGTATTACATGTTGCTATCTAACCATCTATGGAAATCCTTCCTCATAAAAATGTTACTCTTGAATAGAATGGAGAAATCGTAACAACTAAGTTGTGTTGTTCTAACACTATTTTGTACTAAAATGCTTTCAGCATGGTTTTGTGTTGCACTTGACTCCATATATCAACACAGAATCTTGTTGGGCTCAACATAAATCGATGTTGATTGTAACACAATTTGTAATATTTGCAACACAATTCAATACAATTATTTTCGCATTTAGCGAGGACCAGCTAGGTCGACAAAAAGGTTGACACAACACTGTTAAGGTTTCGTGTGTTTTCATGTGTTAACCGCTATATTATTGAGAGTTGCAGACAACGACAGTATAAAGGTGTTAATCGAACTAAGGGGATCCTGTTATCGGTGATCTGTCAGCCTTGAGTTCATCTTGGTAGCGTCAAGACAATCAAATGGCACGCGATGCTATTTGGTTAGTCACAGATCGAGTGTGGCATCGAGTAGCGGACCTTCCCTTTAGTATTTCATTTCCATAAAGGCTCTTTACACATCTATGCTGAAGTACTTAACGTGTCAACTGAATGAGCCTGACCCCAGTAATACGGTTTGTTATATTCAATATCCACAATAACATATATGGGTATTGTCGATCGATACTGCACAAGACAATGGCGCGTCTGAGACGGCTTTTCCGCCCATTTTGCTCGACGTTAATGTGTATGAACCGACGTCCTTCGGCTCCAGTTGTCATCGATGTTTGGTTGATGGCACATGTCAGCACATTTGTGATGAATGTAGACACTTCTTGGAAATTTTACTTTCATAAGGCGAAAGAATCCTGGTTCAGTGAAATCACATATTTCTCTTTGTACGTATATTGTGTCGTTTATGCCATATAGTGGAGCGACCTACTCGTGCGAAACGAAAATATAGGGAGCAATTGCGAGACAGATTAGCCTCAAATTGTATGCCGGTTTTTCACCTCAAATTTTCTTGTCAGAGCCACGTCAGTTGTTTTATTCATATAACAAACAATTATTAACCAAGTATAAAGGTACCACTACGTTTCACTGTGAGTGACTTCCACAGAAATGCAGTGTTCAAATTTCCTATTCAAGCCAATGATTGGATTACTGGAAATTCAAACTGACCAATCAATTTTCTTAATCTGGAAGATATAGACTTTCTTGACGAAAATTGAAATCCACAAGCCGAGAAAATGTGTATACAGTAGATTTTTACTGGAATTTGATATTCTATCGTGATTAGGTTTCTGTAGATAGAGCAGAACTTACATTGTGTTTGTAGGTCTACCACACGCATACTTCCAAGGTTAACTAATTACCGAGACAGCACGTCGAATTTGTACAACCGTAATTCGAAACACCATTACCATTGCCATAGCAGATGACTCTTCAATTTCTCCGGATCGTTTCCGACTTCACGGATCTGTCATGGTGTATTTCAAATACCACTGATTCTCGGGTGATTATTGAATAAACGAGTTACATGACATTAGTGCGATATTTATTTCGCAAATCTCTCATCCGTGTGTAAACTACGTGTTTCTCATTACAAACCCTTGCCATGCATCTTCTTCTATGGCATTAACGGCTAAAATAATGATGCTTTAGCAGGCAGCTTTGGCGCACAATGGATAAGCAATTACTTGATCCTTCATGTTTCTGGGCTAGAGATTTGGTTTCTCATTGACGATAGATGATTGACTTGACGAGCAGCAATCTTGGAAATATCCGTGATCGGCTGAGGAGAGGACGCCATCCCTGAAACTCATAAGCTCATCGGTGAATCTTCTATAGTTTTGCTACAATAACCCGATAGTCGAATATGGACATGTAAGCTATAACATACAACAGTGAGTTAAACCTTAACTGCGTATCTGGCAAGTAGATATCTGACCATCGCAGACTGACAGACTGGCTCTACTCTATATATCAACATATACCTAGTATCAGGAGGGATTATCGGATGTTAAAAGAATACTTTTAATACAAATATTAACCAAATTGCAAAATCACTAAAACTGTCAAAAACACAGCATCAGTGCAACTCCTAGTAAATTCACTAGCATCCGTTCAATAATTTCACAAAGGTATATTTATTTATACTCGATCAAAGATGAACAAATTATGATAGTCGAATCAGAAACAGCATTAATAGCCTTCGTTGTGCATCAGGAACAGCCGATAGCTATTCGTGTACTTAGTATAAGTACGTTATTGTATCTATCCAATAATAGATTTACAACCTGTAAGCACCTAGGTCATCTATACGCGGTAAGACTGACACTGGGATCGTGTGTATCCATTATCAGCCTACTTTCGGTAACTATGAGAGGAAAATCCCCGAAATCAATACCACGTGATGTTGTCAGCCAATCAACTAAATCCTGCCGACGTAACCCCAACGTAACCCGCTATTTTCGAGTCATGTGCTGTTCTACTGATGTTTCATCAGTAGTATGAAAAGCCTGTAATTTATCAGATTTTCCGAGTCTGTTCTCCGCCGGATGAAGACCGAACAATATACGGTAAAGTATCGGACATCGCTCCGCAATAATGGCGACACACGATTCGCAAGCCATGGCGAAGTATACGCAAATGATAGTTTTATAGAATCAACAATGCATCATGGAATACTTTCGCACTTGATTGGTTAATTCAAACTTTCAAAAACAAATCCGGAATTTCCATTGGCCTATACAGAAAATTGGATGTAAATCCAGCCAATCGTATTATATACGTGCGTGGCATCTATTGATCTTCCGCTGATATAAAGCGATGTATAATTTATTTTCACGATTTGGTTTGAAGTTCACGCTATGTTTGATTGGTTGATCCGACGTCCTATTTATATATTTGTAGCACCCTGTGAGTGTTTAGTCCCATAAATATACCTTATGGGAATTAGATCATACGGAAAGAGGCTGAGCGAAGTTCTTAATCAAGGGCAATTTCTCTACACTCAAAATCTGACTTCGCATCGCACATGTCGGGAATATATTCATTTTGGTTCGTCTTTTATTATATTGAACTAATCAATATAGTCCTTCAGACATTTGTAATCTCTAGAAGTAATTCTCTTAAGAGCAACTCTACAATTCTTCACATCTTCTATGTAAATAAGAACTACCCCAGATGCATTCTCTGGCTGTGCGTAGCAGCTTTCCTTTTGCATTACTGTCTTGCCATTTTCTTTACTCTCAAATGTGTACTTTATCCCAATTTTTGATGACCCGATGTTCGATTTAGCCAAATATATCATTCACTGGAGCCCTCGCTATAATACTAACGACGTGCACACATCGACGATGATCCCTCAATATGGTTTTATATTAAACATAACGATCGGATCGGGTTCGAGCTATCATTCATTGAAATTGTCTTCCACTGAGCAACCCGGGACAAAATGCATTATAGGGAATGAACGGTTTCAGTTTGATTCGATCTATCGAATCAGGTCCTGCCCAGCCCGTGTCTATTTTACTCTATCAATCGGCCGTTGTATCTTTACTTAGAGTGCGGGTCGCCACATGAATTGAACGGTTATTTCAAACTTTGGCCTTTGTGAGCCAGCTATTGGTCTTGAAATATTCGTACTGACCTAGAATGTTTGGAGTATCCCAATTCCGCATTTCTGGACAACCACCCAGAGAAAAGAAGAAACAAAGGGTCAATGAAAATCCATTCAGTACTTTTCTGTTACCCACACTTAAAAACGTCTGGGACGTTCAATGTCTTGCCTATAACAGCGCCGTTTTAAAAAGCCAAGAATTCGATAAAGACTGTTTGAAACCTATTTGATGGCGTCGGGGTTTATGTAATGACCATCCGATGTCCCATCAACATACCGCTCGATAACTGAAGCTTCAATGACGTCTGATAGATTTTTATTGGCGCTATCTTTTACTGATCTGATCGGCAAATACTTGAACGTGACGATATACAGAACCAGAGTCTTTATACCACACGTATATTGTCGACTACTTTGTTACAGTCGTGTTCGTTAGTGGATATCACAGTGACATAATGAAATAATCATGGCCGTCTACTCGGCTCTATATATATGCTCACGTGTTTCGAATGTGGCTGGTATTGATCAGTATTCAGAGTTCAACACCAACAAAAGGACAATGTAGATCAGTCAAACGTCTCCGGACGAGCTCCTCATACATTCTAATGTTTTTGTACGAACATAGCATAGGTATCTGTATATGCTTTTGTTAATTGATTTCAGACAATTCGAACAAAAATGTCATTTTTATTGCAGTTTTACAATATTCAAAATATAATCGTCCAGGCCAGATATGGTGAAGTGTCACTGAATACCGAATAGCATTCCCTACCAAACTTGATTCACATTTGTTTATATGTATACCCTATGCACGTTTGCATATACATAATGGCAGAACACGATTTAAAAATTTGATCCGGCGCGTGGTTGCTCATCGGGAATCATGTTCCAAAACAATTCCTCAGTTGGTTGACATAAATACGTCGTTGTACGATCGATGATCGGTTACACCCATCTTCCCCTGGCTGATATAGGTCTATTGATTCAGTTTGACATTCGATGCATAATTTCCTCTCACGATTTGGTTTGAAGTAGATGACGCTCTATTTGATTGGCCGGTCCGACGTCCCATTTATATGTGTAGTTCCCTGTGCGTATTAAGTCCAACAGATATACCTTATGGGAATTAGATCATACACAAAGAGGCCTGAGCGAAATTCTTTACCGAAGAGCAATTTTTCTACACTCAAAATCTGACTTCCCATCGCACATGTCGGGAATATATTCATTTTGGTTCATCTTTTATTATATTGAACTAATCAATATAGTCCTTCAGTCATTTATTATCTCTAGAAGTAATTCTCTTAAGAGCAACTCTACAATTCTTCACATCTTCTATGTAAATAAGAACTACCCCAGATCCATTCTCTGGCTGTGCGTAGCATTTTTCATTTTCTGTTACTGTCTGTCATTTTCTTTACTCTCAAATGTCTACTTCATCCTCATTTTAGTTCATCCGATGACCCGATGTTCGATTTACCCAAATAAATCATTCACTGGAGCCTTCGCTATAATACTAACGACGTGCACACATCGACGATGATCCCTCAATATGGTTTTATATTAAACATAATGATCGGTTCGGGCTCAAGCTACCATTCATTGAAATTGTCTTCCACTGAGAAACCCGGGACAAAATGCATTATAGGGAATGAACGGTTTCAGTTTGATCCGATCTATCGAATCAGGTCCTGCCCGGTTCGTGTCTATTTTAATCTATCAATCGGCCGCTGTATCTTTACTTAGAGTGCGGGTCGCCACATGAACTGAACGGTTATTGCAAACTTTGGCCTTTGTGGTCCAGCTATTGGTTTATTTGAAATATTTGTGCTGACCTAGAATGTTTGGAGTATCCCAATTCCACATTTCTGGACAACCACCCAGAGGAATGGAGAAGCAAAAAAGAGTCATTGAACATTCATTCAGTACTTTTCTGTTACTCACACTTAAAAACGTCGGGGATATTCAATGTCTTGTCTGTAACAGCGCCTAACCAGTGACGTTTTAAAAAGCCAATACTTCCATAAAGTCTGTTTGAAACCTATTTGATGGCGTCGGGGTTTATGTAATGCCCTTCCAATGTCCCATCAACATACCGCCCGATAAGTGAAGCTTCAATGGCGTCTTATAGGTTTTTATTGGCGCTATCTTTTACTGATATGATAGGCAAATACTTGAACGTGACCATATACAGAGCCAGAGTCTTTATACGACACGTATATTGTCGACTACTTTGGTACAGTCGTGTTCGTGAGTGGATATCACAGTGACATAATGAAATAATCATGGCCGTCTGCTTGGCTTTATATATATGCTCACGTGTTTCGAATGTGACTGGTATTGATTACTATCCAAAATTTAACGCCAATAAAAGCACAATGAAGATCAGTAAAACGTCTCCGTTCGAGCTCCTCATACATTCTAGTGTTTTTTTAAGAACATAGCGTACACAGGCAATTTTTCACAGACAGATACTGAGCTGTACACTACTGAACGGTTCTGCACCAAAAGGCCCACCATACATGTAGGTACTGAGCTGTAACTGAACAGTTCCTGTGTGATAATCACAGGTCAGAACTGAGCTGAGCAGTACATGTCAGTTAGCAACAGCCTGGTTCCAAGAGAAAACTGACCAGTACTGCACAGTAACAGGTTGGTTACTGTTCAGATACAATGCAGTACTGTTCAGTCCTGTTCTTTGTGGTACTGTACGGTATTCAATCAGTACTGATCAGTTACTGAGTGGTACTGTGTGGATACGAGTCAGTACTGACTGGTACTGTACTGAGGTGTACCGTTCCGGGCCCTTCCTTGTGGTTATCTTTCAGTTACCACACGGTACCAACATGCGAAAATTTGGCTGTGTAGGTATCCGTTTATGCTTTTTTTAATTTGGTTTCAGACAATTCGAACAAAAATGTCATTTAATTGCACTTTTACAATATTCAAAATTAAATCCTCCAGGCCAGATAGGGTTAAGTGTCACTGAATACCGAATAGCATTCCCTTTCAAACTTGATTCACATTTGTTTATATGTATACCCTATGTACGTTGCATTTGCATAATGGCAGAACACGATTTAAAAATTTGATCCAGCGCGTGGTTGCTCATCGGGAATCATATTCCAAAACAATTCCTCAGTTGGTTGACATAAATACGTCGTTATACGATCGATGATCGGTTACATTCATCTTCCCCTGGCTGATATAGGTCTATTGATTCAGTTTGACATTCGATGCATAATTTCCTCTCACGATTTGGTTTTAGTAGATGACGCTCTATTTGATTGACCGGTCCGATGTCCCATTTATATGTGTAGCTCCATGTGCGTATTAAGTCCAACAGATCTACCTTATGGGAATTAGATCATACAGAAAGAGGCATGAGCGAAATTCTTTACCAACGAGCAATTTTTCTACACTCAAAATCTGACTTCCCATCGCACATGTCGGGAATATATTCATTTTGGTTCGTCTTTTATTATATTGAACTAATCAATATAGTCCTTCAGTCATTTATTATCTCTAGAAGTAATTCTCTTAAGAGCAACTCTGCAATTCTTCACATCTTCTATGTAAATAAGAACTACCCCAGATCCATTCTCTGGCTCTGCGTAGCATTTTTCATTTTCTGTTACTGTCCTGTCATTTTCTTTACTCTCAAATGTCTACTTCATCCCCATTTTACTTCATCCGATGACCCGATGTTCGATTTAGCCAAATATATCATTCACTGGAGCCCTCGCTATAATACTAACGACGTGCATACATGGACGACGTTCCCTCAATATGGTTTTATATTAAAGATAATGATAGGTTCGGGCTCAAGCTATCATTCATTGAAATTGTCTTCCACTGAGCAACTCGGGACAAAATGCATTACAGGGAATGAAAGGTTTGAATTCGATCCGATAAATCGAATCTAGTTCTGCTCGGTCCGTGTCTATTTTACCCTATCAAGCGACCGTTGAAGCTTTACTCAGAGTACGAGTCGCCACATGAACTGGACGATTATTGCAAACGTTGGCCTTTGTGTGTCCGCTATTTGTTCAGGACTAGAATGTTTGGAGAATAATGTATCCCAATTCCACCTTTCTGGACATCCATCCAGACGATATGAGAAGCAACGCGTCAATGAAAATTCATTGAGTAGAGTGCTGTTACTCACACTTAAAACGTCTGTGAACGGTATTCAATGTCTCGTCTATAACAGCGCCCAGCCAGTGCCGTTTTGAAAGGCCAGGACTTCAATAAAGCCTGTTTGAAACCAATTCGATGGAGTCGGGGTTTATGTAATGATCTTTCAATATCCTGTCAACATACCACCCGATAAGTGAAGCTCTTATGTCGTCTTATAGATTTTTTTATTGGCGCTATCTTTTACTGATATGATCGGCAAATACTTGAACGTGACCATATACAGAGTGAGACTCTATATACTACACGTATATTGTCGAATACTTTGGTTCAGTCGTGTTCATGAGTGGATATCAGCGGGACATAATGTGATAATCATGGCCGTATACTCAGCTCTATATATTTGCTCACGTGTTTCAAATGTGATTGGCATTGATCACCTATCAAGATCAACGCCAATAAAAGCACAATAAAAATCGGAGAAACGTCTCCATACGAGCGCGTCATATATTTTATGAACATTTAGCCTCCCCGGCACAATGTAGGCTGTATGACTGGTTGGCTCTATAGGCGATATATATTTTATATCCTCTTCCTTTGAATGTTCCACGCCCGTAGATATTCGTATATATTTTTGCTAAAAGGGTTTCTGGCAATTCGGAAATAAAATGCCATTTCTATTTCATTTTTGCAACATTTAAAAATAAAATGTTTGAATATGCATAATCGGGAAAGTCTGTTTACAGATTCAAGGATAAATTGTCAGAATACGATTTAAAAATTTCACCCGGCGAGTGATTGCTCATCGGAAATCATGTTCCAAAATAACTCTGAAGTTGGTCGACATAAATATGTCATTGTATGATTGATCATCAATTTTAGTCATCTTTCGCTGGCTCAGTTTCCTTCCTGATTGCATATTCGGTATGTGCATACATATATAATTTCTATTCTACGAATGATACTAGATTAGATACTTTTCTATATTACCCACAGGCCCTCAAAACAAGAGTTTTGGGGCGTATGGACGGTGGTATTACAGTGAACTGTCGAAATATGGGGTCTCTATATATAACCCCATGCTTTATATAAAAATACACCAAGGTCTGAAACACACTTTGGGTGAAACGAGAAATAAACGGTTTACCTCCAAACAAAATACATTAGCATATTCTACAGTTGTCACTCTATATATTCCCGTCGTCAAATTAATAAATTTGTGCAATTTTATTCCGTTGCCGGGCGATTCAAAATATAACCTGGCTGTCCATTCAACCCAGCACAGCGAGATGATCGCCCGCTTCTTTCTTAATTCTGATTGGTCAGCTGATCAGTGTGTGGCCTCTCCTGCAGGAGGCGTGTCGCGACTGACCAATCAGAATTGAGAAAGAAGCGGGCGATCATCTTGCTGTGCCGGGTTGAAACTCTTGTTTTGAGGGCCTGTGATATTACCTGTCGCTGGAACTCGGTCTCTTTATATGCCATGAAAACATACACCTGCAGTGTCGGCCTTTAATTGGCCATATTATTCAAATTTTGTCAGTCCAGTAAAGTACGGATTTTTGTAGCGTTACTAAATTGAGTAACAAAATGATCTCCCGGATTGTTTTGTTATTGAAAACAATAACAATGCTCTAACTGTGTGGATGTATGTTGTTGTCAATGACTTTGTGCTTATTTATTTTCCCGATATTTTGAATAGGTAAATTGGATTTCCGTGAACTGAATATGCAACATCTCTAATAAATGTAACATGTAATTATCGGTTAATGAGATTAATAATTCTTAGAATCAGTTTCATATATTTGTGTTACTGTTTTTGATAGCAGATTCAGTTTGTTATTGAAGACAGTCACGCTATGGAGAATTATGTTTGTGAAGCCTGGGAGTGATGTTCCTCAGGGATATGCTTTGGTGTGAATTAGATGATCTGAAAAACGTGATATGTCTCCCACAAGTCACCACATAAGTGAACTCTCCTCATTTGTTGAACTTTTACTTTGTGTGACGCATACGTCACGAATATGGATTAATCAAAATATAAGACCTTTCATCCATCTCATTGTCAATTGTATCCTTAAGGCGGCTCCCCAGTGTAGACTGGACTCGATGCCATTGTCTTCATATTCAGGTTGAAGGTTCCCATTTTAGTAGATTCCACATAACGAATACAACTTAAGGGTCCAGATACGATCTTTAAAATATATCTTTAACAGTCAATGATGAAACCATTCCGCTATTGTTTACTGAAGTTCCAATGCTATTATTGCCTTGATTGTTCATGTGAATTGTGATTTGAATGTGTAAAATTCATACTCGGCATATACATGTATGTGCCAAATTCAGTATACATTCAATGAGTGGTTGGATGGGCACGAGTTCCTAGCTGTTGCTTCAATGCATTTTGCTGAGAAGCAACAGGAACTTGATAATGGGATGTCTAGCGCTGCAATATCACTTGCCTTTATTGCACCATGTAAGCGTCCTGTCCGTGTCTTGTGTGCTGTCCTCTGTGTTTTATACGGTGGATGAAGGGTGTCTGGTTCCATGCTGCTTCAAAGATTTCTTCTTTGAAGTAGCAGGAACGCAACTTGGCCGAGTGGTGCCTAGTTGGTTCGTCGCGATATGGCTGAAATATTGTTGAAAGCGACGTTAAATCCTATTCACTCTCTCACCCCAGTATACTTTCAAGATTGTGAATAACAGTTTGGGGTAAATAACGCAGAAATAATGACGCAGGAATACCTTCGTTTCATGATTTCATCTGTTATTTTCGAGCTGGTGGTGACCTTGCATTATGACGCAACGAAGCCAGGATGTCCAAAACGCATTGACTTGTCGCAAAGGTGCTTTTTGATAGAGCTGCAACTTGCGCAAGCAGAAGCTTCCGAGACACTTCAAGGCTAGCTTTATATTTTTCGAAATCATCTATGTAACGAGAACAAATTGTAGATCTATTCTTTTGGGCTGTGCACATTAGGTATTTTCAATACTGTTTTTACTGTCGAATTCCTGTGCTATTTGAGCCTTTTCTAATTCGAATTCGATGGTTCGATGTTCAGTTCATCCTCATTGTAGATTTACGAGTGCCTAGCCTCCATAACGAGGCGCATAATAGTCGAAGTTCCCTCCATATATTTTCTATCTGCACCGTAATGATGGGCTATATCACTGGTTAACATACCCTGTAATGACCTTCTGTCGAAGCAGCCCGACAAAATTGCGTTATCTGGAATTAACGGTTTAAGTTCGATCCGATCCTGGACCGAATTTATGTTACTCTGTCGATCGACCGATGCAGCCTCCTTGAATCCGGGGCGCTATATAAACTGTCAGATTATTGCGGGTGTTTTCTTTTAGCTATTAGCTCGCCAGAGGAGTATTCTGTTTGTGACATATTGCTGGGCCCATTTTATCTGGTTATCTGGTTATAGTATAATAGTATAATTTTATCATATCTTCCCCGATATTGAAATCGGACTGAAAACAATGAACACTGAAGCATATTCGATGCTGCTACCCAGAGAAATCTTCATGCTAGTGTATTTTACACGTCAATTTTTTAAATATGCATCGAGTGAAAAAATGAATCGGGATGATTTTCTGCTAGAGAGAAGCAGTCAAATGCAATGATCACAGCAAGACATCATGGCGTCCTTTGAAAAAATACTTGCCACTGACCTGTATTCTGCATGCTAATGAACTTTTTTTTATGTGAAGAACATCAACATGTTTTGCTGGCATCGTTGCAAACTGTTGACCGCTTCGCTCTTGGATGATTATTATTCATACACATTTGGAATTGGCGCTGTCATACGAAATAGGTGTTTCGTTTATTGACTCGGAAATTCTTTTATGGACGACGGCTGAATATTTAATGTCGTTTTCTGGAGTGTGAATAAAGCTCTTATATTTTCTGATGGATTTTCTTCGTTTTCTTTATACGCTGCCATGAATAGTATAGGCAAGTATTTATGCGTGGTAAATTACAGCGGGAACTCCACATGAAACATGCTCTGTGACATTATGACGACAATATGGTTTTCATCATGTTTACGACACCATTCGACGGTGGCCTGATGTAATATAGGCCTTACTATCCACTCAGCTCTACTTTCGTGCATACATGTTTGTCAAATTAATTGAAATGAATCAGCATCCATACCTCAAAATCTTTCCTCGTGATCACAATAAAACCCTACGCAATCTTTGTATATAAGGCTCATCCCGTATTAAGAGTTCCCCAACATTTTATTACTTAACCATAAAAGCTGCTGTGGCTGCAAGGCCGATTGCTCGGAAGTTTTACTCCCTGGTGTTCAATAAAACATTGTCGACTTCTCAGAACTATAAATATAGACTTGCAATTTATCAAGCTGTCACGGTATAAGTATTTGAACTCCGGCTAAAATCTTCGACCCTCAGATGCTCCTCTGACTGATCCAAGGACATAATTATCCCCGGAGATCATGGCAAATCTGATGATGATATGTACACGACATATCGACCTCGCATCCAATGGTGTTACGCTTCTCCTTCAGTAGCAAGCGTCAGATCCGACATTCAATATTCTACCGTCGTCCATAGCAGAATGCTCCCGTCATTAATCGAAATACCTATTTCGAATGACAGCTGAGACAAATAATAAAATATATACATTAAACGTAACATTAAAAGGGTGGTTAAAAGAAGTCATATGACCCCACAGAAAACTATACTGATTTCCAAACACATCACAATAACCAAAAGTGATCCCTGTCAGGGCTTTATATTACGCTAATTTGGGCACACCCTCTACTAGATTACGCTATTGTGCTCAAATTAAAAACACTTGTAAGATGGATTAATAACAGGATGCAAATTGCTGAAAAAGTTAGAAAAGTAACCATTTATTAATTTCCTGTTGAACAAACTACATATTTTGTACATTTTTAGAATTCTTTCTCTCCCCAAACTTCATATAATTTGGGCATATTAATTTGGGCACACCCTTAAAAGGTATGAACAACATGTAATATAAAGCCCTGCCTGTGATGATTTGTATCCCAGCCACGCTTTTATTGTAGCTGTTCATGTGGACATCTTGAATAAAACACATGATGGTTTTCTATAAGGAGAACATTGTATATATTTACCTTGACATTGTGAATGATGTAAATTATTTAAACCGTGAACGCACGTGATGTAATATAGCGAATCAGGATATGACCCTGCCAACACCGTGCGGGAGGATATACTTTGGTCTCCAAATATGGCAAGCGATGGTTGTATTGATTTTCAAAGGGGAAATGTCCATTTCCGCTGAGTAGTCAATCAAATTTGAAGATTGAAGAGGTCATACAGGTGCACTTCTCCTAATGTGGACCACGGAATATTTATGGAGCTATCACCAAACCGCATTCTGATGAGGAAATGTGGCGTGTCCACCCAAGGTATCACGTGTAGTGTTTGACTCGGTATACGAAGATGGCTTCTTATATCGGGATGGTGAAATCTGGTGTAACATTGTATAGCCAATGAATGTCGGCCGTCGTCCAAAACAGAATTTCCCCGTCAAAAATCAGAAGGCCTTTTTACGGTAGACAATCACCACCAATTCCACACAGGCTTAAAATTGAAATATGAAATTACAAGTTTTGTTTCCTTGCCGGAGAACATTGGTCAACATTTTTCATTGATGGCAGCAGGACATTATGACAAATTTTCCATGAACGGTAACAGCATAATTAATTAAAATACTGTTATCGCCTGGCAAATACATTTGTTTCACATACTCTAAAGGGCAATATCGTTCGCTATCCCGATATTTTCTTCAATACTATATTTACACGTGTAACACTATAGTAACAGATATGTTTCATGGTGATAAATTGACACAAATGCTATCGGCTGGTTCCTTCATCCATTCCATATAAAACTTCGTATGGCTAATATGACATTACGAGCAACACATATGTCCCTGACACAAATTTCGGCCACTTCCGTGCTGTTTTGTCAGACTTCGCCCCAAGCAACATTTCTCAAGGTTCAACCAGAAAGTGAAATGGACAAGGACTGTAATTACCTTGATGGAGCCACATGTCACAGCCACCTGATGTCTAACTGAACAGGCCGGCTATGGTTTTTATGGTTATATATATTTATGCCTGGGAGAGGTATCGTGTTTATACACTATCAGTAATTTGAGCCATGCGTGTAGAACAGGTCATGCTGAATACGACCGTCTACCGTTCATCTTCTGTTACAACTGGTCATCCTCCAAGAAGCTATCTTTGAATTCTAAATGCTACAGAATCTTCCCTTACAGCCATCTTCCCTCAACGCATTATCTTACAAATACAG
This sequence comes from Hanleya hanleyi, assembly GCA_036873755.1. Taxonomy (NCBI): domain Eukaryota; kingdom Metazoa; phylum Mollusca; class Polyplacophora; order Lepidopleurida; family Hanleyidae; genus Hanleya; species Hanleya hanleyi. Next base: position 228,830 of record JAVTVY010003220.1, on the reverse strand, counting down.
GTTGGCCTAACCCTATCTGGCCTGGGCGAATTGGGACCTGTCCAGGGAGAGGAGTCATTTCGCCCCCTCTACCCCCCCCCCTCCCAACACTAAATAGTTTTCTTAAGCCTTGAGCACCACGCTATAACCTTGGGGCAAACTCTAATAGAAAATGTAACAAAAATCCAAGATGGCCTCTATGATTTTCAAAAAAGGTATTTTTGGATGATTTTTCGAATTTTTTATTTGTGTATTCTCTTCGCAAAAGCTGCATGATAAGTTAATACATAATTATCTGATGTGAAATAAAATAGCCGTTGCCACCTTTTCCTCGCAGAAAAGCAGACATTTTGAAGAAAAATGACAAAATACATAACTTTTCTCGTACACACATGGTCGTCATTTTGATTTTAGCCATGATCCTCTGCTCAAGGAAGTTATGCAAATAGGCTCAAAATGACTCCAGTACGATAAAATTCAAAGCCACGGAGTCTCAGCTCTCAAGTGTTTGTCGTTCCTAATATAGGGTAGAACGTTTTGTCGGGGACCATAATGCCTGGTAGAGTTAAGCAAGGATGGAATGTGTATTCGTGGATGATATAAAATTGGTCTTGAAATCCAATATGACTATTCGATCAACGACTATTCGTGAGAAATCGGGATAGTTCAACTCATATAGGTATGTTGTTGCACGGATGATGTTTTGCAAGACGATAATATTCAACGTCAGTTTCGTGCCTGACAGTCTATTTGGCATGTATCTATAATTTCCCTTCTTGCCATTCATTTTAATTTGTGTACGTACCTAAGCATCATGATCATCATGTCTTGCTAACATCGTTGGTCGCTTCTCTCTTTTTAGAAACCATTTTGTGTTTTTCTTATTTTTATTTCATACACATTTGGAACTAGTGTAAAACTGTCATACGAAATAGTCCTAAGGATTATTGACGCGGAAATCCTTTCATGGAGGAATCTGACTCTTGCTATTTCATCTTGATCAATTCTGAGAACATATTACTATGTCATCAAGTTAACATTTGGTGATTCTTCAGTCCAGACGATATACGACTTTCAGAGTGGCGAGCTCTTTTCGCAGAAGACATTTCGAATCCAAGTATATTTTTGGATTTGTCGGAAAGTTCTTTGCATAAAACCTAGGATGCGAATATATCGATGAAATGACACGGGGTGCACAAAATATTCTTCGCCTCTAAATATCTGTGTTATCATATATTTCCTGAATATAGAACCGAGGTTCATGGTCCAATGTCATTTTATCCAAATATTCTCGTAATGGCCTTTTGTAGAAGAAGCTCGGAAAATGCATTACTGAGAATGATATGTCTGAATTATAATGGAATCTAGAAATGTCTGACCAATGTTGTTCTTTATTATAAATCGCCCGCTGAAGCATTAGTGAGTCTGGGTCTATAGAAAAACTGGCAGTTTGTTGCGGATTTTGGGACAGCAGCACACCGCCGGAAGTGACATTAGATATAGTAAAGGCGATGTTTGTGGAAAGTTCTTATCACTTGGCGATTTGGGGTGTATCGCAGCCTGGGTGGGGGGGGGGAATGCCCCCCCCCCGTATATATTTTCTCTACCACTAAGGCTAGAGCGCTGAAACTTACCACACAGTATCTTTGGTTCAAGCTCTACCGGAAAATGTAAAAAAAATCCAACATGGCTGCCATGATGAAGTCACAGTGACGTCATCTTATCGGAAGCCATTTTTCGGCCTTTTTGGGGTCGATTTTTCGAAATTTTCATTTTTCCGATTTTTCGCTCGAAAAAAATCAAATAAAATATAGAATAATTAATTTTGCATAAATAAAATACTGTCGAGGCCTTTTAGGCAAGGAAAATGTGAAGAAATGGAGCGAAAAGATTGAAAAACACGACTTTCGCGGATACCACATGGCCGCCATTTTGAATTTACCCATGATCCTCTGCCCGGGGGTATATGAAAATAGGCTCAAAATGACCCCAATAAGATAAGCTTAAAAGTCACGGAGTTTCAGCCTCCTCGGTTTTGTCGTTTCGGAGCAGCAGAGAAAAGTTCACTAGGGGGGCACTTTCCGCCCCCCCCCCCCCCTCAAGCGGCATATCCGACACTCAGTAGCTAGTCATCTCCAATAAAGACAAATCAGCATCCATAATGGAAACCTAGAATGATTAAGTTGTGCCATCGGTGATTAAGTGGTGCCATCAGGGAATAAGTGGCGACGTCAGGGTGTTGTTTGATAAAATTTTAAGACTGGACTATTTTCGACATGAAGTGTAAATAAATGTAAGCTCATTGGCCGTTTCTTGGAATAGTGGGACAAAATATTCCATATTTATCATATTAACATGGGATATCACTAGTTTAAAATCTCGCCCTAGGCTAAAGAGATAGGGAAGAGACCAGGAGAACGAACCGGAGTTCACGCAGTGACACGCACGTCAATGCACCTGTTTCTTGTATAGGCGGACAGATAGAATTGTCCAACGATCAACTTGGATCATAGTACAAACCAACCACTGGGGGAATCCTGTCACTTTAAGCTGATAAATTGGGTTTCCATGGGAGAATGAGTAATGACCCACAATAAGACAAATCACCTGCTAAACAACATGGCCGATCTTGTCTTATGTGACAGTCATTATATAGTGCAACTTGACTTAGCAGTTTAATTAAAGACTTGCAGCCCCGTTAGGCTCCCGGGGATTGACCTGGGGTGTCGTTATGCACACTCCAGGTTATGGTAAAAATAGGTCTCAGCTCCTCAGAGAGCTTGTCGTAAGAGGCGACTAACTGGAGGACCTCTGGTGATCTCGGGTGTGAAAAAGAATAGGATCCCACCCGTGGATTCTCCGGTGTTAAAAGGAATAGGATTCTAGTCGTGTGGTTTCCGGGTTTGAACAGAAATATGAACCAACGTCGTAATATGACTGAAATAGTGTTGAAAGCGACGTTAATCATATTCACTCACTCACTTAAAGAGTTGCAATTCACAGATGGTACCGAGATGACGACAAATTTACATTAAAGCTGCTTTTGTACTTCTCTCTTTCTCTCTCTCTCTCTCTCTCTCTCGCATAAACGAATTCCCACAATATTCTTTTCCTAACCTCGGGACAAATTGATGATGTTTTCCATTCACGGTTCAAAGAGGAAACAGAGGCGGACAGGACACGTTTAAACGCTGAAGGGTTCTACATAGAATTCCCAAAAGCCGGGGATTAGTTTTTCCTATCCATTCCCTGGTGAACTGCAGATCATAGCCTTACTCCGGGCTAAGACTACAAATACGCACGAGATGACAGTAATGAGAGATTAATTTTCCCTGTACATTCCTTGTCACACCTTTGGGTCGTTGTCCTCTTCATCTTCAATTAATATGTATAGGTGGTTGGATAATGCTAGTCTATATACATTATAAATGAGACAGCAAAGATTAGATTGCTTCCACGAGTGTGTGGCTCTATAGCTACGCGATCAACTGATGCACTCTGGAACGCATTGCCTTGTCCCACCGATGCTATCGAACAACTTACCAATGATATAGATCGCTCTCGGAATACCCTTTGTCGGGATGGACAGAATCGATGTGAGGATGTGAAAAACTTCAGAACTTGTCCATGATCATAGCCAATATATATTATAAATTGCGGCCCTGAAGTTTAACCCTACCTGGCCCGGGGGTGGGGGGGAAGTGCCCCCCCTAGTGAACTTTTCTCTGCTGCTCCGAATCGACAAAACCGAGGAGGCTAAAACTTGGTGACTTTAAAGGCTATCTTATTGGGGTCATTTTGAGCCTATTTTCATATACCCCTGGGCAGAGGATCATGGGTAAATTCAAAATGGCGGCCATGTGGTATCCACGTAAGTCGTGTTTTTCAATCTTTTCGCTCCAGTTCTTCACATTTTGCTTGCTTAGAAGGCCTTGAAAGTATTTTATTTATACAAAACTAATTATTCTGTATTTTATTAGATTTTTTTCGAGAGAAAAATCGGAAAAATGAAAATTTCGAAAAATCGACCCCAAAAAGGCCGAAAAATGGCTTCCGAGAAGATAACGTCACTGTGACGTCATCATGGAGGCCATCTTGGATTTTTACATTTCCAGATAGAGCTTGAACGCAAGATACTGTGTGGTAAGTTTCAGCGCTCTAGCCTTAGTGGTAGAGAAAATATAAAGGGGGGGGAGGCACTCCCCTCCCCCTCCCTCAGGCTGCGATACACCCCTAATCGCCCAGGCCAGATAGGGTTAAACTGTTCATCAACCACGAGGAAGCAGATTTATTTATATCTCCGAAAGCTCGTGTCCAATAAATTCATTTAGTCTCAACTGGTGCTATGTTCCAGTTATTTCCCTATGCTTTATAGACTAACACGGCTACCCACATCTTGTGCATATATGAAAATATTTAACGAACATGCTGTTAAGTGTGGCCTCACACGAATTTCACAACACGTAAAATAACTTTTTGTCCCATATAGGTGAAGTAGCAGATATAAAAAAAACTGAACGAACTTCTGATCCTCAACATATGTATGTGTCGCTCTAACGAACTGTGTATGGGTCGTAATGTTACTGTCACATAGACAGTATAGCCGCCTACATTCCCCCAAATCATAATACCCCAATTAAATACCCCGACTCTTATTGAGCAGGGTCAATAGATCTTCAGTACCAGTATGTGTGTCTGTTGTTAGATAGCCCGTCGTACCACGATGGAGTGTCCAAGTAAATCAAATCAAACCACACCATATGGCCTCTCAGACGTTGCTAGTGTTCAGGCTATTAGTTGAGATGAACACTCAGGTCATCGACAATCTCCAGTATGTATTTCGCAATGGCATTCTCCCATTCATCATACTGCAATACATGTTTTGGGTTACAGTGAAGTGCCAAAGAAATTACAACTCTTCTGCGTTTGGAGATTAATATAGTCCATACACAGATATTTTGACAGAGGACCAGAATGTCAGAGATAGTTATCAAAATGTATGATTCTGTGGCAACAAATGTAAAGGATTTGGACTAGTGTGAATTCTTCCTTTATAAACTTAATTCACCGTTTAGTTTCATAAAGTCGAAATTATTTTCATTACTTCCATGATAGTCTGGCCCCACCATAGGTCACGTGAGAGAGCTATTTGCCATGTGGAGAGCTCCACTGTTTTCGTCATCTCAGAACTTGAGTATTGGACACCATATTATCCATACGAAAATTAGGAAATAAATGTTTTAATAGGCGTGCTAAATGGTTGTTTTACGCACGGTTAGTGTGGGAAAGTTTATATTCTAGGGCAAGGGCGAAGCCCGCGCCCTCAATTTATAAACCTTCCCACACTAACCGTGCGTAAAATAACCATTTAGCACGCCTACGAAAACATTATTTCTATTCTATTGCACTACTCAAATTGTTTATCAACAAAGATTACAATGAAAGGTTAAAAACATATTTAAACATTGACAAACTTTGTCCCCTTTATTGAAAAAAACTCCCGTCTCGGTTGGCATCGTGCTAATGTCAGTGGACGAGTTTATGTGGTCTCTCAAATGGGGAGTGGTGTTGTCAGCGGTTGGGAAATCGTGTGGATATATGCCTATTTGTGTCAATTGTTAATCAATTTCCCGATGGAAACAACAGTTAAACTTGAGAAGGAAATTTCATCTTGTAATTTATTTGTTTGTTTTATTCGATTGTTACTTGTAAGAACGCAGACGTCCCTTTCCTCGTCCGACTTGGGAAATGGAATCTCCTAATGAACACCTGCACTTGACACATGTACATTTCGCATAACTGAATCTTGTAATTATTGCACTGATTAGCTCGTTGTTATTGACACAAATGTTATAGAATCATGTTTTTCTTTTGTTTCTCGCACAGAGGATTAACGGCCATCTTAGTGATTCTCTTCTTTTCCCGTCTAGCATACATCTTTCCGGGAATACATGTTGGGGATGTTCGCTGGTGAGACGATGTATGAACCAGCGGCAATAGTCGGGGCTTTTCGAATCAGTCGGCCGAACGGAGGGATTAGGCTTGACTAGTGATGCGTGTAGAAATACGTATGGAGGGTATCACTACCCGCTCCCAGGGATATCGATCCTTTATTCCTAGGGAACAATTTGCTCGCCGGATTGTCAAATTGAAATACCAGCTCCTAATTATCGGACCACCAGATCTGTATTCGGTGTCTGTAAAATAAAATCCCTTCACTATCTCCGATTATGTTGCTTAGATTTTTGTAAACCGATGTCTTTTACTCAAACTGCCGATACGCGAGAAGCAGGCGAAGAGAGGATCGCATATCCCCATTTTATCGCCTTTCCGACTGAATGATCGATCAAAGAATTCCGGTTGTGTGCGTTGAAAATAACAGCTGACTCATTATTTTACGGTTGAGATTAGAAGAAAAAAAACGACACACAAACATGTTTCTCACTTTCGGCGGACAATGAAATTGCTCGGTGTACATGGTGATGAGGTTTCCGTCTTTCAACAGAACGAATTTCCAAATTGATCCTTCGATATCTTTGAGAGGAATGCAGTAAAAATGTCGGTCTGTGGTGTTATGTGATTTCTTTTCACAAGGCCGATATTTTTCCCACCACCATTGGATGCTATTCTTAATTGTTATCTGTATGTGTTGAAACTCTGCTGGTGGCCGACACCATATGTGTTAGTTCTCTGTACATAGTCAGAAAAAGGGTGATAACTATCACCCCAAAAAGGTGATGAGTTCGAGCCGTCACCCTTTTTTATGAGCTCCTTTAAAAGTGATGGCCATCACCGTCGAAAATTAATGAGCAATGATTGTAAATTTAGGTCATCACCTTTTAAGGGTGATGAGGCAAAACAAAGGTGATAGCCGACACCATTTAAAGGTGATGGCAAGGTCTGATCACCATTATGGGCCATCACCTTTTTCTTGCTGTGTGCATTTGAGCAGTATCTTAACAAGGTGGAGAATAAGCGTTTGGTAGGCGTCGGGCCTTACCGACTAGCGTCCTGAATAAGAATGCCTCTATCACTATTTTCCCCAAATTAATATGTTTCTTACATCTGTGGGTTGGACAACTCATCAGTTTTCATCGCATGTGTTAGCAGACCCATTACATCGTTTGGTCTTCGATATTTAAGAGATAATTCCTTGCTTACTGTGGTAAAACACCTAGAATAGATCGGGCTACAATAGGAGGAGTTTAAGTTTGGTCACGAAGCCCGTAGGCCTGAGTGATAAAACGTGAAGACTCCTCCTGTTGCAGCCCGATCTATTTTAGGTATTTTACCGCAGTAAATAAGGAATTATTTCTATTCTACCATACTGAAAACAGCACAAGGTGAAGATGTTTCCTGAAAAGAAAGATATTCTAGTGTATTTAAAACTGGATTAACACCCGACAAAAAATGCTTTGGCCCGCCAATTAATCGGAGGAAGCAACGCCTGCAAATCGCGTGCCTGAAATCGACACGGGTTGGAGAGTCCACAGTATGACAGCTATAGGGGCGTGCTAAAACGATCAAAATGACGCAAGTGATTAGTTTTAGAATACATGTGAAATTTTAGTTTTAGAATACATGTGAAATTCTCCCGTCATCCAATGATTGGATTTTGTACATATCATAAATCCCTAAAGGTTTAGTGACACCAACAACTTTGAATAAATCTCCGCGGAAGAAAACTCTTTCGCCAACGTTAATTGACTCCATGATGTACAAGAAGATAAGCAGACGATAAATTTTGATATCCTTTTCAATCCTATACCCCTCTGGGCGAGTTCACGCGACACGCGAAGAAACCTACGACGTCATATAATCCACACCGATTGGTTGAGAAGTATGATCTATTGGAATTAGATCACACCTGGGCTTCGTTCATTAAATGTAATAAGGTTATTCGGTAAAACACATGGGGTGTGGTAGGATTTTATTTAAATCCGCTTAAACAGTGGTGGGCGCGGTGTGGTGATTCCATTCAAGATGTTCATATAGACATTTACAATGAAAACATGGCTGAAATACAGAACACCACAGGAATCAAGCTTGACACCACCATGACATTTCATCCCTAATTAGAACGAGAAGGAAGATTAACCCCGCCTAATTAGATGACGACGTTTCCAATCCTTTATGTAATATTCGGTACCACGATCGTGTGCCTTAGCGGATTTTCCGAAGCCCACAATATCATCTGAAGCAGTGCTGTTGAATTGATCACACGGACATGCAGCGCAAATTTAATTAAGCGCCACTGCATATGAATTTTTGTACAACAACACTGGTTAAATAGATTGGATTAATTATGTAAACCACACGATGCCTTTTCGGCATCATTGAATTGTGACCGTTTCTTTCCTGCGAGAAACTAACTTGTATTTATATGTATAAATGTATTCTATGCCAGTTTTTGTTTGGTGCAAATAGTCGCAAAAAATGAGGTGACGCTTGTATTCGAACGTTTTCTCAGAGAACACCGCTGGTCATACAATGGTCGGTGTTGATGGACAGAAGTTGGAAACTGTATGTTAGCTGAAGAATCAAATAAAAGGATTGAATAAGCCGCAATACCTTTGTAGAATTAATCTGACGGACCTGAGTTAAGGTTTGATTGTTGTTGATAGGCATAGACAAGCCAAGTCAGCATGGTTTATATGAAGTGACAGTCTAGTACGAAGAAAGATTAGCGATTGTCCACTCGACGAGTCTCTGCCCACTGAAAATAATATTAGTCAAGATAATTACTTGAGCAATATATTTATATATATTTACGCTTTATATATTACTAGTTACTACCATTACAACACATGTAAGGGAAGTGGGAAGAGGTGCCGACACACTGGCAGAGTCACATGATTTCACAGTATAGTCTTCCGGTTAACCTATTCTAAAGCACATACCAAGAATCTAACGATTCGTGATATGTATTGTATCTCAGGTACACTTTTATTGTACCTGAAATGCGGCAACTTGGATGATATGACCACACGGCCCCAGCAAAGGTATAAGCGGTATTAGATACAAATATAGAGAGCTATGATGGAAATGCTCGGACAACTCGTACATTGGTAATTGGTGAGCTGTTTCGCTGTGACAACTCGTACACTGGGGATTGGTGAGCTGTTTCGTCGTCAGATGAAAATGATGAAAAATAGTCTGTAAGGCCCGATGTCGACCCAGAATCAACTTCCCACAAATGCCAACATATATCAAAGACCAAAAACTCTGTACATGGGGCGGGCCTCGGGGACGAAACGTCCATCAGCAGAATCTCGTCATATACAGTACAAGGCAGAAATATCTTGATCATAAACGCGAGTTAAAAAAAATCATTTTCGCGACTATAATTTATTAATCTCGATCGGAAAATGCGCCTCAATCGCGCAAAAACAAAAGCATAATCGCGACTGAGACGCGTCGACCGTTTGCCGTAACTGTAAAGATACTGCATGACGCGATCAGAACAAGTCGCGTGTTGTAAATAAACGAGTCCCTTGCTACTTGCCGATAGTCTCGTTTGTCAGCCTTGTTTGCTCGGATAAATGCATGCAGGAGGATTTTGTTATGAACCGTCTTTTTTGAAGCAATATATTTGCATGTAGCTTGATTGAAACCCCGCTAAATATATATATTTTCAGAAAGCCCATACTTTAATTAATCTGTCCTTCAAAATATCTGCCCTTTTTTCTCTAAAATAAAACCAGACCAGGTGAGAAAATAAAACAAACAAAAAACATTTGATTTCGGCAACAATGAACATTACCTTGCGTCTATGTCCCAGCCAAACGATAATTTTCATAAAAAATATCATCACGATTCGCTCAATTCAAGCGGACGATCGTACTAAAATACCAGTACATCATCTCTGTGGGGTTTAATCCGACATATAAATCAGAGAAACCCTTTATTTCCATTGTAAATCCAACAGTCGGCTCGCTAAAGTTTCCAACGGAGCCATTTTCTATGCGATAAATTCACTCGGCACTGAAGACCGACATACAGACAGACAGCCGGCCAATCGCTGCGATTGTCTCACAGACTTTCCTACGATGACCTCTTTCTCAACTAATCAGCTTCGCGGTATTAACCGACTCAGTCGACCTTGTTTTATCGAACGAATATTCATGACGAGGACAGGTCTATTCAATCAAATTCTTCGTTATTTCTTTGTTAGTTGTTAAATCACTCATCATAGGTCGAAAGTGGGGGAAATGGCCTTTGAAATGAGGCCAATATCTCCCACATTCTACCGCGGGAAATGAGATTTCGATGGCGCTGAAAATGGTCCAAAACCCGGCAAATTCTTTGCTGATTTTCTCAATTTCCATCACACTGAAGGTACGTCTTCAACAAAATATACTTCTTATACGTTTATGGTATGATTCTTAATAAAATTTGAACGTATACTGCCGATTAATTCGTTATTGAACGGTGTGGACTATCAATGAGCTTTCACTCGACGAACATTTACTGTGAGGGGAATTTCTTACGTGGTGGTCAATCTTGGCTTGTTCGGCCAACAAGACTCCATCTGACGCGATCAATAAAGTAATCCCTTTTGAAATATGGCTGTGGATCGCCCTAAAACCCGAGACGATCGCGTCGACAGCGACATCGGCCGCTTTTACACGCTGACGCGTTTACAGAAAACAGTCGGGTCGAAACCGCGTGTTCCGAAATTTACAGTCGCGACTCCTTCAATAAACTAGCGCGAGTCAGTCTCGATTACTTCGCCTTCTACTCCCGTTTAGCATCAAGTTTTTTCTGCCTTGTACTGTACAGGTAAAAATTACAACACATATAAGGGAATCCATGACCCGTGGATTTTCGTATTTCAAAAAGTAACTGGTTGAGTATAAACCTCACATCCTACATTCAATATTTAGCCATCATGACCCACAAATGATTTTCCGCCTCTCCTTTTCGTCGTTTACATTCGGCAGTTAGCACCAATTGCAAAGTGGCACCAATACCGCCCTTCAGACGTTGCGAGTTGTCATAACATTACGCACCGAACAAATAAATACACAAACGGATATGGTTAATGAGTTATAATAAAATGTTGATAACGAATGAAATATTTTATTTTTTTTGTATTCTGAGCCCCCTTTCCTCATCAGTTCATAGAATAGTATATTATACCGCAAATATAATTGCTCATTGGATATCATCACCACTTGTCCCTTGGAGGAATAGTCCTCTAACAGCTACTTATTTTCCACTGTGCTATAATGGAACTAAATATAATGAGATCTTGGGCACAATATTTCACCTCTTGAGTCAGCGTCCGCTGACTAGTTTTATTAAGGTCGTAATGATTTATTAAGCCATTTTCTGTAGTGAATCTCTTTAGAAAGATGATGTGCCGCGGTCAGTTGAACCGTCATCCATTTCGTGTTGTTTTATCGCTTTTCTCTCAGTAGACGTCACTCTTTGACATATTACCGATATCGTTTTTCTGTTGGCTAGCAAATATGTCTCATCTGCTGACAGACCACAATCACTGACGAGATCTCCTTTCTTTTCTCGTGTTATAAGCAAATCGATCATGTCCGATGTTTTATATTCCGTGAAACCCCAGTTGAGGCATCGAATCCGACATTGAGCAATCTGCTGTCTTCCATTAAAGAAATTTCTACATATATGTTATGGTAGAAATTTAGCGCAATTGGGTATCAAAATTTAAAAAAAATAAGATTTTCTTTCAACGATGACGGAAATACATGATGATGTTCTTTTAGCAAAATCCTTGTCACCATATCAAGTATTACCCAATCCAAATTATTTTCAAAGTCGTTATCTAGATATGATAAATCATACGCACGCTTTGATTGTGCGTGTTCATTCAAAGACTATGGAGATGTAAACTACATAAAGTTCAAATGGTCACCAGCCACTAGTTAAGCGAAAGAGACACAAGTTATGAAACGTAGCACCAGATATGTTGTACGTTACGATCGTATTGCCCTCAGTGTGCGATTTTGGTGCCCTCGGTGGCCGAGTGGTCTAAGGCGTTTCGCTGCTGATCGCTAGCCTGACACCGCTGAATCGACACGGGTTCGTGCTCAGCTGGTCCATGTGTGAAAGTTTGTCAGTTACTTGCCGACGGGCGGTGGTTCTCCCCGGGTACTCCGGCTCCCTCCACCAAGGAAACTGACTGTGGTCATATGAGGAAACAACCTTGAGTGTGACAATAAGACAAATCTCGCCCCCCCTCCGCTCCCCCCGCCACAGTGTGGGATATTTATCACAGCATTTGAGAAACTTAGCCAATCGGGACCTTAATTCCCATCCACACACTGCAAAAAATACCCTGCTTATTTAAGATAGTGCCTGAAAATTTTCTTGAAATAAGATAATTTTACTCAAAATAAGTTACATTTTAAGATTTTTTTTCTTGTTTAAATAAAATATACTTACCCCACTCTAAATTTTACTTAAAAAAGAAAAAAACCTTAAAATTTAAGAATTTTTCTTTAAACAATCTTGTTTTAAGAAAAAATCTTAAATTTTAAGATTTTTTTTTCTGGTTTAAGTATATTTTACTTAAACAAGAAAACAATCTTAAAATTTAGCTTATTTTGAGTAAAATTATCTTATTTCAAGAAAATTTTAGGGCATTATCTTAAATACACTGTAAGTAGGGTATTTTGGCAGTGCAACATTCTCGTCAATATAGCTTCCTCGATGTCTTCATTTGATTGACACATTACTTTCAGCTAGACATTCCCTGTGCTTGTCGATGCCTCATCAACAACTTATTTTTATTGAAAACAAACTAATTTGATAGTAACGCCACTTCATTGTATCCGAGGTGACAGCGACGCTTACGCCAGCTTCCTGGTAGACGTAGTCACTGAAAAGGAACCCCGGAAAAGTACTGGCGCCCCCGCCCTCAAGCTACATGTATATGTAGAACAGATCCCAAATCAGCTAGACCTGGAAGGGCTTAGATACCGTGGTTGAGATTTTTGTCCTAGAAATTGAGCAGTGATTCCGCCTGACTGACTGGTCTAACACATCTAGCGATTGATGATTGACTGTGCTAATATATCTAGCGATTGATGACTGGCTGGGCTAACACATCTAGCAATTGATAATTGACTGGTCTAACATATCTAGTAATTGATGATTGACTGGGCTAATATATCTAGCGATTGATGCTTGACTGGGCTAATATATCTAGTAATTGATGATTGACTGGGCTAATATATCTAGCGATTGATGCTTGACTGGGCTAATATATCTAGTAATTGATGATTGACTGGGCTAATATATCTAGCGATTGATGATTGACTGTGCTAATATATCTAGCGATTGATGATTGACTGTGCTAATATATCTAGCGATTGATGATTGGCTGGGCTAACACATCTAGCGATTGATGATTGACTGGGCTAATATATCTAGCGATTGATGATTGGCTGGTCTAACACATCTAGCGATTGATGATTGACTGGGCTAATATATCTAGCGATTGATGATTGGCTGGGCTAACACATCTAGCGATTGATGATTGACTGGGCTAATATATCTAGCGATTGATGATTGGCTGGGCTAATATATCTAGCGATTGATGATTGGCTGGGCTAACACATCTAGCGATTGATGATTGACTGGGCTAATATATCTAGCGATTGATGATTGGCTGGGCCAACACATCTAGCGATTGATGATTGACTGGGCTAATATATCTAGCGATTGATGATTGGCTGGTCTAACACATCTAGCGATTGATGATTGACTGGGCTAATATATCTAGCGATTGATGATTGGCTGGGCCAACACATCTAACGATTGATGATTGACTGGGCTAATATATCTAGCGATTGATGATTGGCTGGTCTAACACATCTAGCGATTGATGATTGACTGGGCTAATATATCTAGCGATTGATGATTGGCTGGTCTAACACATCTAGCGATTGATGATTGACTGGGCTAATATATCTAGCGATTGATGATTGGCTGGTCTAACACATCTAGCGATTGATGATTGACTGGGCTAATATATCTAGCGATTGATGATTGGCTGGGCTAATATATCTAGCGATTGATGATTGGCTGGGCTAACACATCTAGCGATTGATGATTGACTGGGCTAATATATCTAGCGATTGATGATTGGCTGGGCCAACACATCTAGCGATTGATGATTGACTGGGCTAATATATCTAGCGATTGATGATTGGCTGGGCTAATATATCTAGCGATTGATGATTGACTGGGCTAATATATCTAGCGATTGATGCTTGACTGGGCTAATATATCTAGCGATTGATGCTTGACTGGGCTAATATATCTAGCGATTGATGCTTGACTGGGCTAATATATCTAGCGATTGATGATTGGCCGGGCCAACACATCTAGCGATTGATGCTTGACTGGGCTAATATATCTAGTAATTGATGATTGACTTGGCTAATATATCTAGCGATTGATGATTGGCTGGGCAAACATATCTAGCAATTGATGACTGACTGCCAACATATCTAGCAAATGATGACTGACTGGGCCAACATATCTAGCAATTGATGATTGACTCGGTCAATATATTTGGCAATTGGGGATTGACTGGGCCAACATATCTGGCAATTGATGATTGACTGAGCTAACATGTCTGGCAATTGATGATTGACCGAGCTGACATATCTGGCAATTGATGATTGACGCGCTAACATGTCTGGCAATTGATGATTGCCTGGGCTAACATATCTGGCGGTTGATGGATGAATGGGATAAAATATCTGGCGATTGACGATTGACTGGGCTAACATATCTGGCTACTGATATAATAATCCTGGTTAACGCCTAATCAACGAATAATCGGTCAATCTTTTGCGCTCAGGGGGCTTAACGTGTTTGAGCTTGTATGGAGTATGGCCTGTAGAACTTCAGTAATTGTACCATCCGTGATAGAATTTCCGTAATGGTACCTCACAATTCCAATTACCGCTCTGTTTAGTTGGTAAAGATAACCGGACGGTTCCTTCGATCTTAACATCTCCGATCAGATTTGCGCCTACCTATATTTTACTGTTATCGATGCAGTGCGAACAGAAATTAACGATCATGTAGCCGTGTCTAAAATGACAAACCATGTAATTGGTTTTGACCTAGCGGGTTATAAATCTGTCGAACTCATCAAAATATCGTTTAATGCGCTCCAAGCCCAATGGAACTTTATGTATTTCTCATATCACGAGCCAGACTTCTTTCTGCTGGGCTTCGTCCCAAGACATACTTTGGTCCGTAATATTTGCATTAGCTACTAGAATAGCCGCTGTGGTATAGCGGGCCTTGGGTGATAATTGAGTCTGGTATATCGGCGCATGACTCAAAAAATATCATATCTACTCCTTAGTCTTAATTGTAATTAATGTCCCAATCATCGCTGTACGTCACTACAAGATCTTAACGTCTGGCATGAACGTAAACGTCCATCAGTCAAGATAAACCTTCTGCTTGGCTTTTCCCTGGCTTACCGATTACACACCATACTGGTCGAATATATGTTGATGTCCCCACTGTCTAGACAGCGTGGAACCAGTGTGTACCATCACACGGTGTAGATTTAAGGACTGATCTCCAGTATAAATATTTGGGGAAAATAGAGACGGGGATCCTCTCCCTTCCTTTCCCAGGCAAAGGCTGACCACGTGTCATGAAGTTCTTAAATATGCATGACTTTGGTAACTCCAAATTCAATTGAAATAACTACTGGCTGGGCTGATCAGTGTCCAGGATAATAGGAACTTTGGATACTCTCGTGTTCTGGCATATGTAAGTACCGTCGTGATATGACTGGAAAAAAAATGTTGAAAACGACGTTAAATCCTACTCACTCACTGAAATAAGTATCATCCTATAGCGACATATACAACCGGAGAGAGTTGATAGGACACAAATTTATTCATATTGTTATTCCCTTATATTTTATCAACAAATTTCGATTGTAATTTGATGGTCAAACTAAGATGTGAATGGGCAGCGCAGATAAATGTTACATGTACATTCCCAGTTTGTATTTGTTATATCCAATAATTTCTGGAACTTTATTTCAATATAGATGATAATAATTGATGCAAGCTGCGTATCACCTCCATGCTACAGTATTTATTACACG
This sequence comes from Hanleya hanleyi, assembly GCA_036873755.1. Classification (NCBI taxonomy): domain Eukaryota; kingdom Metazoa; phylum Mollusca; class Polyplacophora; order Lepidopleurida; family Hanleyidae; genus Hanleya; species Hanleya hanleyi. Next base: position 212,725 of record JAVTVY010003220.1, on the reverse strand, counting down.
TAGATTAGATTATTGTTCAGTCAAAATTAATTTCAATACGACGTGAAAGTTATGTTGATCGAATATGGAGGAGGAAATTCTTGATTGATAACGGCTGGTTACCCAATAAATCTTGAATATGACAGAAAATGTCCAAAACCAAAATGATATTTCCATGTAATATCACAGTAGATATGGTGATATTGAAATAATGTGATTATTTTTGGTTGAAGGTGTCATTTAAAGCTTGGATTAGTTTGGTTGAAGATTTCATTGATAGCTTGGATTAGTTTGGTTGAAGATTTCATTGAACGCTTGGATTAGTTTTAGTTGAAAGTGTCACTGAACGCTTGGATTAGATTTGGTTAATCATTTCATTGAAAGCTTGGATTAGTTTTGGTTGAAGATTTCAGTGAAAGCTTGAATTAGTTTGGTTGAAGATTTCATTGATAGCTTGGATTAGTTTGGTTGAAGATTTCATTGAACGCTTGGATTAGTTTTAGTTGAAAGTGTCACTGAACGCTTGGATTAGATTTGGTTGATCATTTCATTGAAAGCTTGGATTAGTTTTGGTTGAAGATTTCAGTGAAAGCTTGAATTGGTTTGGTTGAAGATTTCATTGAAAGCTTGGATAAGTTTTGGTTGATTATTCATTGAAAGCTTGGATTAGTTTAGTTGAAGATTTCATTGAATGGTTGGATTAGTTATGTTGGGGATGTCATTGAAAGCTTGGATTAGTTTTGGTTTAAGATTTCAGTAAAAGCTTGAATTAGTTTGGTTGGAGATTTCATTGAAAGCTTGGATAAGTTTAGGTTGATTATTTCATTGAAAGCTTGGATTAGTTTAGTTGAAGATTTCATTGAATGGATAGATTAGTTATGTTGGGGATGTCATTGAAAGCTTGGATTAGTGTTGGTTGAAGGTGCCATTGGAAGCTTGGATTAGTTTTGGTTGAAGGTGCCATTGGAAGCTCGGATTTGTTTCGGTTGAATGTGTCATTGGAAGCTTGGATCAGTTTTGGTTGAACGTGTCATTGAAAGGTTGGATTAGTTTCGGCTGGAGATGCCATTGGAAGCTTGGATAATTTTTGGTTGAAGGTGTCATTGAAAGCTTGGATTAGTTTTGGTTGAAGGTGTCATTGAAAGCTTGTATTAGTTTCGGGTAAAAGGTGTCATTGAAAGCTTGAATTAGATTTGTTTGAAGGTGTCATTGACAGCTTGGATTAGTTTTGGTTGGACGTGTCATTGAAAGCTTGGATTAGTGTTGGTTGAAGACGTCATTGAAAGCTTGAATTAGTTTTGGTTGAGGGTGTCATTGAAGGCTTGGATTAGTTTTGGTTGAAGGTGTCATCGAAAGGTTGGATTAGTTTTGGTTGAAGGTGTCATTGGAAGCTTGGATTAGTTTTGGTTGAAGGTGTCATTGGAAGCTTGGATTAGTTTTGGTTGAAGGTGTCATTTTAATCTTGGATTAGTTTTGGTTGAAGGTGTCATTAGAAGGTTGAATTAGTTTTGGTTGAATGAGTCATTGGAAGCCTGGATTAGTTTTGATTGAAAGTGTCATTGAAAGCTTGGATTAGTTTGGTTGAAGCTATCATTGAAAGCTTGGATTAGTTTTGTTTGAAGGTGTCATTGAAAGCTTGGATTAGTTTTGGTGGAATGTGTCATTTTAAGCTTGGATTAGTTTTGGTTGAAGGTGTCACTGAGAGATTGAAGGATAAGGAGTTTCATCCAAAAAAAGAATATACGAAAACGCAGAAGTACGACAAAAGCTCAATTTCAAATATACGTCGTTGAAGACTTACGATATACAACTAAAAATCCTTTTTGGCTATGCAAACATAACTGTAAACGTTTTTTTTTTAATTCTCTAGTGAACACCTTTGCTGAATGATAGATCACGTTGTCCAATTTCCTTTAACGGAGAAATCATTAACGAAGTGATGAAGACATTGATCCTTTTTCGCCCCATTATGACCTCCGGAACATAGGTGACGAGAACGTGTTCCGGGCAAAGATGTGATGAACATTGACCGATTTAGTCCGAGGTTAAACCAGGACTGAAATGCGGGCACCGGTGACAGCGCATTTACAATCACATTTGGTTATCAACTTGGACTAATTTGATGATCTGGGCGGACTGACAGACGAATAATTTAATAAAACTAGAAGTCAAGCTGGTAAGATAAACTCGGACATAGACAGCTTATATATGAATCTCACAACGGGACAGGAACGCGAGAAAAACACGACGGACGTCAGTTCATGAAATAAACCGTTGTTTGATGAGCAATATAATAACAAGTACCCGATTAATAGAGAATCGAACAAATACAGCGAAACGAGCACAAACACTGATCGCATTATTAAGCAAGTTTCCTGTACAATAACGTCCAACTGATTCCAATCCATAAATGACAACGCCCTGTTTCTATCTCTTCCCAAGGATGAAATGAAAATTTTAACTCCCGGTTGATTTGGGAAATTAATGTGAACCGTCACACTATCGTAGTACCGTGCAAGACCATGTCTTGTCAGGCGCAGTGAAAAATTGTTTAAGGAAACAGTTCTGTGCTTCATATCTGCGAGATAAATCTCTCGTCCGTATCCGCTGTTTGAGCCGTTCCCTTTGACGAGTAGCTAACTGAACACTTAGCGGTGAATAACCATTTACCGCCAGTATCAGCGATATAATTTAATTATCTTTCCCCCGAAGGCCATGCTGGAATACGACAGCTTACTCAAGCTTAACGCGGAATAAGGCAATGGCGGACATACGTCCTGACAGTTCCTAATTTAAACTATCCCTGTATTCACCAACACAGTGGTCAAACATGGGTCATCTGGCCAATTTATGTATTAGCTTGTATCGTTACCAGAGGCACTGGGGTGGTTCAATCCTGGTATCTCTTTTTTTATTATTATTATTTTTTTTAATGTATATCGCGCAATGCCCAGTGCCTGCACGATGATTTCGATTTTCGACTGCCTCTGTGTACTGGTATCATGGTTTATCTAAATGTATACTGTAACCAGTTCTAATGTTATGTTACATAATTTGTAGCTTGAACCGCGTGTTTGTGAAACAACCATCACCTCTTCGCACGAAATATTCGATTTATCTGATTAGAATCGGGATTAAATATCCGTATCGGTGATGTTTGTGTTGGCTCTGACCGCTGACGTCTGTTTGACACCGAGTCAAACTCAGAGAGTGGGGCGGCGTCTCTGGGTTTGCCGAGGTATCAAACCGATATCGGTGATTGGTACCACAACAATCACCTCTAAGTCCGTGTTAAACCCCTAAATAAAGCGTATCGTATACAGCTTCCGACATCAGGTGGAAGTAACTGTGGTCCTTCTTATAGTTGAAATTAATAGCACTATTTCTACTATTAGACGCGGAAGAGGACACATATTTATCGAAGACGCGACTGAGGTCACACATAGATATATCCAAAGTGTTTAGCTAACAAAAATGAAGACAAGTACATCGCCTTATATTTGTGTTATCTTGCTTCATTAACGAAAAACATGCCCAGTTCTCTCTTCCGTGAACATCTATTTTGTTTGATTTTGTCCTATTTATGTCCTAATGTTGCATGGTTAGATTCCTTGTTCAATATGTCATAGTAAAAAAGATTTTCGACAATAGAGACGAAAGGACCACGTGTGTTTAGATGGGTAAATGGCCCCAGAACAGGTGCGGTAGAAGTGCTGAAAATAAAATATTACATCTATAAGAAATTGTTCAGTTGGCATGAAGTACAATATTTTATATTGTATACTCAGAATAGTTTCAAGGCGCTGCATGAGTGTCATTATTCTCGCATAACAGGGCCGTGAAGTAGTGCATTCGTGCAAAATCGTCAATTTTGAGGCGAAAACACCTCATATTTTTTTCATAAACATATGAAGATAAACGATAACCAGAACTAGCTTGATAGCTCTGTGTTTACAGAGAACATTAGGAATTGTTTTCACCCCAGAACCAACTATTTTGCACAAATGGACTACTTCACGGCCCTGTTACTCGAGCATCATGAGACACAGTGCCTTGAAATTTTCTGAGTATACAATATAATATTGTACTTCATGCCAATTGAACAATTTCTTGCAGTGGAAGTATTTTATTTTGGTACTTCTGTATTGAACCTGACCTGGGGTCATTTGCCCATCTAAAGACACAAGGTCCTTTATACAAAGTTTGACTAAGTGTCACTTGTATCACAAAATACGCAAGAACGGTAAATTCAGCTTTCTGACATGGAATTTCATGATTGTCTTATGGTAACAAATAACGCATGTTCAATTGTCCGTCTATAACTTTGAATAGTTAGGTCTGTACATGCAAAATTCCAGTTCTGCTGATGGAATTGTGGTGTGCATGAATTTGAAATGTCCTCTGGGAGATATCCAAGTGACATGGCTTCAAAAGATAATTGATGTTTTGAGTAGTTCTCCGGTTCACCACTGCTTTCTCTGTGAGGCAGTAGGCATGTTACAAGATACTGCCTCCCCTGGGCGACTGAAAGGTTGAAAGTTGATCTGAAAGATAATCTATCAACATGATCAGCTCGTCTGAATACATCAATACTGACCCCCTGGTGTATAGATAAAGTCTCTCTGCATAAAGGCTTGATCGCATGGGACATCATTCTGCGCGACTGGAAACCCTGGACTGATAACACCCAACAATTTGAACGGAATTCCGATATACTGATAATTTGAGTCAATGTTCATTGTTGGTTTCGTGAACGCGCACAGTGGTAAAACATGAAATTAAGCCATTTGCCTCAAAATCAGTATCCACGGAAATGAACTCGCACGCGAGAACACCCCTCACCTTGATATGTACATCTGAAAGATATGTGTATTTGAAAGATATGTGTATTTGAAAGATATGTGTATTTGAAAGATATGTGTATTTGAAAGATATGTGTATTTGAAAGATATGTGTATTTGAAAGATATGTGTATTTGAAAGATATGTGTATTTGAAAGATATGTGTATTTGAAAGATTTGTGCATTTAAAGGATTGAGTATACATGGTTCGTTTCGTTTTCAATGTTTCAAGTTTGGGCATTATTACCGACTGCTGCAGCGATAATCGTTTGATGTAGCCGGTGATACATGAATTGACTAATACCGGCAGTAAACCCACTGCTTTTCAACGGCTGATGGGCTGCTCAGGTACTGGCGTAAAAGAAATAATTCTTGGAAGAATTTCAAGACTGTTCCGCCATTTCGAGAATCGAATTATACTGTATACGGACTGCAGTTATGAGAACTGTAATTTCTCCTGGAGGGTACACACATGCAGGGATAATCAGAATGGAGGAAGTAATAAGACTTTATAGACAAAGAGATGTGTCACATATCCTATGCTTGATTTAGACAATGGTGCTACTTTTGCGTTTCCCGTACGGTATACGCTGCTCGTCAATATAGGGGGATAAGGGAGGAATGGAAACATTGCACCGATAGGCGGAAAGATAACATATGGAACAGTACGAGTACTTACACTGATGACAATTATCACTCAGGGGGAGTTCGATAAAGGGCATCTGTCGATGAGACGATTTGTCCAGAGACAATCCCATCTCTTAAAGTCGATGATAGATGAGGCACGCTTCAATATATACTAGCATTCAACGTTGTCTCATCAACTGTGACTACAGGAACGGGAATTGTTCAAGCCACGACATCCACACACTGTTTTTTTCCTATACTTCGTCCGTAATCCTATTTCACCCATCTCTACAAGTTTCAATCAAGTTCACTGTACCTATTGATTCTATATAATCTCGAGACATCCGACATGCTCCCAGTCTCCTAATCCTATCTGCAGATGCCTCTCGGCTCTTTTGTAGAAAAACGTAGAAAATCTATTGATTAAAAGATGCAGAATAATATTGCCAGCTTTACTGAGACGAAGAGCAGGAGTACTTTGATACCTGTGTGACACAACAGGAGTAGTTCAATACATGTATGACAGAGCAGGAGTACTTTAATACTTGTGTGACAGAGCAGGAGTACTTTTATACCTGTTACAGAGCCGTAGTAGTTTAAGACCTGTGCGGCAGGGTTGAAGTACGTTAATACCTGTGTGGCAGGGTGAGAGTACTTTAATACCTGTGAGACAGAGCAAGAGTACTTATATACCTGTGTAACAGAGCAGTAGTATTTTAAGTGTGGTGTGATAGAGCAGGAACACTTTAATACATGTGTGACAGAGCGGGAGTATGTTAATACATGTGTGACAGAGCAGGAGTACTTCAATACATGTGTGACAGAGCAGGAGTACGTTAATACATGTACATGTGTAACAGAGCAGTAGTACTTTAAGAGATGTGTGAGGGAGCAAGAGTACATTAATACATGTGTAACAGAGCAGGAGTACATTAATACCTGCGTGATAAAGCAGGTGTATTTCAATACCTGTTTGACAGAGCATAATATTTTAGTTCCAGCAGACAAAGCCCCAAATAATATAATATTCAAAAGAAAAAAATAATACTTTTACCAGCTGCTGGTTGAGGAATTGAGTATAAGAACCCCATCATCGAATAGGTCTACTTACTCTCACACTGAATTTACTGTCGAAGATTTATTTAACAAACACAAAACGTTTCTCAAGTGAGAAGGTCTTCCAATCACTGGTAACGATATACCAAAAGTATACTGGACTTCCAAACCGCCAAAGCTGGATTCATGGCTGGTTGTGTAGAAGCTGCATCGTCAAGATTCTTTCAACCATGTTGGCGAGGGTTCTTCGGGCGGTAAAATCATTTTGGGAACGGTACTGCGCCACTATTTCTAAAAACTCTGGCGTTGAATGTATGTGGGCATTGAAAAACTCAAAATGTCTTAAGGAAGAGCTTGATGTGAAGGGACAGATACTGTACAGACATGTGTCCACATGGGATTTCACGACTCTCTATACTACAATCCCTCATCAGAACCGTATTGACCGCCTTAGTCCATTAATAGTATCGGAGTTCAACAAAACTGATCGCCGTAATGTTAATGTCAGTAGAAATAAAGCAGGTTTTACCTCTACTAAGGAAATCTACTAATGGGACGTTTCTTTTTTATAGAGTTGCTTGTATTTCTCATTATTAATATCTATGTGAAATTTTGCAAAAAATATATCAACAGAATATATGTATTCCAATTAATACTAATTGTGCAACCTTTTGGCTGACATATCTGTTCTCTTATGAATACGACTTTATGCAGACGCCTTCAAAACCGATCATTTCAAAGTTCGTTCCTTTTCATTCACCAAACGCTGTATAGACGATCTTCTCGCTGTAGAAATCGCTATATAAATGACACAGTGAAGGATATGTATCCGCCCTCACTGGATTTGAAGGAAACTATAGATAGTCATAGCGGCGCACCATATTTAGACCTATTTCTCTATAAAAATGAAGCGGGCGTTCTCTCTCGTCGACTTTACAAGAGAGATGATTACAACTTCGACACCTTTCTGGGCAGTAATATTCCAGTGGGACTTGCATATGGCGAAAACATATCTCGCCTTGTCACATTTGCTAGATTCTGTGTAAAATTTGACAAATTTAATCAACGTCACAGTACTTTACTGCAGAAACTTACCCAATAATGCTTTACCACCAAGCGCCACCACTCCATTCCTTTCTGGACAGCAATATTCCAGTGGGACATTCATATGGCGTATACATAGCTCGCCTAGTAGCATTTGCTAGATCTGTGTTACATGTGACGAGGTAATCAATGGCACAGAACATTATTGCAGAAATATAAAAACAGGGCTATACTACCAAGCGTCTTCACTCAAAGTTTCTCAAACTTGGGAGAAGATCTCTGGCGTTTCGTAATTTGTGTCTCATTCCGCTTAACCTGGGGCTAAGGGTCATATTAACTCATGTACTTTAATATTCTCATGGTGTTCATATGAATTGTCAAAGCGTGACTGAGATACACCCCTCTCCAGATATCGACTTTTAAACGAAAAAATCATACGGATTAAGAATGCTGATCAGCGAAACGCATTTGATATTTTTGGATCATCATGACGTCTTACCCGGCATCACTGAAAATTGTTGACCGCTTCTCTTTTGCTGAAAACTAGCCTATGTTTATGTATAGTATGATTTTTTCTTTGAATTTGGTGCTAATGCTGTTATATGAATTAGTTCTTGGGATTATTGAAGCTGAAATTCTTTAATGGACGACGGCTGAATATCGAATGTCGGACTAGACGCTTGTAATTTTATACTTGTTTGGCAGAGCAGAAGTGTTCAAAAACTTGTATGCTTAAATGCCTGTGTGCAATTTTGAAATCAGTGATTCGTGTCGACATGCAAAAGAGGTTCTTTCAGATAGCGTTGCTGACATGATAAATACAACAAATATGCTATTCAAGTATGCGGTTTTGCAATCTTTGGTTTTGTACTCGTTGTTCACGAACACGGCTTCCGCGGTATATTTTACATGTAGAGTTTTCATTATTTATGGATTGGTGGGCTGAAAGCCTCGTGAAAATTGTCTCGCCATTATAGATGAGGACACGCCATTACTATAACCCGTCGTCAATATCGCATATCACCAGCATCTTTTAATACGACTGTATAACGAGTGTACTATAGGGAGAGTGTACATGTCAGCAATCGTGATCATTCTTCTTACGGTAACGGTACCATAACGGTACCATAGCAGTACTAGAATGTCCAATAATTTCTGGAACTTTATTTCAATATACATGATAATAATTGATGCAAGCTGCATATCACCTCCATACTACATTATTACACGTAGATTAGAATATTGTTTAGTCAAAAATTAATTTTAAACCTGTTGCACCGACGTGAAAGTTATGTTGATCGATTATGGAGGAGGAAATTATTGATGGAAGGAGGCTGGTTACTCAATACATCGTGAAAAGGACAGAAAATGTCCAAAACCAATATGATATTTCCATGGTGACATTGAAATAATGTGATTATTTTTGGTTGAAGGTGTCATTTAAAGCTTGGTTTAGTTTTGGTTGAAGATTTCATTGATAGCTTGGATAAGTTTTGGTTGAAGATTTCATTGAAAGCTTGGATTAGTTTCGGTTGAAGGTTTTCACTGAAAGCTTGGATTAGTTTTGCTTGAAGGTATCATTGAAAGCTTGGATAGGTTTTGGTTGAAGATTTCATTGAAAGCTTGGGTTAGTTTTGGTTGACGGTGTCATGAAAAGCTTGGATTAGTTTCGGTTGAAGGTGTCATGAAAAGCTTGGATTAGTTTTGGTTGAAGGTGTCATTGAAAGGTTGGATTAGTTTTGGTTGAAAGTGTCATTGAATGTTTGGATTAGTTTGATTGAAGATTTCATTGACTGGTTGGAGTAGTTTTGTTTGGGGATGTCATTGAAAGCTTGAATTAGTTTCGGTTGAAGATGTCATTGAAAGGTTGGATTAGTTTTGGTTGAAGGTATCATTGGAAGCTTGGATTAGTTTTGGTTCAAGGCGTCATTGGAAGCTTGGATTAGTTTGGTTGAAGCTATGATTGAACGCTTGGATTAGTTTTGGTTGAAGGTGTCATTGAAGGCTTGAAAAATAAGGAGTTTCATCCAAAAAAATAATATATACGAAAACGTAGAAATACGACAAAAGCTCAATTTCAAACATACGTCGTTGAAGACTTACGATATTCAACTAGAAATCCTTTTTGGCTATTCTCTGATGAACACCTTTGCTGAATGATAGATCACGTTGTCCAATTTCCTTTAACGGAGAAATAGTTAACGAAGTGATGGCGACATTGATCCTTTATCGCCCCATTATGACCTCCGGAACATAGGTGACGAGAACGTGTTCCGGACAAAGATGTGATGAACATTGACCGATTTAGTCCGAGCTTAAACCAGGACTGAAATGCGGGCCCCGGTGACAGCACATTTACAATCACGTTTGGTTATCAACTTGGACTAATTTGATGATCAAGGCGGACTGACAGACGAATAATTTAATAAAACTAGAAGTCAAGCTGGTGAGATAAACTCGGACATAGACAGCTTATATATGAATCTCACCACGGGACAGGAACTCTAGAAAAACACGACGGACGTCAGTCCATGAAATAAACCGTTGTTTGGTGAGCAATATTATAACAAGTACTCGATGAATAGAGAGTCGAATAAGTACGGCAAAACGAGCATCACAACTGATCGCCTTATTAAGCAACTTTCTTGTACAATAACGTCCAACTGATTCCAATCCATAAATGACAACCCCCTGTTTCTATCTCTTTCCAAGGATGAAATGAAAATTTTAACACCCGGTTAATTTGGGAATTTAATGTGAACCGTCACACTATCGTATTATCGTGCAAGACCGTGTCTTGTCGGGTGCAGTGAAAAATAGTTTAAGGAAACAGTTCTGTGCTTCATATCTGTGAGATAAATCTCTCGTCCGTATCCGCTGTTTGAGCCGTTCCCTTTGACGAGTAGCTAACTGAACACTTATCGGTGAATAACCATTTACCGCCAGTATCAGCGATATAATTTAATTATCTTTCCCCCGAAGGCCATGCTGGAATCCGACAGCTTACTCAAGCTTAACGCGGAATAAGGCAATGGCGGACATGCGTCCTGACAGTTCCTAATTTAAACTAGCCCTGTATTCACCAACACAGTGGTCAAACATGGGTCATCCCGCCAATTTATTTATTAGCATGTATCAGTACCAGAGGCACTGGGGTGGTTCAGTCCTGGGATCTCTTTTTTTTTGTTTTTTTGTTTTCGACTGCCTCTGTGTACTGGTATCATGGTTTATCTAATTGTATACTGTAACCAGTTCTAATGTTCTGTTACATAATTTTTAGCCTGACCCGCGTGTTTGTGAAACAACCATCACCTCTTCGCACGAAATATTCGATTTATCTGATTAGAATGGGAATTAAATATCCGTATCGGTGGTGTTTGTTTTGGCTCTCACCGCTGACGTCTGTTTGACACCAAGGCAAACTCCGAGACTGCGGCGGCGTCTCTGGGTTTGCCGAGGTATCAAACCGATATCGGTGATTGGTACCACAACAATCACCTCTAAGTCCGTGTTAAACCCCTAAATAAAGCGTATCGTATACAGCTTCCAACATCAGGTGGACGTAACTGTGGTCCTTCTCTTCCCACTTCCCTTATATGTGTTGTAATTTCTATATTTGAAATTGAGAGCACTATTTCTACTACAGACGAGGAAGAGGACACAGATTTATCGAAGACGCGACTGAGGTCACACATAGATATATCCAAAGTGTTTAGCTAACAAAAAGTACATCGCCTTATCTTGTGTTATCTTGCTTCATTAACGAAAACCATGCCCAGTTCTCTCTTCCATGAACATCTATTTTGTCTGATTTTGTCCTATTCATGTCCTAATGTTGCATGGTTAGGTTCCATGTTCAATTTGTCATAGTAAAAAGATTTTCGACAATAGAGACGAAAGGACCACGTATGTTTAGACGGGTAAATGGCACCAGAACAGGTGCGGTAGAAATGTTTAAAAAAAAAATTATATATACAAGAAATTGTTCAGTTGGCATGAAGTACAAAATTATGTTGTATACTCAGAAAAGTTTCAAGGCGCTGAGTCTCATCATTCTCGAATAACAGGGCCGTGAAGTAGTGCATTCGTGCAAAATCGTCAATTTTAAGGCGAAAACACCTCATATTTTTTTCTGTAAACATATGAAGATAAACGATAACCAGAACTAGCTTGATGGCTCTGTGTTTACAGAGAACATTAGGGATTGTTTTCACCCCAGAATCAACTATTTTGCACAAATGCACTACTTCACGGCCCTGTTACTCGAGAATGATGAGACACAGTGCCTTGAAATTTTTCTGAGTATACAATATAATATTGTACTTCTGTCAATTGAACAATTTCTTGCAGTGGAAGTATTTTATTTTGGTACTTCTGTATTGAACCTGACCTGGGGCCATTTACCCATCTAAAGACACAAGATCCTTTATACAAAGGTTGATTAAGTGTCACTTGTATCACAAAATACGCAACAACGGTAAATTCAGCTTTCTGACATGGAATTTCATGATTGTCTTATGGTAGCAACTAACGCATGTTCAATTTGTCCATCTCAATCTCAGTAAACTCAGATATAATACCACGGAATATTATATCTGAATTCAGCCCTATATAAATCCCATGCGAACCTTAAACTACATTTGTTAGCCAATCAGATGGCCAGCTTGTTGAAATCACGCCCACAGCAATTACACACGGTAGCACGTGGACTAATATATAAACATTATCGGGAAACAGTATCCAAAATATGGCATCATTTCCAGACAGATCCGAGATGATCAAAGTGTTTACTCCCGCCGAAAAGTCTGGCTTTGTTAGGGGGTAGAAAATATCAAAAGATTGTGCCACGCGAGATGTCAATCTCCGTGAAGCAAACGTCAATCATTGTCAGAGAGAAAAGTCAGAAATGGTCGTGATTGGCTTATTATGGGATCTCGCAGAATGTTGGCAAACATTTCACACGAAGTTTTCATAGCGTTACGTCTAGATGGTATTCCTCTGATTTACCATCTTGGTTTACCTGGTCTGTAAATGCAAAAATCCAGCTTCGCTGATGGAATTGTGGTGTGCATGAATTTAAAATGTCCTCTGGGAGATATCCAAGTGACATGGCCTCGGAGGATAATTGATGTTTTGAGTAGTACTCCGATCCACCACTGCTTTCTCTGTGAGGCAGTGGGCATGTTACAAGATACTGGCTCCCCTGGGCGACTGGAGGGTTGAACGTTGGTCTGTAAGAGAATCTATGAACATAATCAGTTCGTCTGAATACACCAATACTGACCCCCTGGTGTACAGATAAGGTCTCTGCCTGTGAAGGTTTAATCACATGGGACATTATTCTGCGCGACTGGGAGCCCCGGACTGATATCCCCCACAATTTCACCGCAGTTCCTATATACTGGTAATTAGAATCAATGTTCATGGGCGAATCCTATGTTGGTTTCCTGAACGCGCACAGTCGCCTCAAAATCAGTATCAGTGCATTAAAATGATATGTGCAATTGAAAGAGTACATGGTTCGTTTGGTTGTCAGTGTTTCAAGTTTTAGCATTACTGAACTGCACCGACTACTAATGCATAGTTTTAGAAAAAGAAACGATGTCTGCCATTTTATTACGCGAGTCCATTGTTTGGTTTTTCGAGAATAATTTACCGAATCGTTTGACGTAGCCTGTGATACCTGGATTGACTAATGACAGCAGTAAACCCACTGCTTTTCAACGGCTGATGGGCTGCTCAGGTAATGGCATTAGAAAAATAATTATTTAAAGAAATTCAAGACTGTTCCGCCATTTCGAGAATGGAATTATACTGTATACGCATTGCAGTTACGGGAACTGTAATTTCTCCTGGAGGGTGCACACACGCAGGGATAAATCAATAATGATTCGATATAGACAAAGAGATGTGTCACATACCCTATGCGTAATTTAGACAATAGTGCTACTTCCATGTTTCACTATACGTACGCTGCTCGTCAATACAGGAGAATAAGAGAGGAGAGGAAACATTGCACCGAACGGCGGAAAGATAACATATGGAACAGTACGAATACTTACACTCATGACATTTATCACTCAGGGGGAGTTCGATAAAGGGCACCTGTCGATGAGACGATTTGTCCAGAGACAATCGCATCTTTTAAAGTCGATGATAGACGAGGCACGCTTCAACATATGCTAGCAATCAACTTTGTCTCATCCACTGTGACGACACGACATCCACACACTGTTTTTTCTTCTACTTTGTCCGTAATCCTATTTCACCCATCTCCACACGTTTCAATCAAGTTCACTATACCTATTGATTCTATATAATCTCGAGACATCCGACATGCTCCCAGTCTCTTAATCCCATCTCCAGATGCCTCTCGGCTCTTTTGTAGTAAAAACGTAGAAAATCTATTGATTAAAATATTGCCAGCTTTACTGAGCCGACTGAGCAGGAGTACATGTACTTTGAGACCTGTGTGACACAACAGTAGTTCAATGCCTGTATGACAGAGCAAGAGTACTTTAATACTTGTGTGACAGAGTAGGAGTACTTTAATACATGTGTGACAGAGCAGTAGTGCATTAATACTTGTGTGACAGAGCAGGAGTACTTTAATACATGTGTATTAGCAGTGATATTTTAAGAGTGGTGAGATAGAGCAGGTATACTTGAATACATGTGTGACAGACCAGGAGTACTTTAATACCTGTGTAACAGAGCAGTAGTACTTTAAAAGATGTGTGAGAGTTCAAGACTACGTTAATATATGTTTGACAGAGCAGGACTACTTTAATACATGTGTAACAGAGCAGGAGTACTTTAATACCTGCGTGATAAAGCAGGAGTATTTCAATACCTATTTGACAGAGCCTAAGATTTTAGTCCCAGCATACAAAGTCCCAAATAATATAATATTCAAAAAAAGAAAAACAAACTTTTACCAGTGGCTGGTTGAGGAATTGAGTATAAGTACCTCATCATCGAATAGGTCTACTTACTCTCAAACTGAATATACTGTCGAAGATTTATTTAACAAACACAAAACGTTTCTCAAGTGAAAAGGTCTTCCAATCACTGGTAACGATATACCAAAAGTATACTGGACTCCCAAAACACCAAAGCTAGATTCATGGCTGGTTCTATAGAAGCCGCATCGTCAAGATTCTTTCAACCATGTTGGCGAAGGTTCTTCGGGCGGTAAAATCATTTTGGAAACGGTACTGCGTCACTATTTCTAAAAACTCTGGCGTTGAATGTATGTGGGCATTGAAGAATTCAAAATGTCTTACGGAAGAGCTTGATGTGAAGGGACAGATACTGTACAGACATGTGTCCACATGGGATTTCTCGACTCTCTATACTACAATCCCTCACCAGAACCTTATTGACCGCCTTAGTTCATTAATAGTATCAGAGTTCAACAAAACTGATCGCCGAAATATTAATGTCAGTAGAAATAAAGCATGTTTTACCTCTACTAAGGAAATCTACTAATGGGACGTTTCTTTTTTATAGAGTTGCTTGTATTTCTCATTAATAATATCTATGTGAAATTTTGCAAAAATATATCAACAGAATATATGTATTCCAATTAATGCTAATTGCGCAACCTTTTGGCTGACCTATATCTGTTCTCTTATAAATACGACTATATGCAGACGCTTTCAAAAACCGATCATTTCAAAGCTCGTTCCTTCTCATTCACTAAACGCTGTATAGACGATCTTCTCGCTGTAGAAGTCGCTATATAAATGACACAGTGAAGGATATATATATCCACCTTCACTGGATTTGAAGGAAACTACAGATAGCCCTACAGGCACATCATATTTAGATCTATATCTCTATAAAAATGAAGCGGGCATTCTCTCTCGTCGACTTTACGAAGAGAGATGATTACAATATAAAAATGGGCTATACTACCAAGCGTCTCTATCCAAAGTTTCTCATATTTGGGAGAAGATCTCTGGCGTTTCGTAATTTGTGTCTCATTCCGCTTAACCTGGGGCTAAGGGTCATATTAACTCATGTACTTTAATATTCTCATGGTGTTCATATGAATTGTCAAAGCGTGACTGAGATATACCCCTCTCCAGATATCGACTTTTAAACGAAAAAATCATACGGATTAAGAATGCTGATCAGCGAAACGCATTTGATATTTTTGGATCATCATGACGTCTTACCCGGCATCACTGAAAATTGTTGACCGCTTCTCTTTTGCTGAAAACTAGCCTATGTTTATGTATAGTATGATTTTTTCTTTGAATTTGGTGCTAATGCTGTTACAATGTATATGAATTAGTTCTTTGGATTATTGAAGCTGAAATTCTTTAATGGACGACGGCTGAATATCGAATGTCGGACTAGACGCTTGTAATTTTATACTTGTTTGGCAGAGCAGAAGTGTTCAAAAACTTGTATGCTTAAAGGCCTGTGTGCAATTTTGAAATCAGTGATTCGTGTCGACATGCAAAACAGGTTCTTTCAGATAGCGTTGCTGACATGATAAATACACCAAATATGCTATTCAAGTATGCGGTTTTGCAATCTTTGGTTTTGTACTCGTTGTTCACGAACACGGCTTCCGCGGTATATTTTACGTGTAGAGTTTTCATTATTTATGGATTGGTGGGCTGAAAGCCTCGTGAAAATTGCCTCGCCATTATAGATGAGGACACGCCATTACTATAACCCGTCGTCAATACCGCATTTCGCCAGCATCTTTCAATACGACTGTATAACGAGTGTACTATAGGGAGAGTATACATGTCAACAATCGTGATCATTCTTCTTACGGTAACGGTACCATAACGGTACCATAGCGGTACTAGAATGAGTGAGTAAGTGAGTGGGATTCAATAAATACTCCTTCGTTTGGGCCGCGTTTTTACCATCTGTCGGTCCCATAGTTCATCATTTATCAACAGATGACTCGATAGGGCTATTACATCATCGCTCTCAAATATCTGTATCTAATACCACTCAAGCCGGTGCTAGGGCCGTGTGGTCATATTATCCAATGGGTCTACATGAACAGCTACGATAAAAGCGTGGCTGGGATACAAATCACCACATGGACCACTTTTATTTCTTGTGATGATTTTAGAAAAATGCAATCAGTATATTTGTCTGTAGACAGTACTCCGCATCGTTTTCCACCAACCTTTTAACGTTGCATTCAATGTCATTTTTTATATTTTTCTGTCACATCACGACGGTGCCTACATGTGCCAGGACACGAGGGTGTCCACGGTTCCTATTATCCCGTACACTGATCATCCCAGCCTGTCGAGCACCTAGTCACCCATTCAAGTATTGACCGGGCTCAAGGTTGCTCATTTCGGTACCAAAGCGAACACAGAACTACCGATTTTTCGCTCTGGAAGGAGAAATTTTAGTCCTGTCATACTGCTGTGTCCTCATCATTTCAAGAAATAAATTATTTACATTTGCATTTTACGTGGGAATGTGTGGACTCTCTTCGGGTCTTGTTGTTGTTGTTGTTGTTTCATTGTTTCCGGTGAAATAAAGATTCCCCATTCCTCATCGTCCGCTTTCAAAATGTACCATGTCGCACGAGTCAACATTCGAGCGTAAAGATATCATTTACCAGCTTGAACCAGAAAAGACACTGACAAGGGATAACCTGAAACAAAAGCGGATTTTCTAGTTGCATCTAATGGAAACCTGATCATGTATTGCTAATTGAAAGTGGCCGGATTCGACCAAATATTCCCCAATCCCGATTCTGATAGAGATTTAATTATCCTGAAAGAATGTGGGCCATTATAGCGTGGGTAGATTATGACACTCTAGAGGGATTGAGTCGTAAACTCCTACAACCAATACATCATTTGGGACTCTATATTACTCGCCTCAGCTTATGGAGTTATGCCCCTTTCGGATGTAATAATCTTCGATTTTGTTATCTGTAGTGTAGTTGAATGTACAAGTTATATCTGCAGATCCGTGTTCGGTACAGCTTAATTGTCTCGGTTCTTATTTTACAGAGTTGTGACCCTTTTTACCATTCAGCCAATTTGGCCTTGGGGTATTGTCGTGATGTAGTACGTCTGTCCGTTCATCCCTTACCGATTTTAGGCAAAACCGCTTGAGATAAGTTACAGCCGCCAAATTTCAGCCACTAAATTACTTGTAGTCATGATACCCATCTAAAATGACACACCGATACAAATTCAGCAGTGAAGTTGGAGTAAACAGCACACTTAATGTAATACCACTTAGCATGGGTAGTTCGATCTATACTCCATACACTGATCCATACACTGCAAATTGTAAATTACTTTTAGCTTGATCATCCCACATAGAACTATCTCTTCTCCAATTCACACTGCACATGGGTCTCAATCACTTGGGGAAAGCCGATGGGTTTTGATTAGATCAATCTCATGTTCGCTTTGGAAGGAGAAATTTTAGTCCTGCCATACTGCTTTGTCCGCATTATTTCAAGAAATAAATTATTTACATTTGCATTTTACGTGGGGATGCGCGGAATCTCTTCGGATCTTGTTGTTGTTGTTTCACTGTTTCCGGTGAAATAAAGATTCCTCATTCCTTCCTTTCAAAATGCACCATGTCGCACGAGTCAACAGTCGTGCGTAAAGATATCATTTACCGGCTTGAACCAGAAAAGACACTGACAAGGGATAACCTGAAACAAAAGCGGATTTCTAGTTGCATCTAATGGAAACCTGATCATGTATTGCTGATTGAAAGTGGTCGGATTCGACCAAATATTTCCCAATCCCGATTCTGATAGAGATTCAATTATCCTGAAAGAATGTCGGCCATTATAGCGTGGGTAGATTATGACACTCTAGAGGGATTGAGTCGTAAACTCCTACAACCAATACATCATTTGGGACTCTATATTCCCCAATCATCACCGAGTAATTACATATGCTGCAGCAAAAATAGGATGGCAGTAAAACTGCCTAGTCCATATCTCATTCTGAGAATGATTGGAATATTCGTTTTCGGAAAAGATCCTCATTTTATAATAAACCCAAATAATTCATAGCTTCAGTATCTGGTAGGATGCATTTTGAATTGGGCAGTTATAATAAATGTCGTATATTGTGTTTGCCCGGGATATTCTTGGCACCGAAAGTCTTTAGTCTGTTTCTTTCCTCATTAAAATCTTCTTACTACCAGCACATCAATTATTTAAGATTAAGGGAATGCGACAGAAAACCCCCAAAACATTATGTTCACACAAAAAAGTGGCTGGGACACCTCCTTCCGGAAATTGTATCCTGATTTTATCTGATTTCTGGACGGGGACAACATACTGTTCTTTCAACACTACTGTGCCAGTGAAACCTGAACTAGTTCTCAAGACATCGGCGCCTTCAGTGAACGACTAATTTTACACATACAGCAATCGAGGCAGCAACCTAGACACATAAGGCAATAGAAACATGTTCTAGTCCTGCTTTTATAAAAAAAATATCTTGGTTGATCAATGGATATTGAACTTAATGACGTTTGAATCATTCTCAGTCTGTCTGTGAAAACCCTTGAAGATGCATTTCAAGTTAAGGCTGTCCATTTCCTACTTTCATCCATTGCACATATCTGACATATCGCCCACATTGACCATATCTGACACATTGCCCACATTGACCATATCTGACACATCGCCCACATTGACCATATCTGACACATTCACCATATCTGACATACCGCCCACATTGACCATATCTGACACATCGCCCACATTGCACATATCTGACATATCGCCCACATTGACCATATCTGACACATTGCCCACATTGACCATATCTGACACATCGCCCACATTGACCATATCTGACACATCGCCCACATTGACCATATCTGACACATTGCCCACATTGACTATATGTGACACATCGCCCACATTGACCATATCTGACACATGGCCCACATTGACCATATCTGACACATTGCCCACATTGACCATATCTGACACATGCACCATATTTGACACATTGACCATATCTGACGCATCGACAACATTGACCATATCTGACACATCGCCCACATTGACCATATCTGACGCATCGCCCACATTGACCATATCTGACACATCGCCCACATTGACCATATCTGACACATCGCCCACATTGACCATATCTGCCACATCGCCCACATTGACCATATCTGCCACATTGCCCACATTGACCATATCTGACACCTTGTCCACATTGCCCATATCTGACACATTGTCCACATTAACCATATCTGACACATCGCCCACATTGACCATATCTGCCACATTGCCCACATTACCCATATCTGACACATCGCTCATATTGACCATATCTGATACATTGTCCACATTACCCATATCTGACACATCGCCCACATTGACCATATCTCACACATTGTCCACATTACCCATATCTGACACATTGCCCACATTGACTATATCTGATACATTGTCCACTTTGACCATATCTGACACCTTGTCCACATTGACCATATCTGACACATCGCCCACATTGACCATATCTGCCACATTGCCCACATTACCCATATCTGACACATCGCTCATATTGACCATATCTGATACATTGTCCACATTACCCATATCTGACACATCGCCCACATTGACCATATCTCACACATTGTCCACATTACCCATATCTGACACATTGCCCACATTGACTATATCTGATACATTGTCCACTTTGACCATATCTGACACCTTGTCCACATTGACCATATCTGACACATCGCCCACATTGACCATATCTGCCACATTGCCCACATTACCCATATCTGACACATCGCTCATATTGACCATATCTGATACATTGTCCACGTTGACCATATCTGACACCTTGTCCACATTGACCATATCTGATACATCGCCCACATTGACCATATCTGCCACATTGACCATATCTGACACATTGTCCACATTGACCATATCTGACACATTGTCCACATTGACCATATGTGATACATTGCCCACATTGACCATATCTGACACATTGCCCACACTGACCATATCTGACACATCGCCCACATTGACCATATCTGACACATTGCCCACATTACCCATATCTGACACATCGCTCATATTGACTATATCTGATACATTGTCCACGTTGACCATATCTGACACCTTGTCCACATTGACCATATCTGATACATTGTCCACGTTGACCATATCTGACACCTTGTCCACATTGACCATATCTGACACATCGCCCACATTGACCATATCTGACACATTGTCCACATTGACCATATCTGATACATTGTCTACATTGACTATATCTGACACATCGCCCACATTGACCATATCTGACACATTGTCCACATTGACCATATCCGATACATTGCCCACATTGACCATATCTGACACATTGCCCACATTGACCATATCTGACACATTGTCCACATTGACCATATCTGATACATTGTCCACATTGACTATATCTGACACATTGCTCACATTGACCATATCTGACACATTGTCCACATTGACCATATCTGACACATCGCCCACATTGACCATATCTGACACATTGTCCACATTGACCATATCTGACACATTGTCCACATTGACCACATCTGACACATTGCCCACATTGCCTACATTTAGCATGGCTAGCAAGACATTGCACCCAAGCTGTCCAAATACCTACAATGAAATCTAGCAGAGATGCAGCATCACCCTAACAGTTGTCAGATTTCGCCGTTATGTACACCCACCATCTCATCATTTTATCGCGGATTCCTATAGGATATTTTTTTTCGTGTATTAAATTAGCTGATAAAGTATTGTACAGAACTCTTCTTATCATTGATTGATCTCTATCACAGAGACGCCATCTCCATAATACACTCTTAAAATTATAAAGGGACATTTCCTGAATTACAGGGATTTCCCTAAATTCCAGGCGATATAACTGCAATTCAATTTCAGGGAGACAAACTTCCTGAATTTCATGAATTATTCCCTGTATTCAGTGGTGAATGCTCTGAAATTCAGAAAACGGTTCGGAATTTCAGGCTGAAATTTCTGATAATGAATTATCGTTGAATAGCCTGAACTTTCAGGAATGCTGGCAAGGAATTGTGGCTGTCTTTCAATATTACCATATATGCAATTAAAATATCTCGAAAAATACTATTGTTGGTTTTTGGTATCATATTGTCGATATATTGACAATTCTCACGGATTTGTTTGTGATGAATCCAGACATTAGGCCCAATGATCTTCACAAATCTAAAAGCAAGCGAGATTTTTCTCCTGTAAACGCCACTACAGCATACAGTATTTCGTATTGATTAATTGAGTGGAGATATAGCTGCATTTCCTAAGTATTGCGCACCCTTTTGATTAGTAATGTATCGATGTACAGGTCGAGTTACTGATAGTTCATCGTCCTTGTGTCATCTGAGATTCATGACATACACCTGTACATGCAATGCTTATTATTATTACATATAAATGCAATGTCTGTTATAATACACATGTACATGCACTGTCTATTATTCAGCACATGTACATGCAATGTCTATTATGCAATGCCTATTATAATACACGTGTGTATTATAATACACATGTACATGCAATGCCTATTATAATACAGATGCACATGCAATGCTTATTATGCAATGCACATTTACAATACACATGCTTATTATAATACACATGATACATGCGATGCCTATTATAGTACACAAGTACACGCAATGCCTATATAATATACATGTACGCGCAATGCTTATAATGATACACTCCAATTTCTACCCGGGACATCCTTTGGGGGAACGATTCATTGTCGCCTGAAATCAATGTTAAAATTTTCCAAGTCGTTCAAAAATTCATAGGAGATAGTGGAAGATTTGACTGAGTTGATCACGGATACTGGGGTCCAACACATGCTCGAGTGTGTATGGTTATTCTACGGCATACCACCCCCATCACCCCTTTCATCTCCATTTTTCCCCTGCCAGAAACACCATTGTATACTATTTTATACATAAACTGTCCAGCTCCCAAATTATTGCTATGTAGGGAGAGTGGTTCATACGTTGAAATAACTTGTCCACAATCCCATTGGCTATTAAGGACAATAAAATAGGTTGAAAACAATACACATGTATTGGCAATGTCTATTATAATACACATGTACATGCAGTGTCTATTATGCAATGCATGTTATAATACACATGCGTATTATAATACACATGTTACATGCAATGCCTGTTACAATACACAAGTACACGCAATGCCTACATAATACACATGTACACGCAATGCCTGTTGTAACACAAGTACATACAATGCCTGTTATAATACACATGTACATGTAATGCCTATATGATAAACATGTACTTGCAATCCATATTACGCTCTGCCTGTTGTAACACACATGCCCATTATAATACACATGTGCATGCAATGTCTATTATAATCATCAATGACAAATCTAATTCCTTACTGATTGTCTTCCGATGGTACAAGAGCGTACATGGTGCACTACGGTATTTTATATACATGTAAGTAAAGAACCGACCGTTATAATGAGGACGGACATCTTTAGAAACCCAACATGGTATTTGTTATTTAGATTCAGGTGTTCACGCTGACATCGACTAAAGTCCAAGTGTGACTTGAGTCATTAACCAGACTCAATCCTGGTGTTGACTTCGGACTTCAGATCGCAGATTATTTTATGCACATTCGGCCATGATATTTGCCCGAGATCCTAAAATCAACCTGAGGGTCAAAGGCACGAGGATGATGGAGAATCGAAGACTGATGCCAGATCAATTGCCGTATCAGTTTTTGTTTCAAAATATAAGACATAATAATATCTAACTGTGTTGTATGCAACTTCACGGGGGTCAATCACTAGTTCGGCATTTAACACAGCATGTCGTCTCCTTACATGACCAATTGCTATCTTATCAAAAGTACTAGCGGAACTACTGTTTTCGCCAAACTTCGAAATTAAGAACTTCGTGAACATAAAACTAACACAAATTACGTATAGGAGTCCAGCGCAGTTCACTATGGAACAACTAAATTGATTGTAAACTAAATCATTGCATCATTGATTATTCATATTCTCAGATTTGACCACGTGAGAAAGTTTGTCATTAGCCGTTGTCAGTCTCCAGCCAATGCCATAATTGTTTCAATAGATGGCGACTATGCATGCAGAGTCGATTACTAATGACGCAATTACGACAATTGTGTCATATTGTGTCATTAGTAGTTGCTATTGCAAGTATATCAAAGATTTATTCATACATCATATGTGATATATTTTTGCCTCAAATAATCACTGGTTCCCAGTTGTGACCACAGGTGTTTGGCAAGTTAATTTGCGGGGGGGGGGGGAGGTTATCGTCAACAATAGATCGGACAAGGTGACTCTCTTCAGTACGACCTCCTCTCGATCATCCGTATACCTTTTCACAGAATTTAGCCTACCTCTATATTTCACCTCCTATTTTATTCTTTAGAGGTTAATTCTTCATGCTACCATCCAAAGATTCTCATAATCCATCAATCATGGGCCGTAAATTGTCCAAACACCCTGACTTTTGGCATCCAGACAACTTCCGTTACAACTTCGGCCAACTCGGCAATCTCCGTTCAGTTTCCTGATTCAAGTCTCACCGTTGCGGTCACGCCCACTTTTTTTCTGGAGCGGCTGCAATATCACGGTCCTTAATTCAAACAGATATTTTTAATTCCATCCATTTCATAATTTTATTGGTTACATACCACTGCTAATAAACTCGTAATATTAGCTGGTGGAGATCGTTGTACAGATGGTAGAGATCGTTTGCATTGGTAGAGACCTGTTGGGATAAGTAGCGTGAATATATCTAGGGTTGATATCGGCGCTGCAATAAAACGGAAATTGCCGAGTTTGACCGATGTTGTAACGGAAGTTGTCTGGACGCTAAAATTCAGAGTGTTTGGACGATTTACCACCCATAATAGATGGATTATGAGAATCTTTCGATGGTAGCATGAAGAATTAACATTTAAAGAATAAAATAGGTGAAATATAGAGGTAGGCTAATTTTTGCGAAAATATATACGGATGATCGAGAGGAGGTCGTACTGAAGTGAGTCACCTTTTCCGATCTATTGTTGACGATACCCCCCAGGTGATTAACTTGACAAGCACCTGTGGTTGTGACAATAAGCGTTCATTCGCCACCACATTTTTGAGTGATAGATTCGCCTGCTATTGCCACAACACAGTAAACCACACCCTTAATATTTTTTGACATAGTTAAGCGCAGTGACCAACCACGAGCGAAATTGAATACCACCGGAAATCTTTTTGCCGAACTGTCGTTTGTGCCCCTTGTTCCTCCTGCGTATGCAACACTTTAGTTACCAGTTACTTGTTCGATATACGCTTCCATTTGCAATGGTCTCTTTAAGCGCAGTTATATACAACATTTTTTTATGGTAAAACTCAACTCGGATATGACAATTACATCGCGGTATATGCCATAGTATTTAATGTGCTTCTGTGTTATTCTATAGTCGGGGACAATGCAAATAAACGCAACATATAAGTTGGTGGGGGAAAAATTGCTAACGTAATGGTAAGAAGACATGTGCACTAGGACTTTTTTGTAGCGACATACAGTTCAGCTGCCAAACGCATACATCAATAACCGCCGCTAAACGGAACTGTACACGTATCACGGGGTAAAAATCAATAATATAGTCTGTGACCGCATTTCTAGAATATAGGCTTCTGGATTACGTTGATACAATCTACCTTTCGCATTGGTAATATTATTACGATGTGACACGTTGACTTGTATAAGTACGGGTTGTTTGTTTGATCGATTTATAACCGGTATTATCCAATGTTCTATCAGTAATAAAGCGCTTTTCAGATTTTCGCAATCTGAATCCGGGTTGTTGTTGCCTGGCTGGGTTCTCTATAAATACCAAGGATCCCGTCCCACGCTTAGAAACAGAGGAATGAATGTGAGGTGTTTCCGCTCGTCCCAACCAAAGGTTATATTCCAACTAACCTGGCTACCAGAGGCAAATATAGCAGATATTTTTAATATTGTACTATAAAAATACGGTGCTGAGCATGAACGAATAGTTCCCGATAAAATGATTCATGAAGAATGTATTACCTATGGCGTGATCAGTGTCGGACACAGACAGATGTATCTTGCTTGATATTAAAAGCTGATGAGTTAGAGCCATCACCTTTAAATGGGGACGGCCATGACCTTTTGAGGGTGATGACTCACCCTTTAGAGGTGATGACCATCACTTTTAAAGGTGATAATAAAAAATTTTTGATGGCACTAACTAACCACCTTTCCTTTCCGGGTTCTTAGTGTTGACCAATCAAAGAGCTTCTCCGCGATTCAGGGATGTATGTTTGAAAACGTCACTTGTGAGGTCAGAACACAAAGTTCTGTGTGGGGAAGACAGGTTGACCTCGAGGTATTATGAGCAGAGAAATGATCAATATATCTAAATCTGATCAGTTTCAATCGAATATCAGGGTTTCGAGATAGTGGAATATTAATTTGATGTAACAAATTAAAATTCAATTTACATATACCGTACCCCTGTCGCTTCTCGTTGAAAATTTGACGGGCCAGACGCGTGATTTTGATCTGTCAAAAGCTGTGTTTGAAAATGAAACCCGGGTCTTGATATCATATCTTCAATCAACGATATCTAAGATGCATGGGGAGCGTTCTTTTTTATCTGATTTTAATCAGATTGCACTGTCCAACAGCATTGACCATTAAGACACACCGTGTGCTCAAGTACATATATATATTCGCCCAAATATATTATAAATGAACGTTTGCAAAATATAGCACATCAACTATCAGTACTCAGACTTGGAGGTCGAATCGAAAAGGCTCAAATGCGCGTGTTCAGCACACTTGTCTATCATATAAAACTCAACGAAACCGCAGTGCACCAACCTTTAACCGTCTGGGTGATCTGTACGCGGTAAGACTGAACCTTGGGTCGTGTGCATCCATTTTCAGCCTACTATCGGCAACTATATGAGGGAATTCCTCGAAATCATCACCATGTGATGTCATCAGCCAATCAGCTAAACTCTACCGACGTAACCCCAACGTAACCCTACATTTACGAGTCCTGTGCTGTCCTACTTGTTCAAAATTACAGATATACCACACCTCTTGGATGATACGGAAGTTATTCATATCTGTATCTTTTGTAGGCTCAGACAATATATGTTTCAGAAGTAGTATGAAAAGCTTGTAATTTATCAGATTTCTCGAGTCTGTTCTCTGCCGGATGAAGACCGAACAGTATACGGTAAAGTATCGGATATCGCTTCGCAATAATGGCGACACACGATTCGCAAGCCATCTTATGAATGGCGAAGTGTACGCCAATGCGCAGTGCACAGGTGACATTGCTGAACTGTTGTGTATGAAGCCATTTACAACTGTAAATCCGATTCCGCTTAATCGCTCTTCAAAATGAGTTTAGAGCCGCCCACTCGTTGGAAGCATTGCATGTTATGGCGAAAGATTAAGTTAATCGATTTATCTCGACCCTGGAAGAGGAGGACTTGGCATATTATAGGTTGATTTAATCAAAACTGGCAATTTAGATCAAAAGAAACACGGACAATCTGGGATAAAACTCTTTTAGTGTAAGATTAATTGTGAGGAAAGGATTTTGTTTTAACCGAGTCTGTTAACATTAGCATCAACTGTCCGATGAAAGGAAGGCGGAGTGTGGGCGCTATAGAATCCTCCTTAAAAAATGTAGGAGCACATTTAGGTGAGAAACCACTAAATAATCGCCTTTCTTAATATGTAGTAAATTGGCTGAGGAAATCGTTAGAAAACTCTACTCTCTAATATTCACGATACCGGGTAGCCTAGCCTTTCTGTTCGAATATATAAAAAAACAGCTTAAATTTCCCACCATTTGTTCGAGAAAAGGCCACCAGAGATAGAATCATCCCACCCGATCCCACTATGGCAAATTTCGGAGCTGGTCAATGAAACGGGCCCAGATTTTTTTTTTTTTTTTTTTGATTAAAATTTGAATAGGTGGTTTTCATATATTTGAGAGTCGAATATTATACAAATATTTTAAAATTCGTCACAGACTATTTCTGGTCCAGTCAGGTATAATGGCCAATCACTGTTCGCCGGAAGTCAAGTCCTGATAACTATAGTTTCAACCCAGAAACTTCAATGGTGGTGTGTGACCTTTACGCAGGACCACGTGCACGAAGGAACGCCCAGAATGCATCATCCAATAAAAATGTAGCATCGATCTTGAGTATCCATCACATGTACGTTACAGTCTGTTTTCGCGTTTGGCGATCCGAGATAAGCAAACTAACAAAATCCGTTTCCCGTTTGTTTTTGCCGCTATTTGATCTTATGTAACCCGTATATAGATCACGTCCAGCGCCCTGGGTGGTTGACCAAGCACAGCGCGATTTCATTGAATGTTCCAGCCTTATTAGTAATACGAGTGCTCATTCACCCCCATGGGTTAGTTTATAGGGATAGGGAGATTGCGTGCCCTTTCCATACTACTCATCGCGCACTACTCAACGCGCATGCACAGTCGACCCATTCTACTGTAGGGTGCAATCCTGGCCCATGGAATCTCAGGTAGCGAAAACACCAGGTCTCTCGCTCCACCCTATCCCGCGCCACACCTATAGGGATAGGGAGATCGCGTGCCCTTTCTATACTACTCATCGCGCACTACTCATCGCGCATGCGCAGTCGACCCATTCTACTGTAGGTTGTAAGCCTGGCCCATGGAATCTGAGGTAGTGAAAACCCCAGGTCTCTCGCCCCACCCTATCCCGCGCCACACCTATGCGATCCGCTGTGCAGTGAGTAAAGCGGAGTAGGTGGAGGAGGAGTAGGAGGAGGAGGACACGCCACGGATTATACTAGGTAGATTGAAAATGTATACACGTTTTCGAATTTGGATAGTTCCAAGAAAAACGTCCTAATTATCTTTAAACGATGTACCGTAATTAAAACCTCATGGTCCTTATTCTTTTTCATTCCTTCCTCTGACGTGATATAGTTTTATATATATACTTCGTGCTTCTTTATTTACAGAACATCAAAGTCGAATGGCGACCTACAATGGAAGTAATATGCTCGACATTATATGATAGTCTTATTGCTGTTTTTCATGAACAAGAACAGAAAAAAATTAAGTCATTCATCTGTGTTTAGTTTTTCGAGATTGTGCTTGAAGCTACGCATATCAGTAGACAAAGCTGCATGAGAATGACGCACAAACAAATCAATAATCATTAGTCGAATTATCGTCTTGTTTTCGCTTCATAAAATATACCCCACTATCCGGATTGCCGCGGATAAACTCTCAGCACGGCGGGTTCAAGTAGATTCTTCCTCCGATCGTATAGGCGTATCCTGTCAGTCAGTAGTACGATTTCAGCCGGTGAAAATGAGTATCACGTGCGTAATATTAGCCAATGAGATCGCAGGATATGCTATGGTTGTCATCAGCTCTATCTGAACCATATCTCTCCTGCTGATGACCGTTCCATAACAAGCAATCTGATTGGTCAGTATAACCCAAGTATTACTTATTTCAGCTGCTGCGAACCGTATACTATACCACCAGCGAAGGTAAACGGTCAGTTGCAGAGTGTGGAGAATATGACCATCTGATCGGACATCCATCAGCAAGCCCTCGTTCATCAATACAACCGTGTTTCGGTCCCCAATCTTACGGCTGTTGGCCAAAATACACCAACACCCAAATCAGTACGTGTAAAATTCCGTATACCCGTAACCAAGCTTATACAAGGTGTAGGCTGATCAGCGTCCGGGATATTAGGGAACTGTGTGCATATGAACTTGACCCAGAGATATCGGTACGATAATACTATATCACTATTTCTTACTGTGAGTATCACGATCTCTACTGTTCAGAAAAATGATCTGCATAAATATCAGTTGTCGAATGTTAAAAACGCTGGTCGATATTGAGACAACTGTAGATTTCGTAATGCACGACCGAATCACTGAGACAGTGTGAAGAGATCACGCAGTTGTAGCGCACACGTCGAAATAGACAAACCGCTGGCATAGTACGGGTTGACGAACCGGACAACTATGGTGTTTCCGAATCTGTCGTCACGGTCGCCATGGTCGCGGTATACAAGGGATCTGATTGGTCGATATATGCATGATGTTGGTTTTGCTGATAGGCTAAAATCTACAGCTGTGTTTTCGTTGGACACGATACAGTGCCCAAGCGTACCAGGGGTATATCTAGCTAGGTTAGAGATACCCCTGGTTTTAGCGAGGAAGGATCAAATGTGGTTACGGAATAGTGTGTAGCTTCAAAAGAATGATTCATGTTGAACGCGCTGTGACTTTGGAGGTGTACATGAATTACATGAAATCGTACAACGGTCGTCTCGTCCCTTCGGCTCTGAAATAACTGGAATCTAGCCGACGTACGCCTAAATGTGATATAATTATATACATTTGGCTTTTCCTGGATATACCAGAATAATGACAACAATCGGCTAACGTACCCGGAGAACAGCAATACGTCGCCAAGGATTTATAGATCTGATGTGGGAAACCGTAGAGAATTGTGTCCTACACAAATGAACGACCGTAAATGAGTTGTTCCCAAAGTAGCAATGCTCCACTAACAAGGTACGACCAAGTCGTAACTTTGTTGCATTCCAGGCTTGTTCTGTTTTATATACCCAATTTGAAATTGTGGGAATACTCCTTTTTAATAACAGGATAATCATGAAAAAAGGCATTTTTATATACCAGTTGGCAATGGTTTTTAATATTTCCCCATGCATGAGGATGGGGAGATGTGAGATGATTCATAAACTGTTGTCCCGGATCATGCTCCACACCTCCTCCTGGTCACGGTCTATCAGTATCGAGATTGGAATGCATGCATTTTGTTGCATCTGGGTTTTTTTTTCGTTTGTCTTGAACAAGATAAATGTCTACAACCTTTTTCTATTTTCTGCTGACGATGCATGTCCATGTAGATTGTTCAGCTGTATATTCTGGTTCTCTGTGAAATGTCACAGATAAAGAAAGCTTGTTTTTGGGTTACAGTGCCGTGGTAAAAAAATTGGAGCTATTCTGCATGGGACGTTAAATTTAGTCGATACACAGTGGTGTTGATAGGACGAAAATGCTGGTTAGACATATTAAAATGTATTACTGCTTTAATTATGTGGCGAAAATGTACTGGGTTTGAATAGTGTGCCTTGCTCTTCGTTTTATATACTTTCGTTAGCGTACTAGTGTCATAATTATGAAGAACGGGAAAGGTTTTTTCGTCAATTACTAAGCAGTTTGGCCGCACCATAGGTCACGTGAGACAGCTATTTGTCACTTTATATATGAAGAGTTCCACTGTTTCACCATCTCAAAACGTGAGTATTTGTGTCTGTCATGGATTCCACACAGAGCAAACCAGGTAGAAACACGTTCCAGAAAGAACCAAGCTGCTTCCGTGTAGAACCCAGCTGGATATAGAGCCAATCTCGTTCTCTGTGAATTCAGCTGGTGTATATTTGGTTCTTCTCGTACGGAAGCTGAAAGAATCGAACGTGTGCCTTAGAGAAGATTCTAATGGTTCCTGGAAGCAGTAAAAATGGATCAGTATAGTGAAGGTTGTTATTTGCCCCATGATATGCTTTTCTTGACGCTGTCTTTTTATCGGTTTATTCGCAATTACCGGAAGCAATGAAAACATCAAGGAAGAGAAAATCAAGTAATGTCTTCGTAACGATGGGGAGAAATTGAAGTTTTAAGGCTCAAAATTGTGTAGCCCTCGAAGGAACGTTACCAATTCCAGTTTTGCATTGGCACTGATTGAACTGCCACGGTATAA
Source organism: Hanleya hanleyi (assembly GCA_036873755.1). NCBI lineage: Eukaryota > Metazoa > Mollusca > Polyplacophora > Lepidopleurida > Hanleyidae > Hanleya > Hanleya hanleyi. Next base: position 181,258 of record JAVTVY010003220.1, on the reverse strand, counting down.
ACAGTTTCATTGTCGCACGAATGCGTGATATAAAATCCGGACGATTATATGGAGCTCAGTAGTTGTACGGCAGCAAAATCTTCCATACAGCGAACCCTGTTAGTTTATGGATCTCGGTGCACACAAAATATTAATCTATGCAACCGACTCCTTTCATAATACACCGAGTTACATCGAAAACACTGACAGCTAATTTAACGTCAGCGGTATAATTGGATTGGAGTCACCATCGGAGCGCATGGTCTTACACGATAATGTTGATCAGTTAAGGTTGCACGGAAGCGGGATTTGTATCTGTTTGTGAGCTTTCGGGGTCGCATCATTAACCCCTGAATACCGTGTCATGATGATATAACAGACGCTGTCCTCATTGGCAGTTTGGAAATGATGGGATATTGAAGTGAGGAGTTGTGTTGTTAGGTGGCAATGTACTGCGGTGGCCTAATGGTTAGAGTGTCGGCCTCGTGAGCGGTAGTTACTGGTTTCAATCCCAGGACGGGTCATATCAAAGACTTGAAATACGGAACTTGTTGATTACTCGCTTTCACTCAGCATTGAGAGGATAGAACAAGGGCTGGTTCGCTCGGTCTCTGTATAATGTGACTGTGTAGGGTGTATCCTTTCGTCAAATCATTTACTCTGCAAATAGATTCGGCCAAATAAATTTGCAGCATCTGCAGTATCATTTTCACCACGTCAAGGTTTCCTGTTGAACCTAAGGCGAAACCCTGCACGAGTCTGTTGTCACATCATAACGTGCATGTAAGATCTATGGCGTTACGTTTCGTAACTTGTGTCTAATTCCGCTTAACACGGGGCTAGGGGCCGTATGAACCCATGTACTTCAAGATCCTCATGGTGCTCATATGAACAGGCACAATCAAAGCGTGACTGAGATACACCAATCTCTAGATAACGACTTTAGAACGATTATTATGGATTAAGAATTCTGATCAGCGATACGGATTTTATATTTTTGGAACATAATGATGTCTTGTCGGCATCATTGAAAACTTTTGACCGCTTCTCTCTTGCAGGAAACTAGCCTATGTTTATGTATACTATGATTGTCTTTTTTGAATTTGGTGCTAATACTGTTATATGGATATGGAATAGGTCTTTGGATTATGGACGCGGATATTCTTTAATGGACGACGGCTGAATTATGAATGACGGACTAGACGCTTGTATGCCATGGTCGAGTAAAAGAACTGATCTGATTGGTCATTATAGCCTACACGGAATGTTGGTTTGCTGATTAGCTGAAAGTTAAAGTTCCATTCTGTATGAACACGATTCATTCCCAAAGTGTATTAGAGGTATAGGATGGAGGTACTTCTGGCGTTATCGAAGATGCAGTACTTTTGGCAAGGCAGATACTCAGCAGCATACCGTCTAACCTGATGTAGCCTGTTGCATCTGTATGACGGTCATAGGCAATGACTGGCAACGGCAAACGATTCGCCGATCCCAAATTGAAACTGTTCTCAGTGTAAATCCAAAGACGGAAGGATTGGAAACCCCATTATTATGCCTGCCCAATGCTATAAAATGGTGCATTCGCTGTTGTTTTATGCTAACTGCTTCCATCATCTACAAATCTGGCTGTGTAAGTTGTATAGTGACATATTTGGCCTTATAACATTACCGAAAGAGCCAGAATAGCTACATATAATTAAATGTTGGCACAATATACAGGGTTCGAGTGAAGCAATCATAACCAAGAAATATCCTATATCCAGACACCCCTTACGGGCGCTACAAACAAAAGAAGCTGATAAAAAGCTTGGCCATTTATTGGAAATTTGCTCTGTATTATTCCTTGAGACTTTGGCAGCTGCACAAGTCATTTTTGCGACATTAAAAGTTGTTTTTTGTTTGTTTTTTTTTTGCAAAAACAAATTTGAACATATAAGTGGGAATAGCATCTGCAGCTTAATACAATGGAGTCTTCAATCTATCTGAATACTTTATCCCATATCCGACCGATTCATGGTGGTGGACATCTCTCATGCAGCCAAGAGTTCCAGTGCAGGCCTAGCGTAAGGGCCCGGATATTCCATCGTCTTTATTCGCAGCGCCATCTATCCATGTCGAATACATTTGAAAGCATCCCCATAAAAGGGGTCCAATACATCCCTGACCGCAGTCGAATGCACTAGCACAGTTTAAGAATATTTGGAGATGATTGAAACGGTCTACTGGCGAAACTAATGTTTCGACTGGTCAATTCTCCATTTGAAAATGGGACATTCCAAACAGTACTGTGATGTTGGGAGAGAGGCTAGTAGGTTACAAATCGCATGTTCATTGTTTAATTCGCTAACTAAACTGAAATGGCAGAAAGACTGTCATCAATACATGTGCATTTAGCATATCTAGAACAATTAATAAGCACGCGGCGCTTTGATTTGCCTTCAGCGTCAATGCTATTAAGTCGACATACGTTCGCCTGACATGTTGTCAACCCAACACCGTTAATAATAGCATCCATTGCACCACACCCAGCGGCAGTTGCATATACGCACGGACTATATTCACGGGAAACAAAACAAAAATCAAAAACAAAAACTGGTTAGCAGTGAAACCAGTGTACGTTATTAATATAAACAGAGTTTCGAAGATATTTTGTTAATGTGATCGTAAACCCTCAAGTAAAGTTTCCATCAAATGAAAGACCATTGCAAACAGTGTGTGAAAATGTTTATTGTATTTTTTTTACGATTTTATTACACAGAGTAAAGTGCAAAGAAAGCGTGGTATTCTATGGTGGTCTGTTGTAATCATATTTAGGTCCAGTGACGTCACACTGCCTTGAAGCTATTGAGAGATAACTATTTTTTCAATGATAATATTTCCTCTTATATCCCCCTTTTGGGGGCCAGCGAGCTTCACACGGCCCAGAGCACCCCTTCCGATTTTGTTCTGTATGCCTCAAGCACAAGGACAAGATTCTATTGGATTGCATATACATACCCATCTCACACTACATAAATATCAAGGGAGGTAAACTTGAAATGCACTTTTCCGCCAGAAATTACCGGATTTCAGAGGCTCGATTGAGAGCAAATAAACGCAATTTATTCATACCTGGCGGTGTTCTGATTTTCTGTTACACTTCATAACACAAATCCCGGCTCGTATATGGCGCTGCGGTGCATAGTTTTTGTAAAATCCTTTCTCAAATCAGCGGTTAAATTCCCCCGCTTCGAGCATCTTCACGGACGTTCAATGACTGCCGTAACCTCAAACCCGAAATCCTAACAATTACGTCACGCACAACGAACAACGCTGATTGACTAACTTGGATTGACGGACACGTTTGACAGTTTTGAATTTCGCGCACTGTCCTCTACAATAGTGTTAACAGTCAATCAGCGTTGTTCTCTGTTATGATCTCGGGTTCGAGACTACGGCAGTCCCTCTAGCATATGGCTCCAATTTCAACGTTCGTGAAGATGCTCGAATCGGGGGAGTTTAACCGCTGATTTGAGAAAGGATTTTACAAAAACTATGCACCGCAGCGCCATATACGAGCCGGGATTTGTGTTATGAAGTGTAACAGAAAACCAGAACACCGCCAGGTATGAATAAATTGCGTTTATTTGTTCTCAATCGAGCCTCTGAAATCCGGTAATTTCTGGCAGAAAAGTGCATTTCAAGTTTACCTCCCTTGATATTTATGTGGTGTGAGATGGGTATGTATATGCAATCCAGTAGAATCTTGTCCCTGTGGCCTCAAGTGATGAATGTGCCAAGTTCGGCGCTTTGAACCAGTGTGTCACGTTCTTTTGACCAAGCCACCTCACTGCTATCCTACTAGCCCATACAATTGCCCGGCTCTGAACTCTGAGCTTTAAGAGTCGTATTTGAGCATGCGTGTTAGATTAATTTACTACCACATCGATGGTGTTGCATATGAATACACAGAAACAAAAAAAATCCTTAAAAAATTAAGGAATATTCCCCGTCTATTACACCAGCGGAATATTCCTTAACATCATTAAGGAATATTCCCCACCATGTTAAGGAAATTCCATAACATGCTACGTCCTTGTTGACTTTTAAGGAATATTCCGCTGGTGTAATAGTCGGGGAATATTCCTTAAATTTTAAGGAATTTTTTTTTCAGTGTACATACAATAAACCAGGATTCTGTTGTACCAATCTAAAAGCCATTCTTGTCTCTGGAAGCTGATCGATTGGTTGTCATCTCAGTTACATTAAGTGACTCTTGCGTTAAGACGACTCTAGACGTCAAAACATACAAGAGCCGAGAAAGTGTTAAATTTATGGAAAGCCATCAGTGTCATAACCTCTGGTTTTCCACACGTGGTAATTCGATTTTCCACGCGTGGAAATTCTATTATCCACGCGTGGAAAATACAGCCAATGGTTTGACTTGTAATTACCACGTGTGGATATTTCGACCAATTATTCAACTTGGAAATACCACACGTGGAAATTATTTACCACGTGTGGAAAATATCCACCAATGATAGAACTGGGAATACCACGTGTAGAAATTATTTACCACGTCGTATTTCCGAATGCAATGATTGGGTGATAAATACGACGTGTGGTAAATAATTTCCACACATGGTATTCCCAGTTCTATCATTGGTGGATATTTTCCACACGTGGTAAATAATTTCCACGTGTGGTATTTCCAAGTTGAGTAATTGGTCGAAATATCCACACGTGGTAATTACAAGTCACACCATTGGCTGTATTTTCCACGCGTGGATAATATAATTTCCCCGTGTGGAAAACCCGAGGTTATGACACTGATGGCTTTCCATATAAATTACACACGTAGTCGCCCTGGAGCTTTACCACAGGTGGTCACGACTCTTAAATTTACATGTATCAGTGTTATTACATTGAAACCCGTGTAAACCGATCATGCTTGGGACCAGATTATAAAGTCGGTTTTAACAGGGTTCTGGTTTATCAAGGTTCACAATACTTTAAATTTAAGTATTGGGACCATGGCAAATGCCGGTAAGGGGTTGGTCGGTTTACCCAGATGTTCATTGTGTTGCTCTATCTACGACTGTCGTTATTTTCGCCTGGTCTGATCCTAAAGTATGTATACACATCCATGAAAATTAGCATACTGTGCAAAATAAAACACACGTGTGCAAACTCAACATGTGAACGCAACTGCACTTGCTTGGAGAGTAAATTTATATCTGGTCCGGAGGCTGTGGAAAAGTATATTTATTCGTGGGTGAATTTGCACTGTATGCAAATCTGGTCATGTGTACGCATAGCAAATATGCACACCATGTATTTGGAGTAAAACAGAGATAATACTGTTCTATCAATTTAAAAAAAAACCCATAAATTATTATCATTGCCGTGATTGTTTTGGGGTCAAGGCAACATTTGGCATTTGGTATTGTTGTGACAAATATGAATAGGCTTCACAAGACTTAGAAGAGTAACTCACTTGTGAAATTTGATGAAGGTAACTTGGATTATTATGCATAAAAAGCTTATTTCCGTTGAATCCATGGTGACCTTGGCGGGGGAAAGGTGGGGGGGAGGGGGGGGGGGTTGGCTTAATGTCATATTCAAGGTTGTTACACTCATATGGTGACAGTCAGTTTGGTTAGTGAAGGAAGCCGGATTACCGGGAGAGAACCACCGCCCATCGGCAAGTAACTGACAAACTTCCACACAAGGTCCAGCTTGGGGCTGGAGATCACCAGCGAAGCGCCTTAGACCACTCGGCATCCGAGGACCCCTGGCAACGTTGACTTTTCACCTTTGAACTGATAGGTTGAATTATGTATCTTGTTACATCTTGTTATACTCATGTTGAACAGTTAACAAATTATATATTAACACGCATACATAAATATGCGCACTTGCAAATAAACACGCATGAGTAAATGTTGTGAATGTGTTTAGGGCTTAATAATTGAATATACTCTTCCATACCATACGTAATATCACTTTCCTTGTATATTTCTCTAGACACTATGTCAGTATGTTGCCGATAATTCTCATTTGGGTGGGCGGGGTGGGGGTGGGGGTGGGTGGAGAAGGGGTGTTATAGCGATGCGAGCTTAATATTATTAGATGGCTTATAATTTGTCTCAACGATACTCAGGCAATATTTGCCACTGTTTAGCTGTACGCTTGCTTGTGCACAGTATCAAGTTATTTTACTTTTTTTTTTGCTGTGTCTAAAAGTAACAAAAAGTACAGAAAAATAGTCAGTTAAGTTCAACAATATCATCATTGCATGTGCGTAAAAAGAGTGATTCTTACACATTTTTCCCGGACAGGCCCCCAAAATAATGCGACACAAGTTAGATCAATTTGTCGCCAGTGTAAACCATGCTGAAGGTGATCGCCGACCATGACATCAAATCGTACCTATGTTCTGGGAAATGGGAGAGATTATAAGGGCCTATAAGGAATTTAAACGAAAATTATGTCGTCGATACTATGCTTTTAGTGATTTGTTATCATGCCGTTCAAACAGCCTGCCCTCTTTATCTTACTTTCTTTACACACGACACATGCGAATATAGGGTCAGTGCACATGCCCAAGTCCCTCATGTTTTGCATTCGTGACCAGAACTTGCTTATGATAATCCTAGTTTGACTTCAAAGTACATGATATTTCGCCTATTTAGGTATTGTGTTCACAAGAAATGGTGCAGTAATCCAATACATGAATACTACATGAAGCAGAACCGCATCCTATTTTACAAGTCGACACGTGTCTCCATAAAAATGATATGTCTGTGTCGTTGTGCCCGCCGACTTTAGTCATTCAGCCCTATTCTAGCTTGTATCGCATTGAATTGGAGTCACAATAATTCCACGTGCTTTGCTGAAATAGGTTTTCCGAGTAGACCGATACACAGACAGTGATTGCTTATTCATTCAGGCTGATCACCGTTTGAGGGACGCCGCTATCCCGTCGTGAAACAACAGAGCTTAGATATAAAAGAACGATTATCGCCGACTATTTCTCAGAGGATAATGTTATCAGGAGAGAATCAATGTGGCGCGCGTTCCATCCAAATCTATGACGAGGCACTAGGGATGAATTGTCAAGGATTATATGATGATTAATGCACCGGGCGTAGTTTACGAAAGACCTGCTTTTATTCAACTCCATCTGGAATAACTGTAACTGGCCTGGGATATCGGGGGTCATTTTGAGCCTATTTCTTTACCCCTCCGGTTGAAGGATCACGGGTAAATTCAAAATGGCAGCCATGACGATGTACAAAAAAATAACAGTTTCAGAATATAACGTCATCGTAAATTCTGGCATAGCCGTCAGCCCCCTAGTCCAAAACCATCCAGGTCAGATAGGGTCCCAGGCCACATAGGCTTAATGGCCCTTTCAGTTTTGTTAGGCTGTGATACACCCCCCAACCCCTACACACACACACCACACAAATATATCCCAGAGCAGATAGGTCTGACAGCTTCTTCATCTAGGCTGCGGTCTCCATTTAAGAAGATGGATTCAACGGCCATATTAGAGGAATGTGCTCTCATTAACGGTGTCCACTCGGGGAATGACCGTGCTTCGGGTAATATTTTGCAATGTTGATTTTTTTTTGTATTTTCAGTTCCTACTAATTTGTTAAGCTCGTATTCTTCAATCTACTTCGCTAACCTGTTCTGTATTCAGTGTTCAGGTAAAAGTGGATTCTCTTATCATCGCATCCAGAACATTGATAGAGTTCAGCCAGTGAGAGGCGTGCGATATAGGACCAACAGATCAACCGGAAGTGGTAGTTCTGTCAGTTGATTGGTTAACTGGGTCAAAATCGAGAAACAGGAAGTGGGAATCACGTGATCTGATTGAATAGCTGGCATTATACAACAAACTGAAACTGTTAGTGTTTCACTTAACCCATTTGTTTTGAAAGGCTGATGGTTCAACAAAAGGGTTTTAACGATAATCGAGCAGTCGACGTTGCATTGGACAACCATCTTCATTTTATCAAGCCAGTTTCTACGTCCCCTCCTCGAATCTGCCTTGATTTATCTGACCACGTTCAGTTTTCAAAATCCGAGGTGTAGAATTCACCTGCAAACGAGAGACGAACCAATCGGAACCTACACACCGATTGTGTGCAGAGTGACATTATCCTCAAGTAGCGGCGTCATTCCTCCTAATATGGTGATGGGTTGGCCCAATAATTAGGTCAGCCAATCAATAACGCTCTTCTGTGACACATTTCGAAATTCAAATGGTTTCGAGGTCAGTGACGTCTTGTGTCTATTCATAAGTTCTTTGAACATTGAAGGGGCCCAGATATATCAAGGGAAGTTCGAAGTGGGATCGAGTGTAGAAATTGGCTTGATAAAATGAAGATATGGACAACGAACGGGTCACCCATTTGCGTACACTTCGCCATCCATAAGATGGCTTGCGAATCGTGTGTATCCATTATCGCGAAGCGATATCCGGTTCTTTACCGTATTCTGTTCGGCCTTCATCCGGCGGAGAACAGACTTGAGAAATCTGATAAATTACAGGTTTTCATACCACTTCGGAAACAGATATTGCCTGGGCTTATGAAATATATAGAGATTAATAACTTTCGTATCCTCCAAGAGGTGTGGTGTAATTTTGAACAAGTAGGACATGACTCGAAAATGGCGGGTTACATTGGGGTTACGTCGGTAGACTTTAGCTGACCTAGGAATCCCTTCTCTAGATCTGTCAGTTTTCGGAGATCGCCGCGAGGCCGCTATTGAGTTGGAGGCCGCAGTTACGGAACTTCCCGAACCTGTTTATTTTTACCTTGATGCAGTGGAGAGTGTCGCTAGTCATGCGACACGCTGGATCGAGATTTTTCTGCAAAAAGTTGTATATTTCCACCGCACGTCGACCATGAGAAACAGATTCGCTGGTTGGTGAATTGTGGTGTGGCTACTTAATGTTCCGGTTGCAGAAGGTCACCGAACGACCTTGATATATCAGCTCGGTCAGTTGTAGTTGTGGAAGCGATTTCTAAATCTGTCTTAATCAGATTGACGTATTGGGAATGTCGGACCAGATGCCTGTCTCCACGATTTATACTCTCTAAAAAACCTTGAGTGGATTGTTCCACTCAAGTTTGAGTGAAATATACCTGTTCACTCAAACTTGAATTACTTTTCACTCAACTTTAGTTACTTTTCACTCAACTTGAGTTAAAACCACTCAAGTTCACGCAACTTGAGTGAGATCAGTTTCAACTCTTATGCTTGAGTGAATGTCACTCAAGTTGAGTGCGCTTAGCTCACGTTGAGTGAAAAGTAACTCAAGTTGAGCGAAAATCTCACTCAAGTATTGAATGGGATCAATTTCCACTCTTACTTGAGTGGAGGGCCCTCGGTGGCCGAGTGGTCTAAGGCGCTTCGCTGGTGACCGCTAGCCTCACACCGCTGAGCCGGCGCGGGTTCGAGCCCAGCTGGTCCATGTGTGAAAGTTTGTCAGTTATTTGCCGAAGGGCGGTGGTTCTCTCCGGGTACTCCGGCTTCCTCCACCAACCAAACTGACTGTCACCATATGAGTGAAACAAACTTGAGTGTGATATTAAGCCAAATTCCATCCCTCCCTCCCTTACTTGAGTAGTGCTTCGACAATCACAAAAATCTGGTTCTGCACCTACCGCGGGATAGAATATATATAATTGCTATGTTTTGCCTTATCACTTATGAGCATATATTGCTTTCTTCTCGATGATCTCAATACTGGGAAGTGCCATTCCTTGAAATCCCGCGGGGTTGAAGGGGTATTAGGGAAAAGATACGCATATCATGACTGATCGAGACAGGTCCATTGTGTTAGGTTGAGATAAAATCATGTCATTATGACCGTTATTGGTTAGCCGCTAGTCTAGTACCAGTCAGTCTGAGACTCTATAAGACTCAGGGCAGTGAGGGTCAATCCATTACCGCTCTCTTCCACTTAACCGCCTGACAATGGGGGCTACCATTTTCACTCCATCATTTCCACTCCTTGCCGCCATTGTATGATTTCAGATTGAGAAATCTGTCAAATTTGACACTTGCTTTATTGGAATCTGTTATCTCTTTGACGGGCCTCAGTGTGTATCTTGCAGGGATTGTGGCTTCTGCGATCCTTATCACAGCGTCACCCTTCGTTCTATTCGGTACGTAGGCGAGAGCATGCACAAAAATATGAATTAAGAAGTCATTGTCGCTCTTACATGTTACCATACCGAGCAACGAGAAGCTGTACGCATTTTTCAGGGCTTGCTTTTTCAGCATTCCCTTGAACTAATTTACGGGAATCAAAAATATTCCTGTAAAAAGTTAGCAAATGATATTTTTTGATTTCCGTAGATTACGACGTAAAACAAGGCCTGTTTTTGCTTTTAAGTTATTAATGTATAAAATCTCGTTTTTTACGGGGAAAAATATAAAAATTCACCAGTATGATTTATGATTTAGATATTAACAAGAACAGTTCCAATAGTTCCATGCCTTTTTTTGTTAAAATGCATAATTTCGGAATATAAAGCTATATCGGACTAAATAACAATGGCCCTCTATTCATTTACGTAATTCAAGTAATGTTTGTATTCATATATTCAGCTAGGCGGTATACGCGCTATTGATTTCTTAATAATCGTCGGCATTCGTTTTCAAGGGGAATCTATTCAGAAGTGGGCTATATCTATAACCCGTCACCTGGCACTGCCGCCGTTTCGTTTCCAATTGCTGACTTTATGGCTGTTGTCCACCTGCCCCAAGACTTTCACGCTCATTAATAGTCCCTTGACATGTATAATAATACAACAAATGTGTATTTATTTATGCTTCCCCATAAGATAACTGCTCGAACTGATTTGAAAAATAACCATTTATTATTATTATTGCGATTCCAGAACATCTGTAAACATGCATATCGGGTGGCGCGAACCAGGTTATCGATATCTTCACAGCCTCAAGGTTTCTTTTTGAGCCAAAGGCGAAACCTTGACCATCTTGCATAGCAGACCGTGTTCAGCCCACTTTCAGTGTTTTCCACAGTTACCTGGCTTGTGGAATATTTGATGGTAGATTAATACGTATATTTTCAATAAATTCAAATCGGTTTAAAAAAAAATCCTTTATATTTATAATTCATAATTTAATAATTTATTGGATATGTACTTACATGTATTCATCTATCACAAAAAATGTCCCACAAGTCAGGCAACTGTGGTGTTTTCAGACCTGTTGTCAAACTGAGTCGTCATGGTCGCGGAATTTGATCTGATTGGTCACTGTACACAGAAACCTTGAACAATACATTGAAATACAATCCATTGGCTGAACAATACAAAGCCAATACATTGGCTGAACAATACATTGAAAGTTAACATGGAAAGGATCCATTTCCATATGTACCAGGGGTATCTAGGATAGACATACCACTGATTTTGGCGAGGATTATACAGAAACAAAAAAATCAACAAAACCATGGGAAACGGCAAAAATAGGACACACCCTGGTGTTATAAACAACACATGTGTTTTCGTGTAGCAAGGGAAACCAAAAAACTTCAACCGTCACAAGGAATTCCCTATTCGTGCTATAAGACTTTCCGGTATCTGAAAAGTAAATTATGCATTAGCTGCATGCTATAATGACGTCACAGTGATTGTATTTTATGCGAGTATTTAGTAATCATTTCGATTTTTTGGGGGGGGGGATTTTTCGGAACGCCAAGTCAGATAATTAATTAGGAAACCTCTGCTCTCTAACAAAGTGAGTGCTAGATAAGTGAGTGAAAACTGACTCAAATTTGAGTGAAGATGATTCAACCCAAGTCAGCTTGAGTGAAAGTCACTCAAATTGAGTGACATTTTTCTCTCAAATTCTCGAGTGGGATCGATTTCCCCTCTTTATTTAGTGAACTTTTCACTTAAGTTTCTTTAGAGAGTGAAAATTATCAACGGTCTTTTAAAATAAAATCAGTTTCATAAGAAGATAGCCTTAATCACGCTTTCCCGTTTACATATCGATAGAAAGGAGATGGTGCGATAAGGCGGCGTTTTGCCCTACACGTGTTACGGTTGAACTCGAAAAAAATAAAATGTCCTAAAAATAATTGTGTTTTAACGTAACGGCAAGATAAACTATATATACACAATATGTGAAAGTTCTAGCACATATTGTGTCATGATTATAAATATAACACGAATTTGAAATCCGCAGCATGTGCTATTTCGTGAAAAAAAAGAGTTTAAATCGAGACATTTAAACACACATTTAGACACGAAGGATGCCTTGGACCAAAACGCTATTTGACCTGGTGATGTGCGGTGGCATTATATCTCCAATGCAGGGAAATCGTTTTGGCCCAAAGGGTCCTTCGTATCCAAATATGTGTTTAAATGACTCTATTTTGACACTTTTTCACGAAAAAGCACATGCTGCGGATTTCATTTCATGTCGTATTTATATTCATAATAAATAAATTCATATATTTTTTTTTGTGTGTACATATATTTTCTCTTGCCCTTACATTAAAACAGAATTTTTTTAAGACATTTTGTTTTTTTCGATTTCAACCGCACCACGTATAGGCCAAAATCCGCCTTATCGTACCATCTCTTTTGATTCGAATGGGTTAGAGCATCTTCACGTTTCAAGTTAAATACTACACTATGTTCTTCAAGTCGTAAAGGCAGGAGATGTCATCTAGCCAATAAAGATATGACCCTGCTAACACCGTGCACTTTGATCTCCAAATATGGCAAGCAGTGGTTGTATTGCTTTTCAAACGAGAGCGGATGATACACGGTATATTGAGCGAGATCGTGGATCTGAGCAGCGCCAGTAAAGCGATTACTTCGGCCAAGCTCGAGGCAGTAATGTCGTCAAACATGTAGAGTTGCGGAGTCCTGTCGTTGTGTTTTAGTTCTGTCGATAGCGAGTAGCCTCCCTTGTTTTAGCCGCAGGTCTGCGAACATTTCATAAACCAGAATATGGTGCGACACTGCGGAAGTGAATGGTACGATGAACGCTGTGATTATAACACTAGTTTCTCTGTTGATTCGATTCCGTGAAAAAAAAAAAAAAAACAAACAAAAACGTATAGCTTCGATAGAATATAGCTAAGTAATAGGCATACCCGACCGTTATCCAATGTAGTCTTCAAAATTCACAATCAAATTAACTTAGCGTATTCTCATCCACGAGATAGTGTCCATATAATAATGGCTGCATAAAATATGTATGCATTGATACGGTGCATGGACAAAAATTATCTGGTAATGCCAAATGACATATGACCAAATATGGTCGTGATTCCTTACAGATGGCGAAATACCGTACTGTTAGGAGTGGGCCTAGTTAATAGAGGTGTATACGTTAATATTGAATGTATAGTCATCCATCAAATCTTGGAGAAAGGATATCACAGTTTGATTGATCCATTAGTGTCTTAAAATATATTGAATCGCATGGGTTCGAACAAATACATTAATGATATCTGACTTAATCTTGCAATGGAAATGAAATCATTTTATCTGGAAAACACAAGTGTCTTGTCAATACTCGGTGTCGTCCAATAAAGAATTTCCGCGTCCATATACCAAGCGCCTAATTCATATAACAGCATAGCATCAAATTAAAAAAAACCCCATAGTATAAATAAACATAAAGTTTTCAGTGATGCCGGCAAGACATCATGATGTTCCAAAAATATCAAATCTGTATCGCTAACCCTAACCCCTAACCCTGTATTCTTAATACGTTTGTTACAAAAGTCGTTATCTAGAGAATCCGTCACGCTTTAATTGTGACTGTTTATATGAACGCCATGAACCTTTTAAAGTGTTAGTTCATACAGCCCATAATTTTATAAACATCATGATATTAAAAAAGAAACAAATCAAATCCGCATCGCTGAGCAGTATTCTTAGTCCACAGGATGTTCGTTGCGAAGTCGTTATGTGGAAATAAAACGGTACATTGTATATGCGGTGAATCGTGAAAGGTATACATGTGTGTATATAGGATGGATAGATTACTTTGTAGCTTGGAAACATGTAGCTATAAGCATCTTCAAAAGTCCAGGTAAATCCTAAATCCTCGCAGAGAATTTACCTGGATTTTTTTGGTGATTCGAATGAGTTCTTGAGTCGTACAATCTCGTACATTTCATGCCCCGCGCTTGTTTTGATAATTCAAAACAAGCGCGGGGCATGAAATGTACGAGATTGTACGATTGTGTCGGTATCCCAAGCCTGTGACTTTTGCTTTGACTTCCCATGTCGATTTCATTCCGACGTCAAAGCACCTTGGCCCGCGATAAAATCCAAACCTGTCATACCTCTCATACCTATCATACCTCGCAGCGGATTGGCAAGATCAGCTAGCTTGGCGCGTTCACTGATTGGTTTGATGTAGAGGAAACTCCTTGACCTATTAATATCCAGAACTAGTGAGCAGTGTATTGATCGTAACCATTCTCGTCTCGCGAGACTCCCTACTGCGAGAAAGAGTCTCACGCGTAAATGGGAGCCATCCCCCCAAAATTTGGGGGGTGAGTAGGCGGCGTATGATTATCTGGCTTGTCACTGACCTGCTGACTCCGCCGAGTTAGAAGCGAATTGCTAAACATAACGTGGGCTATATAATTGGGAAATGACTCTTTCCGTTTCGGAGCATATCAATCGCGAACAAATTATTGTCGGTATGTATACTTGGCCGTGAAAGCGAGTTAGCTAATACAGGAAGTAGTTCGCGGGTAGACACGGCTCGATTTGAGAATGATGTCATGCTGCCTCGCTTTGAGATTGGACATTCAAAAATGTCACCAGTTTACATGAGAGTCGCTTTGGTCTCCCGCGGGTAGACACGGCTCTCTTTGAGAATGGATCGTAACATATCGATGAATACACTGGCTTGCGAGGATGGAAATTAAGTCGCGTATACGAGCTGTAGTCTTCAAAATCAAACTTGAATTAACTTCCCTTGTACTTATCCTCCCAATGGCATCCATGCATGTATAATTATATGGTTGTATATGTCTGTACTGGTATGGTGATTGGTCTACGACTGTCGACTGTCGTATGGTGATCTATCTACGACTGTCGTTATTTTCGCCTGGTCTGATCCTAAAGTATGTATACACATCCATGAAAATTAGCATACTGTGCAAAATAAAACACACGTGTGCAAACTCAACATGTGAACGCAACTGCACTTGCTTGGAGAGTAAAT
The DNA here is from genome assembly GCA_036873755.1 of Hanleya hanleyi. Classification (NCBI taxonomy): domain Eukaryota; kingdom Metazoa; phylum Mollusca; class Polyplacophora; order Lepidopleurida; family Hanleyidae; genus Hanleya; species Hanleya hanleyi. The sequence continues at coordinate 166,042 of JAVTVY010003220.1, read as the reverse complement.
TTATATCTGGTCCGGAGGCTGTGGAAAAGTATATTTATTCGTGGGTGAATTTGCACTGTATGCAAATCTGGTCATGTGTACGCATAGCAAATATGCACACCATGTATTTGGAGTAAAACAGAGATAATACTGTTCTATCAATTTAAAAAAAACCCCATAAATTATTATCATTGCCGTGATTGTTTTGGGGTCAAGGCAACATTTGGCATTTGGTATTGTTGTGACAAATATGAATAGGCTTCACAAGACTTAGAAGAGTAACTCACTTGTGAAATTTGATGAGGTAACTTGGATTATTATGCATAAAAAGCTTATTTCCGTTGAATCCATGGTGACCTTGGCGGGGGAAAGGTGGGGGGGAGGGGGGGGGGGTTGGCTTAATGTCATATTCAAGGTTGTTACACTCATATGGTGACAGTCAGTTTGGTTAGTGAAGGAAGCCGGATTACCGGGAGAGAACCACCGCCCATCGGCAAGTAACTGACAAACTTCCACACAAGGTCCAGCTTGGGGCTGGAGATCACCAGCGAAGCGCCTTAGACCACTCGGCATCCGAGGACCCCTGGCAACGTTGACTTTTCACCTTTGAACTGATAGGTTGAATTATGTATCTTGTTACATCTTGTTATACTCATGTTGAACAGTTAACAAATTATATATTAACACGCATACATAAATATGCGCACTTGCAAATAAACACGCATGAGTAAATGTTGTGAATGTGTTTAGGGCTTAATAATTGAATATACTCTTCCATACCATACGTAATATCACTTTCCTTGTATATTTCTCTAGACACTATGTCAGTATGTTGCCGATAATTCTCATTTGGGTGGGCGGGGTGGGGGTGGGGGTGGGTGGAGAAGGGGTGTTATAGCGATGCGAGCTTAATATTATTAGATGGCTTATAATTTGTCTCAACGATACTCAGGCAATATTTGCCACTGTTTAGCTGTACGCTTGCTTGTGCACAGTATCAAGTTATTTTACTTTTTTTTTTGCTGTGTCTAAAAGTAACAAAAAGTACAGAAAAATAGTCAGTTAAGTTCAACAATATCATCATTGCATGTGCGTAAAAAGAGTGATTCTTACACATTTTTCCCGGACAGGCCCCCAAAATAATGCGACACAAGTTAGATCAATTTGTCGCCAGTGTAAACCATGCTGAAGGTGATCGCCGACCATGACATCAAATCGTACCTATGTTCTGGGAAATGGGAGAGATTATAAGGGCCTATAAGGAATTTAAACGAAAATTATGTCGTCGATACTATGCTTTTAGTGATTTGTTATCATGCCGTTCAAACAGCCTGCCCTCTTTATCTTACTTTCTTTACACACGACACATGCGAATATAGGGTCAGTGCACATGCCCAAGTCCCTCATGTTTTGCATTCGTGACCAGAACTTGCTTATGATAATCCTAGTTTGACTTCAAAGTACATGATATTTCGCCTATTTAGGTATTGTGTTCACAAGAAATGGTGCAGCAATCCAATACATGAATGCTACATGAAGCAGAACCGCATCCTATTTTACAAGTCGACACGTGTCTCCATAAAAATGATATGTCTGTGTCGTTGTGCCCGCCGACTGTAGTCATTCAGCCCTATTCTAGCTAGTATCGCACTGAATTGGAGTCCCAATAATTCCACGTGCTTTGCTGAAATAGGTTTTCCGAGTAGACCGATACACAGACAGTGATTGCTTATTCATTCAGGCTGATCACCGTTTGAGGGACGCCGCTATCCCGTCGTGAAACAACAGAGCTTAGATATAAAAGAACGATTATCGCCGACTATTTCTCAGAGGATAATGTTATCAGGAGAGAATCAATGTGGCGCGCGTTCCATCCAAATCTATGACGAGGCACTAGGGATGAACTGTCAAGGATTGTTTGATGATTAATGCACCGGGCGTAGTTTACGAAAGACCTGCTTTTATTCAACTCCATCTGGAATAACTGTAACTGGCCTGGGATATCTGGGGTCATTTTGAGCCTATTTCTTTACCCCTCCGGTTGAAGGATCACGGGTAAATTCAAAATGGCAGCCATGACGATGTACAAAAAAATAACAGTTTCAGAATATAACGTCATCGTAAATTCTGGCATAGCCGTCAGCCCCCTAGTCCAAAACCATCCAGGTCAGATAGGGTCCCAGGCCACATAGGCTTAATGGCCCTTTCAGTTTTGTTAGGCTGTGATACACCCCCCAACCCCTACACACACACACCACACAAATATATCCCAGAGCAGATAGGTCTGACAGCTTCTTCATCTAGGCTGCGGTCTCCATTTAAGAAGATGGATTCAACGGCCATATTAGAGGAATGTGCTCTCATTAACGGTGTCCACTCGGGGAATGACCGTGCTTCGGGTAATATTTTGCAATGTTGATTTTTTTTTGTATTTTCAGTTCCTACTAATTTGTTAAGCTCGTATTCTTCAATCTACTTCGCTAACCTGTTCTGTATTCAGTGTTCAGGTAAAAGTGGATTCTCTTATCATCGCATCCAGAACATTGATAGAGTTCAGCCAGTGAGAGGCGTGCGATATAGGACCAACAGATCAACCGGAAGTGGTAGTTCTGTCAGTTGATTGGTTAACTGGGTCAAAATCGAGAAACAGGAAGTGGGAATCACGTGATCTGATTGAATAGCTGGCATTATACAACAAACTGAAACTGTTAGTGTTTCACTTAACCCATTTGTTTTGAAAGGCTGATGGTTCAACAAAAGGGTTTTAACGATAATCGAGCAGTCGACGTTGCATTGGACAACCATCTTCATTTTATCAAGCCAGTTTCTACGTCCCCTCCTCGAATCTGCCTTGATTTATCTGACCACGTTCAGTTTTCAAAATCCGAGGTGTAGAATTCACCTGCAAACGAGAGACGAACCAATCGGAACCTACACACCGATTGTGTGCAGAGTGACATTATCCTCAAGTAGCGGCGTCATTCCTCCTAATATGGTGATGGGTTGGCCCAATAATTAGGTCAGCCAATCAATAACGCTCTTCTGTGACACATTTCGAAATTCAAATGGTTTCGAGGTCAGTGACGTCTTGTGTCTATTCATAAGTTCTTTGAACATTGAAGGGGCCCAGATATATCAAGGGAAGTTCGAAGTGGGATCGAGTGTAGAAATTGGCTTGATAAAATGAAGATATGGACAACGAACGGGTCACCCATTTGCGTACACTTCGCCATCCATAAGATGGCTTGCGAATCGTGTGTATCCATTATCGCGAAGCGATATCCGGTTCTTTACCGTATTCTGTTCGGCCTTCATCCGGCGGAGAACAGACTTGAGAAATCTGATAAATTACAGGTTTTCATACCACTTCGGAAACAGATATTGCCTGGGCTTATGAAATATATAGAGATTAATAACTTTCGTATCCTCCAAGAGGTGTGGTGTAATTTTGAACAAGTAGGACATGACTCGAAAATGGCGGGTTACATTGGGGTTACGTCGGTAGACTTTAGCTGACCTAGGAATCCCTTCTCTAGATCTGTCAGTTTTCGGAGATCGCCGCGAGGCCGCTATTGAGTTGGAGGCCGCAGTTACGGAACTTCCCGAACCTGTTTATTTTTACCTTGATGCAGTGGAGAGTGTCGCTAGTCATGCGACACGCTGGATCGAGATTTTTCTGCAAAAAGTTGTATATTTCCACCGCACGTCGACCATGAGAAACAGATTCGCTGGTTGGTGAATTGTGGTGTGGCTACTTAATGTTCCGGTTGCAGAAGGTCACCGAACGACCTTGATACATAAGCTCGGTCAGTTGTAGTTGTGGAAGCGATTTCTAAATCTGTCTTAATCAGATTGACGTATTGGGAATGTCGGACCAGATGCCTGTCTCCACGATTTATACTCTCTAAAAAAACTTGAGTGAATTGTTCCACTCAAATTTGAGTGAAATATACCTGTTCACTCAAACTTGAATTACTTTTCACTCAACTTTAGTTACTTTTCACTCAACTTGAGTTAAAACCACTCAAGTTCACGCAACTTGAGTGGGATCAGTTTCAACTCTTATGCTTGAGTGAATGTCACTCAAGTTGAGTGCGCTTAGCTCAAGTTGAGCGAAAATCTCACTCAAGTATTGAGTGGGATCAATTTCCACTCTTACTTGAGTGGAGGGCCCTCGGTGGCCGAGTGGTCTAAGGCGCTTCGCTGAGCCGGCGCGGGTTCGAGCCCAGCTGGTCCATGTGTGAAAGTTTGTCAGTTATTTGCCGAAGGGCGGTGGTTCTCTCCGGGTACTCCGGCTTCCTCCACCAACCAAACTGACTGTCACCATATGAGTGAAACAAACTTGAGTGTGATATTAAGCCAAATTCCATCCCTCCCTCCCTTACTTGAGTAGTGCTTCGACAATCACAAAAATCTGGTTCTGCACCTACCGCGGGATAGAATATATATAATTGCTATGTTTTGCCTTATCACTTATGAGCATATATTGCTTTCTTCTCGATGATCTCAATACTGGGAAGTGCCATTCCTTGAAATCCCGCGGGGTTGAAGGGGTATTAGGGAAAAGATACGCATATCATGACTGATCGAGACAGGTCCATTGTGTTAGGTTGAGATAAAATCATGTCATTATGACCGTTATTGGTTAGCCGCTAGTCTAGTACCAGTCAGTCTGAGACTCTATAAGACTCAGGGCAGTGAGGGTCAATCCATTACCGCTCTCTTCCACTTAACCGCCTGACAATGGGGGCCACCATTTTCACTCCATCATTTCCACTCCTTGCCGCAATTGTATGATTTCAGATTGAGAAATCTGTCAAATTTGACACTTGCTTTATTGGAATCTGTTATCTCTTTGACGGGCCTCAGTGTGTATCTTCCAGGGATTGTGGCTTCTGCGATCCTTATCACAGCGTCACCCTTCGTTCTATTCGGTACGTAGGCGAGAGCATGCACAAAAATATGAATTAAGAAGTCATTGTCGCTCTTACATGTTACCATACCGAGCAACGAGAAGCTGTACGCATTTTTCAGGGCTTGCTTTTTCAGCATTCCCTTGAACTAATTTACGGGAATCAAAAATATTCCTGTAAAAAGTTAGCAAATGATATTTTTTGATTTCCGTAGATTACGACGTAAAACAAGGCCTGTTTTTGCTTTTAAGTTATTAATGTATAAAATCTCGTTTTTTACGGGGAAAAATATAAAAATTCACCAGTATGATTTATGATTTAGATATTAACAAGAACAGTTCCAATAGTTCCATGCCTTTTTTTGTTAAAATGCATAATTTCGGAATATAAAGCTATATCGGACTAAATAACAATGGCCCTCTATTCATTTACGTAATTCAAGTAATGTTTGTATTCATATATTCAGCTAGGCGGTATACGCGCTATTGATTTCTTAATAATCGTCGGCATTCGTTTTCAAGGGGAATCTATTCAGAAGTGGGCTATATCTATAACCCGTCACCTGGCACTGCCGCCGTTTCGTTTCCAATTGCTGACTTTATGGCTGTTGTCCACCTGCCCCAAGACTTTCACGCTCATTAATAGTCCCTTGACATGTATAATAATACAACAAATGTGTATTTATTTATGCTTCCCCATAAGATAACTGCTCGAACTGATTTGAAAAATAACCATTTATTATTATTATTGCGATTCCAGAACATCTGTAAACATGCATATCGGGTGGCGCGAACCAGGTTATCGATATCTTCACAGCCTCAAGGTTTCTTTTTGAGCCAAAGGCGAAACCTTGACCATCTTGCATAGCAGACCGTGTTCAGCCCACTTTCAGTGTTTTCCACAGTTACCTGGCTTGTGGAATATTTGATGGTAGATTAATACGTATATTTTCAATAAATTCAAATCGGTTTAAAAAAAAATCCTTTATATTTATAATTCATAATTTAATAATTTATTGGATATGTACTTACATGTATTCATCTATCACAAAAAATGTCCCACAAGTCAGGCAACTGTGGTGTTTTCAGACCTGTTGTCAAACTGAGTCGTCATGGTCGCGGAATTTGATCTGATTGGTCACTGTACACAGAAACCTTGAACAATACATTGAAATACAATCCATTGGCTGAACAATACAAAGCCAATACATTGGCTGAACAATACATTGAAAGTTAACATGGAAAGGATCCATTTCCATATGTACCAGGGGTATCTAGGATAGACATACCACTGATTTTGGCGAGGATTATACAGAAACAAAAAAATCAACAAAACCATGGGAAACGGCAAAAATAGGACACACCCTGGTGTTATAAACAACACATGTGTTTTCGTGTAGCAAGGGAAACCAAAAAACTTCAACCGTCACAAGGAATTCCCTATTCGTGCTATAAGACTTTCCGGTATCTGAAAAGTAAATTATGCATTAGCTGCATGCTATAATGACGTCACAGTGATTGTATTTTATGCGAGTATTTAGTAATCATTTCGATTTTTTGGGGGGGGGGATTTTTCGGAACGCCAAGTCAGATAATTAATTAGGAAACCTCTGCTCTCTAACAAAGTGAGTGCTAGATAAGTGAGTGAAAACTGACTCAAATTTGAGTGAAGATGATTCAACCCAAGTCAGCTTGAGTGAAAGTCACTCAAATTGAGTGACATTTTTCTCTCAAATTCTCGAGTGGGATCGATTTCCCCTCTTTATTTAGTGAACTTTTCACTTAAGTTTCTTTAGAGAGTGAAAATTATCAACGGTCTTTTAAAATAAAATCAGTTTCATAAGAAGATAGCCTTAATCACGCTTTCCCGTTTACATATCGATAGAAAGGAGATGGTGCGATAAGGCGGCGTTTTGCCCTACACGTGTTACGGTTGAACTCGAAAAAAATAAAATGTCCTAAAAATAATTGTGTTTTAACGTAACGGCAAGATAAACTATATATACACAATATGTGAAAGTTCTAGCACATATTGTGTCATGATTATAAATATAACACGAATTTGAAATCCGCAGCATGTGCTATTTCGTGAAAAAAAAGAGTTTAAATCGAGACATTTAAACACACATTTAGACACGAAGGATGCCTTGGACCAAAACGCTATTTGACCTGGTGATGTGCGGTGGCATTATATCTCCAATGCAGGGAAATCGTTTTGGCCCAAAGGGTCCTTCGTATCCAAATATGTGTTTAAATGACTCTATTTTGACACTTTTTCACGAAAAAGCACATGCTGCGGATTTCATTTCATGTCGTATTTATATTCATAATAAATAAATTCATATATTTTTTTTTGTGTGTACATATATTTTCTCTTGCCCTTACATTAAAACAGAATTTTTTTAAGACATTTTGTTTTTTTCGATTTCAACCGCACCACGTATAGGCCAAAATCCGCCTTATCGTACCATCTCTTTTGATTCGAATGGGTTAGAGCATCTTCACGTTTCAAGTTAAATACTACACTATGTTCTTCAAGTCGTAAAGGCAGGAGATGTCATCTAGCCAATAAAGATATGACCCTGCTAACACCGTGCACTTTGATCTCCAAATATGGCAAGCAGTGGTTGTATTGCTTTTCAAACGAGAGCGGATGATACACGGTATATTGAGCGAGATCGTGGATCTGAGCAGCGCCAGTAAAGCGATTACTTCGGCCAAGCTCGAGGCAGTAATGTCGTCAAACATGTAGAGTTGCGGAGTCCTGTCGTTGTGTTTTAGTTCTGTCGATAGCGAGTAGCCTCCCTTGTTTTAGCCGCAGGTCTGCGAACATTTCATAAACCAGAATATGGTGCGACACTGCGGAAGTGAATGGTACGATGAACGCTGTGATTATAACACTAGTTTCTCTGTTGATTCGATTCCGTGAAAAAAAAACAAAAAAAACAAAAACGTATAGCTTCGATAGAATATAGCTAAGTAATAGGCATACCCGACCGTTATCCAATGTAGTCTTCAAAATTCACAATCAAATTAACTTAGCGTATTCTCATCCACGAGATAGTGTCCATATAATAATGGCTGCATAAAATATGTATGCATTGATACGGTGCATGGACAAAAATTATCTGGTAATGCCAAATGACATATGACCAAATATGGTCGTGATTCCTTACAGATGGCGAAATACCGTACTGTTAGGAGTGGGCCTAGTTAATATTGAATGTATAGTCATCCATCAAATCTTGGAGAAAGGATATCACAGTTTGATTGATCCATTAGTGTCTTAAAATATATTGAATCGCATGGGTTCGAACAAATACATTAATGATATCTGACTTAATCTTGCAATGGAAATGAAATCATTTTATCTGGAAAACACAAGTGTCTTGTCAATACTCGGTGTCGTCCAATAAAGAATTTCCGCGTCCATATACCAAGCGCCTAATTCATATAACAGCATAGCATCAAATTAAAAAAAAACCCATAGTATAAATAAACATAAAGTTTTCAGTGATGCCGGCAAGACATCATGATGTTCCAAAAATATCAAATCTGTATCGCTAACCCTAACCCCTAACCCTGTATTCTTAATACGTTTGTTACAAAAGTCGTTATCTAGAGAATCCGTCACGCTTTAATTGTGACTGTTTATATGAACGCCATGAACCTTTTAAAGTGTTAGTTCATACAGCCCATAATTTTATAAACATCATGATATTAAAAAAGAAACAAATCAAATCCGCATCGCTGAGCAGTATTCTTAGTCCACAGGATGTTCGTTGCGAAGTCGTTATGTGGAAATAAAACGGTACATTGTATATGCGGTGAATCGTGAAAGGTATACATGTGTGTATATAGGATGGATAGATTACTTTGTAGCTTGGAAACATGTAGCTATAAGCATCTTCAAAAGTCCAGGTAAATCCTAAATCCTCGCAGAGAATTTACCTGGATTTTTTTGGTGATTCGAATGAGTTCTTGAGTCGTACAATCTCGTACATTTCATGCCCCGCGCTTGTTTTGATAATTCAAAACAAGCGCGGGGCATGAAATGTACGAGATTGTACGATTGTGTCGGTATCCCAAGCCTGTGACTTTTGCTTTGACTTCCCATGTCGATTTCATTCCGACGTCAAAGCACCTTGGCCCGCGATAAAATCCAAACCTGTCATACCTCTCATACCTATCATACCTCGCAGCGGATTGGCAAGATCAGCTAGCTTGGCGCGTTCACTGATTGGTTTGATGTAGAGGAAACTCCTTGACCTATTAATATCCAGAACTAGTGAGCAGTGTATTGATCGTAACATATCGATGAATACACTGGCTTGCGAGGATGGAAATTAAGTCGCGTATACGAGCTGTAGTCTTCAAAATCAAACTTGAATTAACTTCCCTTGTACTTATCCTCCCAATGGCATCCATGCATGTATAATTATATGGTTGTATATGTCTGTACTGGTATGGTGATTGGAATGGAATGGTTATGCCAAATCATTCTCTACACAGGTGAAACTGTCACGTGATCAAACATGAGTCGAGAATCCTTTACAAATTATCAGATATAATCAAGTGATTTTAATTGATCCAATTTTCACATGCTGATAGGCATGGAGTGGAAACTGTGAAGTGGTTAGCTTTGCTTAATCTACATGGATCAGTAGATCTTCCAACAACAATGGATACGGGTTACATCTGAATTATCACGTAATCAGCCCTATATCAACAAACATGGTGATGACATACTTAATTCTGATTGGTCGAATTATTGAACCTAACCAGTTTTAGAACTTCTACACCTTGATCTCTGCCTCACCCCACCCTGAACCTGCACCCTTATCGTGTTACGTCACTTCCGGTGATGACGTCACTTCCGGTGATGACGCCACTTTCTGGGGATTAAGTCACTGCTCCTTCCAAGGCCCTGATCATGATGACGTCACTGATCCTGGTCCTGCGGCGAACCTTTGGCTTGAAAACCCCATTTTACACTACTGTGTGGGAGCGTCTCAATTGAGTCTGGTGATATATTCCGGAACTCTTGGAAAACTTCCTGAATAGATCACAGGGGCTCGTTACCCTTGTTAATTGGTTAATTAGGTTGATTACGGAAGGGGGGGGGGTGTAACGAGCCCCTGTGGAATAGATATACTGGTTGTATAAGATAAATACTCAAGAGATCATCTCTAGTCATGGGTCGTCTATCAAATCCGTGCCATGATGGATATCTTAACGGTTACGAGTCGGTTGATTCAGAAACATTGTGAATATTGTGTTGTACAATTCACTCTCTCTGTTTGTTTGGGATTCACTTCTTCCGTATCCGTCGTTGTTTTGACTTGAGCGCCGCCCCCCTCCCCCTTGTGGTTTCCCTCCCAATCAACAAAGAGGTTTGCTCCAGGTTTTCTCCGTAGGAAGTCGACCTTCGTCGAAATATACCGTAATCCCACGAAGGTTGCGCCTCGCCCCCAGTTGCCGTCCGTTCATTGGCTGTTATTTTAAACTGACAGTTCCAGTGATAACTGTGCAGCCTTAATCTACCTTCAGGGCCTGATACGAACTTTTGGAGTGTACAGACATACATTATCGAGGAAGCCCCTGCATCTGGAAGAGTGTAGCTTGTTCCTATTTTAAAGAAATTATGTCCATGCGTGACAATAGACCAAAAACAAAATTCAGGCCGTCCCTATAGTGATTATTCGAATAAGTTTACATGTAATCTGCATGTAATACAACTCTAATCATGTTCTTCATAAATGGGAAAACAGACTTTCATCCTGTCATCGGCATGCTGTGGTTGATATAATTTACATATACTTTATAAAATACACACCAGTAACAAATATGTGAAATGTATGATTATCTGGTACGAAGTTTATTTATTGTCTTTTTTTTATTTTACATAGTATCTCATACACATGTACAACAAATATGTTAAAATCAGAGTGCACAAATCAGATATTACGGAATCTATTCATTATTTCGGGGCGAATGTGACGGACCATATATTTCTTTTGTCTCGTGTTGTCTCGTGGTATCCCAGTTGTAGTCGTGCCTGAAAATTTCACCGATAGGCTACGGATTATCCCTTCGGTTCAGGAAATGTATTTCAGGGGACGTAACTCCTTGGGCCAAAACACGGTCGCTGCTGATTTTCACCATTATTCCTTTAGTCTGAGAATATAAATTTAAGAGTCTTTCTTTCAAGCTATTCCAACGGGTTGCGGTATTTGGAATATCACATATTGATGCGCCACAGAGAAAAATACCCGGACTCTAGGTATCAATATTGCATCATATGGTCTAGAAAATATTAAAAGCATGATAAAATATAACATATTTGTGCGATCATACCACTACAGTACCTAGCGTACATTCAATATAATGTCCATCCTGTTAAAATATTAACATCCCAATTTCCAAAGTAAAGATTGTTCGCTTCTTTGAATATGAATATAATATATGAGAATATATAATACAATAATGGTATGATAGTGATATCCCAGCGAGAAATCTTTAAATTCACTGATTTATATCCCCTTGCACAGATTGGTGGTATTTTCTTGCCACTGTTTCAAGGGAGCTAACTCTTGGGGGTAAGAGGGCCACTTTGAGATAAATTGTTCCCGCAACTATAAGTTCCAAGCTGCATTTCTACTTGAATGATTCTTTACCAAAAAAGTCGGGAGGGAGGGGGGGGGAGTTGAAACTTAGGCCTACATGTATTAACAGAGGGTAGACCTTTACACTCGGTCCCATCGTTCTCTTTTGCCACCCCTCAAGACTTCTGTTCTCGAACGGTTAACTTGCCTATTACCTGGCCGAAGACAAGGAACCGACCTATTCGGAAGTTCCGGGCGAAAATATTCAAAAGAAACCGATTTACACTTGGAAAGTCGGTCCAACTTTGATGTGATATTAGGCTATACATTCTCCCGATATTTATATTAATGGAAAAGTCCATCCAGATTTCGTGCTTATTATTACCACGAATTAATTGAATTTGGATAAATTAATTCATCAGCTCGTTGTCAGAGGAAGTGTTCTTTTTTTCATATGGTCCATGGGACAAACTCAGGAATGGACCGTTTGTTGCAAATTTCTGGGAGCAACTCAATTCTTATTCCAAGCGTACTTTATGGGTATTCTCTCTTCGCATGCCAAAGTTCCCACGTGTTCTGTTTCACATTGAGAAATTCAGGAAACAGTAGTGTCCATTTATTTAACATTGAAAGGAGGAGATACGGTAAGTTCCCTAAGTATTCGCGACCCTAAGTAAATTCGAAAACGGGCATTTTTCGCCAAGTCACGTGACTCTGTTCCCTAAGTAATCGAAAACGGCCCATTCGCGAAAAACCGCGGTCCTAACTATTCGAAAATCCCCCATTTATCGTGGTCGCGAGATTGATAATATTATGTAGTTGTGCGATGGGAAAACTTCCAGATCAACGATTTTCCTTAGAATTAGTATTTGATAAACCTTGCAAACTTTTGAGCATTTTGAACATGCTGAAGTTTGACCGGACATTTGAACCACGGATGTTCTTAGTCACGGGGTAGAGATTTACGATCAATCCCAACCACAAGTTGCATTAACTCACTATAATAAGATCAAGGGTTTAGCCTGCCGTGAGTCAGGGTGTCTTGGATAAACATTCTCTATTTGCCAATGAAACACCCTAAATGGTAATTCAACATGAGAGATACAGGAGTATTGAAGACACCCTGTTGCCAGGAAAACGCGAAAAAGTGGAATTCAGTCACCAGGTTAACAATACTACACAAAAGTTTGAATTTATTTGTCTTTATCGTTGAGTGCTCTCCTCATGTTGAAGATTAAATCAATTATTGACGTCATCTTTTTCGTGAATTTCTCAATTAACGTGCAAGTTAAAACCTGGGAACTTTTGTATGTACAAAAACACAAGATCCAGGGCCAAGAAAATATTCAGAGCATACGACAAGGTAATAAACTTTCTTTCGTACGTGATATTTCATTTTGATACTCCTAATCGCACCTCATGGGGGGCCAAATTTTCATTTTTGCAAAGAAACTTTATTTAGAGGCATAGTAGGCCCATGGACAAAATCAGAAATAACTCATTTGCATTATTACGAATTGTGTTATCACCAAGGCAGTAAGGCAATATGATGGAGACCATGTTGTTCGAGGGTTAATCCGCTGGATATCCCCGAGAACTGGAGAATGTGAACCGATTGCGAATAATAAGGTACCGGGTACCGTGGATAGGGCTGGTCATTGTCACCGAGGAGACAGCAATGCCTTACGCTAGCTTTTTTCTCGCTGAAAACGAGCCTCGAACGAGTATTACTGGCCCTTCCTGGATGTCCAATATCAGTTGCTGTATTATTTAGACCTTTGGCAGGCTAACACGTCACAAATTCAATTCCGTGCACCTGTTCTTGTCGGTTGCCGATCAGAGATATAAACAACGCTGTCATTGGCTATTATAAGCTAGATCATGACTCGTCTCATTCATGGATAGAGTGGGAGGGACTAAGCTTGCGTTTATGTCGAGCCATAGCCTTCGTGGGAGAACGCCTCTGGCAACCACCCCACTGGGGCGTAATAATACCCCAGCTTTTCGGACAGGATTCCGGCTCAGAAGTGACCAAGCGCGTTCACTTGCAGCTGTATTATTATTTTCCCAATATCGTTAAACTCGCCAGACTGTCTAATTCAATGAAAAATCGCTTCCTGAAATTGATCTGAATCGCCCACATAATCCGCTTGTTTAATTGGTATTCTTCGATTAAAGAGACAATCAGCTACACACAGTCATGTATGTATCCTATTTTATTCCATATAAAGCCCGATCAAGCTTTTAGTTTGCTTTAATAACTTTATATTTACGTGAGTTGAGTGCGAGACCATCCAGGGCATGTCACTGGCCGCTCATAAGTTCACATTGTAGAATGTGGCCAAATGTGTTTAAGTATTTTAAAACTAGGAAATGTGTGTTCAAATGGAAACCATCTTAACCATATCTGGCCTGCGAGCCCCCCCTCACATGCCAGGTTGGTTGGTGTTTTGCTCCTATCTCTGCAACGACAAAACAAACAATTGAGACCTGAAACTCCGTGGTTTTGTAGATTATCATGTCGGGGTCCATATGAGCCCATTGGCATGACCATCCAAGCATATGATCATTAGTAAATTAAAAATGGCGGTCATGTGGGGTACCAGAAAAGTTATGTTTTCGTCACATTTCTTCAACATTTGTGCTTTTCTGCATGGAAAAGTGGGTGAAACCTATCTTATTTCATATCAGATTATTATTTACTAATTTATCATGCAAAAATAAGAAATTCGAAAATTCTGACCGAAAAATCGTCCAAAAAATGCTCTTTTCGAATATGACGTCACTGTGACGTCATCGTGGCGGCCATCTTGGACTTTTTTTTACATTTTCTTGTAGAGCTCGACCCAAAGATATAGTGTGGTAAGTTTTAACCCTCTAGCCATTGCGATAGCGAAAATATATCGGGGTGGGTGGGCACTCTCCCCCCCCCCCCCAGGCTGCGGTACACCCCAAATCGCCCAGGCCAGATAGGGTTAATGAATTATTATCCTATCAATTCTCCCAATCATAATTATTTGTGGATTACAGAGACATATCCAAATTGGGAAACAGAAAAGATTTAATTTTACTTAGATTGCATCGGGATAAATATCTTATTTAGTATGTCGATAAGGACTCCTTGGCTGGTAAAATCTAGATGTGCGAAATGATGTTTTGGTACAGGGCTACATACTAACTGAATGATGGGGTGTATACTCACAGGGGCTCGTTACCGTTGTTAATTGGTTAAAATAGGTTGATTATAGGGGGGTCGAGGTCGGTAATAAAAGACGACCTCGACCCCCCCCTATAATCAACCTATTTTAACCAATTAACAACGGTAACGAGCCCCTGTGTGTATACTATGGTATAATGAGAGACAACCCTGTTTGGAGATTGTCAACCCTATTCACCCCAAAATCGAATATCCGGAGGAAACTATAAAAACACCTGACAGATGTGAAGTAACATTAACAGAAAGCTCGAACCTTCCAGGAGTATTTATCCAGGGTGATTTATGAGCTGTCAGGTAACGCAATCAAAGAAATCGTTCCAAGTCAGGGAGTTCGAGATTCCGACGACAGCCGGGATCACCGGTTCGTTGCGGCCTTGCGCAACACGTGACATTGGTGAGGTGAAATAAAACGCTTCAAATGGGAGATAATTCCGTAAGTTGATTGTAATTTGCTTGCCATCAACGATACAACCTACTTTATTGTTTTGCCACATGTTTACCTTGTATTTGATGGTGCAACAGAAGATGGGACCAGAGGACTGGATGCATGCAAAAAATAGATGATGAACAGAGATGAAAGAAAAGAAATTGGCAAAAATATAAAATGCACCTAATGCTCCGCAAGCAGCTGGGTAACAAAATCATATGTTGCATCTGTTTTTTGACTTTATTCGAACAGGAAAACAAGCAATTACACCTTGATGACATGTGTTCATTTCGAATCTATATTGGTCCGAGAAGCAAGGATACATCCCAC
This sequence comes from Hanleya hanleyi, assembly GCA_036873755.1. Taxonomy (NCBI): domain Eukaryota; kingdom Metazoa; phylum Mollusca; class Polyplacophora; order Lepidopleurida; family Hanleyidae; genus Hanleya; species Hanleya hanleyi. The sequence goes on along the minus strand of JAVTVY010003220.1, from coordinate 150,572 downwards.
AACTAGATTTGTGCCAAGTCATAATATTTTATTGTTCTTTAGGCTATAAATTTTAGTTTTATAAATCATGACTCTTGTCACTTCCAAAACTGATAATACAAAAATTGAAAAAAAATATATCAGACAAGCCTTGCATGTGAAGACCGCGACAGCCGACCACATAATAAACACAAACTAAATAGATATAGCCTCTAGCTGTACTGGGCCATTAATCGGGCGCTCACCGAATATAAGATTAGCCTGACTACGTCAGCCCCATGTGTACAATATGATATTCTGGTTATCCTCGCTCTGAAAATAGAGTATCCAATCAGTTCACTTCTTAATTATGGAGGGCCTAATGAATCGAGTTTAGCCAATCAGTGCGCCTATTAGATCGCCGTTGGCAGACTGGTATCGGTATAATATACAGTCGTTCAGGGAAGACTGATTAGATAGCTAGAATGTTGCGAATGCGCATGCGTGGTGCACATTTTGCGTTAGGTATGCTGTATTTCCAAGTCCATTCCGCGGAGACGCTATCAAAAAAAAAAAAAAAATGGAACTGGGAGCCAGACCGCATCCCAGTCTGGGTGGGTTTACAGAAGAGATAGTAGAATTGTTGGCTGTAATCTAGAGGTGGTGGACTTTTGTATTTGAAATATTATCGGGGTTCGTTCACTGCTGCCTGCAAAACAACTGGAACTGGGAGCAATAACACATCCCAATCTGTGTGGGCTTACAGAGGACATAATAGAATTCTTGGCTGTAACCAAGTTGTATTGACGTGGTGGACTTTTGTATTTGAAATATTACAGGGGTTTGTTCACTGTTGCCGACAAAATGGATAAAATACGCGCGATAAATTGGCTTTGTTTATTGTATGAACGCCCAGAAAACTTCTGGTAATGTCGAAGCTGTATTCTGCGTCAATGGCTACACAGTTTGCTAAAACCGCTCAACCCCCCCAGATTGAGACACTGTAGTGACCACAGTAGAGTCCATGATTTAGGATATAAATACACACCACCGGCCCTCAAAACTAGTGTTTTGGGAGGTTGAGGGTGGTTTCAGGGTGAAGTGTCGAAATTTGGGGTCTCTATAGCATGAGTTTATTTATAGAGACCCCATATTTCGACAGTTCACCCTAAACCCACGCCCAGCCTCCATACACACTTGTTTTGGGGGTCTGTGATACACACCGAGGTTCGCATTGAACGTATTTACATGTAAACACCTTTCTAAACTTATCATCATCAACGTGTTTAGACTTTTTCAAAACATATTGCCCTATATTTAGACCCTGAACATGTTCAGCTGAGTGTGTCGTCAATGACCATGAAACGACGGCTCCTTGTTAATCTGTTTCTTCGATTTGCTAAATGACATATACAGGAACTCTCCTAAATAAGCAACAGAAAAATAGCTGCACTAACGCGCGCTTATTAATTTAGCGTCGGTCATATCTCCTTCATTCGCCTGGGGAACTAGAATTGTAGGGGATGTGCTACCCACGCTGATTTTATGAGTGATTTTTTTCGGGGAGTGACGTCAGTTATCATCAGTATAACCTTTCTGGGAGCTTATCAAAAATATCGGTTATTTTCTCTGTTGTATCGTTAAGTTGACAGCTCTGGAGATGTTAATGTCAGAGGTATTCCAACATGCTTATTTCGAAATATTGTAAGACTGATATCATATGCGCCATTTTATTCGATTGTAGCTTACCACGTCATTCCATTTATTGTAAATGAATCCCAACATATACATGTAGTGTAATTCTATTACCGACCGTAGTATAGTCACTATGGTATAATAATTTCCGTGCCGGTCGCAGACTCAATTTTCTGTCGCACATCTCCAGTGAGACAGCTAGGGTGCTGATCACCGAGGTTGAATATGTTGACATGCTGTTTGGATTGAATGGCAGGCACAGGTTTCAAGTCCGCGCCAGAGCATTTCCCACTGCCAATGTTCCTGGTCACTGGACAGCGCCTGTTTCATGATGAGTTATTTTGTACAGGGGAAATGAAGGGAAGTAACCCTGCCTAAAGAAATGCTTGAAGGATTTGATTGGTCAGTTCATACACGCAAGGTACAGTTGTTGCGACTGAAGGTAACAAACTTGTCAATCGTTCAGGCTAGCCACGCCTCCAAATCGAAGCTTCACATCACGAAGCCCATCAGTCTCTATTTCCTTTCTTCAAATCTTTATTTTTAACAGTTTTTTTTTTATAAATATATTTCTCAAATGTCGCTGTATTATTGAGAAATAGTACATATGAAATAGAGACAAATCTATAGTCTGCAGATCAACTTGATCGAAATGATATGTTGTATGATTGTTATATAATTTCACAATACGACGTTGCAGTGGAAATGCATCAGAATTTATGCAACGATGCACCTCAAAGCGATGCATTATCCACAGTCGTGAAGGGGCAAATCGTCTGCAAAGTCTCCAGCCTCGCGACAGATAATGATATATCAACCGCTGCCATTCATTCACTAGATTCGCCATTCCTAGATAGACGAGTTTGGGTGCATTTCTGCGCACATCTGCTTTCAGACTGAAGTCAATGCTGCGTCCCCATGATGCCATTCGTGGAAATTGACGTAGTTCAGAGACGTCACGGGGAAATCTGCAATGCGAGGGCTCTTTGTAACACTGGTACGTTGGAAAGTGACGTTTAGTAAGTGAACATTCTCAAAACGAGGTCAAAACTGCCGTGCGCGCGAGGGAATGATGTATAGGAATGGTCAATCATTTGCATCTCTCAGTCTTCTTATTTGGGTGAGTGAGTGAATATGAGTTAACGTCGCTTTCAACTATATTTCAGTCATATCACGACGTTGGGTCCTATTTCTTTTCACACGCGGGAACCACACGGGTGGGGTCCTATTCCTTTTTACACCCGGAAACCCCACGGATGCCCCAGTTAGTCGCCTCTTACGACAAGCTTTCTGAGGAGCTGAGACTTATTCTTACCATGACCTGCGGTGTGCACAATGACATCCCAGGTCAATCCCCGGAAGCCCCACGTGGCCTTCTTATTTGGTAACAGAAATGTCGTGTTACATTTCGAGGTCGCTTACATCATTGCCCTAAGTGTTTTCTATTTCGTTAGTCTGCCATGGATGCAGTTGTTTGCAGCGGGCTACATGTAAAAACAACAGCGAATACCAAGGGAGAGATTTTGAGCAAAATATATTTATGTTGTTAGGAAAATTGATTGCACGGCGTGTTCACACGACCAATACTCATCGCGGTGATATGGAGTTCCCAAGTAGCCTACATCCACCCGTCCATTTATCCAGTCACACAGACGCTTTTACTCCCACTCTCTGTTCCATCAAAATCTGTTTTCTCTCCTGATAAATTCGAGATACTGTTTCGCTAATCAATCAAATATCTCCACTCAAAAAATGCTCACATATCGTTTTCTTTTGCTGGAACATGTATAGGGACTGCAATATATAATCCGAGTCCAATTTCATTACAATTCCTCATTTTGACGAGCCAAGGCCAGAACTATACATTTTCGACATATTTGATCGATGAGTCGATGACACGATTTTTTAACATTTCTCTCGCCGAGGACGACGACGACGTGGATGACGACACCACTGGTAGAACAATAGTCCCCACATTTATAATAGCCATCCTTGATAATGTAGATCTATATAAAGCGTACTATCCCTGCATTCAGATGAGGGCAGTCCAGCTTTCAATGGAACTGCCCATTTGATGTAAGAGCCAATGAACAGACAGCGTTCGTGTGATATACCCACCTTCGCTTGCTCTCGATATATTTTGACGAAGGCTTAGTTTATGCGGAGAAAAAGCTGTAGAACAATCTCTTTGAAGTTCCGAGCGTAAGCGACATGGGGGGGGGGGGGGGTTCTTAATTCAGAACAACTTCTGAGACGAGCATGTAAATTCAAAACAATCAGAGAAGACAAAATATATCAAAAACATTGCCGGACGTTTAATTCCATCTAATATGGGAATATCGAAAAGGTCCTGAAGTCACAAAGGCTGTCTGGAAAGCATATTTTTGCTATTTTTCCTGTTGAATTCGTCTTATGTCATGGCTCGGCTATGTCAGAGGATTCATGATTGGGGATGATGACAATACACCCTCGATATTATCTGTGATTTGTTATCACATATCTACACTGATCTGACCTTTCGGGAAATCTGTACCTGTACGCCTTCTTCTGTGCGTCATTAAAATCGCCGGTTAAGGTAGTATGTCGTTCCACTCTTTCCGGAGTTCACAGACAGCGATATATGGCTTCACTAATGAAGCCGGTGCGATAAACACCTCGTTTACCTTGAAAATTGATGGATGTTTTCGACATGTACTCTTAGGGTGGTTCATTACCTTTCAAATGCAAATAATGATGTTAAAGCCCAATAATTAACAGCCTTATATTGAAATACTGTAAGAAAAATATGAGCATATTAAGAAAAAAAAACTAAGATATTAGTAATACCCTGGATTTAAATGGGATTTTAGGGGTCAGTCAAAAATGTGCACTTAAAATACAGTCCTAGAAAGTAGTATTACGGATTACAATTAATCAGATAAAATGGGTCCTTATGCTGATTTTCGGCAATTAGATCTGTGCCACAATTGCATGTTAAAAGTTAGAGAAAAAAACTCAATTCCAAAGTGTATGTAGGCTGAAAATGAAGCGTACATTTTAGTCTTTCGGTCAGATTGCTGAAATTTTAGCTATTGTCGAGGGAAATACCATCTTTCTTTCTCAGCTATGAATGCTTATTCGTTTATGAATATCCGTTTTTGAACTTTTTCGGTTGAATTCCGCTAAATGGAACGTAACGATACGACTTTTTTAAATATATGGCGGAATCTTCGGAATGAGCAGACTTGCCGTGTTCCACTACTAACAAGAATCACAACAATCCGGAGTTCCCGCTATAGACAGATATATAATGACAGATGGAAAGTAATGGTACACTGTAAAAATGTTTGTAAAGTTACAGTAGAAAGTAATGTAAAATGTGACAGTGGAATTTACTGCTAAATAGAAGCATCAGTTTCAATTGCTATTTTACAGTTCATAGCTGTAGCAATACAGACAACCAATGTAAGTTTGCATCTTCTGGATGAACTACAGTATTAATTGGAGTAAAGGGCAACAACGCTGTATTGTAACATTATCCGGGTGTAAAATTACAGTAAGATTATTAGGTGTATTTCGTATACCTTTCCAGATTTTTTCATCTATAATACACAGAAAACTTCAAGTACAATTTATCTAAAATGTGCAAGGAGGAATAATGAGTTTGCCTGCCAAGGTTCAATCCTCGGGGGTGGTCGTTGGAGTTAATGTACATGTTCAAAGACCAACTTAGCCTCTAATATTGCACCGTTTCACAAAGCTGATGTGCAGGATGATAGAAAGAAATGTGTTTGCTCTTATATTATCGGTGGTGCTGAATATAAATATATATTTAACCGAACCATTACGTTCTGGGGGTTTTCTTCTCTACTCTCTTGAAAGAGAGACACCAGGGAACTTGACTTCTTTAAATGCTATAGGCCAATGGACTTTCTGCTGACCATGGATTTGTATAGTTATTTCTGTTGATTTAACGGTATTTTTGTTGTAATTATGCAATACTACCAACATATGCTGTAGAAATACAGATGTACAGATCGGGGCATCCTGTAAAAATACAGTGAAAAGCGCTGGTACCCTTTTTGCCAGTACTTTTTGCTGTAAAATTACAGCATCCTTTTTTACAGTGTAGATTGGCCAAGATCATGTCATTTCTGAGCAAAGCATGTACTTGTATTTGTTAAAGCTCTTCTAATATTTCGTGAAGCACATACTTGTTGATCGCTCATGGATATTTTCAACTGTAACTTATCGAAGTGTATGGTACTAATGTGAGCATATAATCTGATCTTCAAATAGTATACTGGTTTCAAGCATATTGGCCAGCTTATTACATTTCTCCATTGACAACGTTGAACAGAGCTGTAACACCGAGTGCCCAGTATAGACATGGACGACACGTGACTGCATCACATGGTTGTCACTTACGCGTGAAACGGCTATATGTGTCTATATCGGCATCTCCGGTTTCATTAGCCTATTATCCAGACTCTCATTTGTCTAATATCCAGACTTTTTCGATCAGCTTTGGATATATTCTGGAAAAAACAGAAGAAGATTTGGCAACCGACACGCATACACGCATACACGCACCACGTTGCTCTCATCCGCCAAGAGCACACACATTGCAAACATTGCAATAATAAAATAACCCAGATAAAACAATAAAGCAACAGTATATAGCATATACCGAGTGATACAGTAAGTATTTCTGTAATGAGACATGGGTACATGCCCGATATATATACACCCGGATTTTATATTTTGCTTGTTTTCGGAATACATGTATGTAAAGATATTTAGTCTGCGAAGACCTTATCTTCAAAATAATGGAAGTCAATGTTACCACTGTTGGAAATTCAGTGAAGAATTTAGCGGTTTATTTACACTGTTCAGTGTGCCGCAATCTAATTATCGACCCATTTCCTTAATAAACTCAAGGGTACAATAAATCGTTTAATTCCCACACCGATGGCAGAATATCGACAATAAAATCGCCATATTTGCAAGCGAATGGCCCATGGTAAAGACTTTCTGTTCCAAATCATTCCCAGAAAACGCAAACTGGATCCAGATAACAGTGGAGTACTGTGATTGAGGATATTGAACCAATGCTATACGTGATATGATGTAGATCGGAATAGGTTACACTCACTCTGACCATAGGGGCTCGAGACAAGTTTTTCGATGGACTGGGGAGCATAGACCAGGGACGAAGTGTGATTATATACCCGCTCGTATAGTCATTATTACCCCCTTTATTCACCATACCATTAGACCCCATATAATCAGACTCTTCGTCGCATTCCCTGTCACCCATCCTTCAAGAATCTAGTTCCGACCCACTCGGCATGACCTCGCACTATATAGTGACTCGAGCCGCACTTGTAAGAATCCATATTGGCATCCATGTTGAAATTTCAAGCCCAGTTCCACACCGAATCTCTGAGCTGCGCAAGTCACCTGTAAGACTTCCGCTGTCATGGAGATCGAAGATTGTGCTGTATGTGATCCCTTCTACAGTGTTGATTCTGGGAATGGAGTATATTAGTCACCAGCAATAAATTTCCGTTCGAACGGGATTCACTCCGCCTCCGTTCTCCCAGTTTAACTTGAGCCCTGCCTCGCCAAGCCTCTCCTGGTCTATCCTAAGATTCATAATAGTCTAGCCCGTCGAGAAGATCAATCAGTTTTCGTTGGAAAATTTCACTAGCATACGTCAACCCAAACGGAATGCACTTGAGACAGTGCATGCCTCCAAGCGGAATCAACGTAGTTAATTTGGCATTTTCAGGGTGTAACCCTAGTTGATAGTAGCCAGAATTTGTAACGAACGACGCGATCACAGCAGGTCGAACTAGTTTCAAAACAACGTCATCTGGCGTATATATAAGACTCTCGCGTTTCACAGCCTTGCTTAATTGCCTCAATTCAACACATATTCATAACCCACCACTGCCTCGCTTTGATTTTACCACGATCAGCGAAAACCATTCAGTTTGTTCCTTCGCTGTCTCTGTTAAACCGGCATGTTCCATTCCTTGTAATTCCTCTTTAACTTTTGCAATAAGGGAATATGTACTCTTTGTGCCTCGTGGAATGAAACTGGTTCTCCTCCAGCTTGCTAGACTTTCCTTCTTTCATCTCGTGCCTGTTGAGTTTGACCAAAAGATTGCTCACTGCGTCTACAAAATGAACATTGAATTTAGTATTTTCCTCTATATTTGTTGTGTCTCCTCTACAGTCAAGTTTACCGAACAAAATATTATTTGTCCGTTTCAATGGTGGTGGATATTACGGATTTCTGTGCGCGCTAGTCGACATGAAGAACACACCTGTGCCTGAATCTATCTTGAATAGCACAGAATAGTAATTTTTATTTGGGCAGGTTCCCAAGATTAATAAATTTTCTGTGATAATCAAACCCCATCTCCTGTTCAGATTAATGTCCGATTCGATGACTGCGATCTTCGCTCACGGGTTGAAATTTTGCTCCGGAATTTCGCCCAAATCGACGAATGTTCGATGTGTTTGCACTGGGAGTCTTTGCAATTGCGAGGTTTGTCATATCGGCGAGGTTTGTCATATCGGCGAGGTTTGTCATATCGGCGAGAACTTTGATCACCCTTTACACGAATATTTGTACGCGACCGTTCAGTTTTCGTTCCCATGATGAGGTTACTATTATCCTGTGCAGATAATTGATCTTTCACGCTTTCAGACGATCTTGCCAGTTGTATGCCGTTCTTAAGTGTAAGTTTGGCCGTCATTTTCAGTTCCTTTGACACAGTTTTGTGAAACATTCCGACAACTAACCGATCAGGATGTAATCATCCTTACTGGTCTCAAAGTGTTCAGAAAGTTCGTATAAATTTCTCTGTGGGCATCCCGCCTTTTGGCTTCTCCAAAGATTTAGTGTCCGATCATGATTTACAGTGCAATGTGCTTTTTGGAAATTTGTCAAATTTGTCCAATACGTCAGCAAAGGCGCTCTCATCTGTGTCCGTCAGCCCAAGCCGGATTAATATACACTTCGGACTAGTAATATAAATCGAAGAATTTACCTGGGTGTTTGGGTCGTCTTTGAGTAGTTTTTATGTGTTGATGCATTCGGGCCATTGCTGTGGACATTGTGGACAACTTGATGTGTGTCACCTTCGCTCATTGTCACAAATTTGGCGAAAAGATTCCTGACCACAAAAGAGTTCGTGTCTGCCAATGTTATTTGCCTGTGTTGTCTCATTCCACATGCCTTGCAGGCCTAGAAAGGACATGCTTTTTTCAACACATGTATCGATTACGTGTTTCACTTCGCGGACATATCTGTTGTAACGAGTAAATCGGTTGAAGCGAGTACGTGATTTCGTACTGTACGGTATCTGTATGGAAAGCCATCAGTGTCATAACCTCTGGTTTTCCATACGTGGTAATTCGATTTTCCACGCTTGGAAATTCTATTATCCACGCGTGGAAATTCTATTATCCACGCGTGGAAAATACAGCCAATGGTTTGACTTGTAATTACCACGTGTGGATATTTCGACAAATTATTCAATCAGGAAATACCACACGTGGAAATTATTTACCACGCGTGGAAAATATCCACCAATGATAGAACTGGAAATACCACGTGTGGATATTATTTACCACACGTCGTATTTATCACCCAATCATTGAATTCGGAAATACGACACGTGGTAATAATTTCCACACGTGGTATTCCCATTTATCCACGCGTCGAAATTTTATTTTACCCAGCCAATGAATGAGAGCTTAACAAAGAAAGCTGGTCCCTTCAGAATGACGGAAATCGACAGTTTGCGGCAAATGTGTTCGTTCAGCTGGAACAGACAATCTGCAACAGGATACTGTCAATTTCATAAAATACAGGTACGTGTAGCAAACTTTAATAAGTTTTTTGTTGAGCAGTGCAGGAGTTCCACCTGAGGCTGAGTCGTATAGGTCGACGACCGTACGACAGATAAGACAGGGTCAAAGTGCGTGTATCTGCTTTCTGTAACGATTGTTTTGAGTGGTAGATTCGAAAATAGAATTACCACGTGTGGAAAACCCAGTAAAATACCACGCGTGGAAATTATTTACCACGCGTCGTATTTCCGATTTCAATGATTGGGTGATAAATACGACGTGTGGTAAATAATTTCCACACGTGGTATTTCCAGTTCTATCATTGGTGGATATTTTCCACACGTGGTAAATAATTTCCACGTGTGGTATTTCCAAGTTAAGTAATTGGTCGAAATATCCACACGTGTTAATTACAAGTCAAACCATTGGCTAGATTTTCCACGCGTGGAAAATCGAATTACCACGTGTGGAAAACCAGAGGTTATGACACTGATGGCTTTCCATATATCTGAATATGACGGCTCCAAGGAAACTGATAAAACTCCACCTGCTTCATTTCCGGGTATGAAAATAACCCACGGAAAGGTTCCCTGTATGTACCATGCAAAACATGTACGTGCAAACAAGTGATAGCCATCTCGAAAATGCCAGCAAACCGAACAATTGTTTTTGATTGATTGACATGGGTTTGGCGCATGTGTGTCTGGATTAGTACGAACAGTATATACACTTAGGATGGACGAGAGAATTACGCTCATATACCAGCTTGCGCCACTACGTTCCTTAATCTTAGTATTCCTTTGTGACTCATATCGTCAGTTATTTCACTATTGACCACTGGAGGCGACTTATCTTTGCCATCCAAGGACTTTGCTGTATTGCTTGGTTCATCTCGGATTCCTCATATCAACGATGTTTGCTTGATTGCAGGGCACGTGATACAGCAAAAGAAAATACGGACTGATAAATGCGCATTCTGGGTTCTGATGCGGCCAAACGTTCCCTGTACTGGCTAGGGCCACTGACGATTGAGTTTCACTGCCTGTTTCCTTCAGGAATTCAGACGGGTTGAACCCCGAAGCAAATTTGTGAAATTCTTGACTCAAGAAATTAACAACATCCAATCAGAACTAAAGTTATCCCTTTGATTTCGTTCACTGAAGTAAACATAGGTCCTCGGTAATTAGATGTTCAAAGCGCTCCATTGTGGTCAGTAGCGACATAGTGACACGAGCTGATATATGAGCGTACGATTGAACAAGTCTACATGTATATCCACTATTACGACAGAGGTACAGAAACGATCTTAGGGAGACGCGCGATCATCACCAAAAGAAATCGATGTCGTAAAGCATACGGGAGCATGCGCAAGGTATTTGCTGTGACGAAAATTCGATGTTCCGATTCGATTTCATCGGCGAAAATGCTTCGCGGGTTGTCTTCATGTTTTCCCCTGTCAAATATGTGCAGTGAATATCTGGTCTCTTGTTCCCAGGAAAACTAGTCGAGCACAAACTGGCTCAGTTTGGAAACACGATCGTTACCGTCGACTGCTGGAAGGGATTAGTTTTCCGTCAGCCATCATAAATCTAACACCAACTCTAATTTTCTTGTCAAAACATGCGAATTTGTGAAACCGACAAAAATTGGTCTATTTCCATTTTTTCCCCCGATTGCTCAGCGACGCAGAAAACTAATGTCTGTGAAGATGGCGATGGAATCGCTTGTCGGGGGCATTTCACCGCCACTCTCAATCACATTTTGCTGTGGTGTGCCTGTGTGGGGTATAAAGCTAGCTCATCATCCCTACTTATACATACACACCGCTTATTTGTCAGACAGGCTTCGAGACAATAAACAACATGTTCTGATGTTATCCTTCAAAATCAAAAATAATTGAGGAACGATATCTATATTCTTTGATAATGATCCACAACATTCACCAAACTACGAGGAAGATACTACCGACATATGTGGATGAATGGTTAGCCAAATGGATTGATTTTATCACCCCACCGGGAGAAAAACACCAATAATATATCGAGGTACTCGACAGACAGACTGCCTGCCCAATTCGAAAATGAAAATACTGTGAATTATTTGATTCGGCAGTGCCTGGAATGAATTTATTTCACCTCAAGTAATTATTTCTTACCTTTTGCATAGAGGAAATTACACGAATCAAAATAAATTTCTTGTCGATGTTTATGAAACAAACGAACCCACTTGAAATGCACACATCTTTAAAAATATTGTTCAAAATAGCAGCTATTGAGGCTTTTGTTGGAGCGAGTATAACTTTTTTTCGCTCCCCCCCCCCCCCCACGTGATATGGGACTGTACAAATGCAGTTTGTCCGTCCGTCCTTTTGGCCCAATGGTTGTGAACGCAACATCTTAATTGCAAAGATCTGATCTTTGGTAAAATGCTGCCTTATGGGGAAATCTAGGTCACCCAGGATTGACCATGATCTATTTTCAAAGGTCACATAGGTCAAAATGTGAGTAACACTCTTATTTGATGGCAAAAACAATACGGAAAGGACGAGATGGAGTTCTTGATCCATAGCACAATGCTGCCTTATGAGAACCTTAAGCTTAAGTCCACTCTCGATTGACCTTGGCCTATTTTCGAGGGCAACAGAGGTCAAAATGTGGATAGCTTTGTGAACACGATATCTAAGAGATAAATTGACTTAGAATCTTGATCTGTAGCACAATGCTGCCTTATGTGGGTATATAAGTCAAGTTTACCCCTGGTTGACCTTGACATTTTCGAGGATCACAGTTAACAAGTGTGTAGAGCTTAGTTAACACAATATCTCCGTCACAAAGAGTGCTATTGACTGGCGTTTTGGGACAAACTACCTTATCAAGCCCACTACGTCAAGTTCACTCCGGACTGACCTTCACGTTCATAAAGTTAGACCGCGGTTCGCAGTTCGTTATTCGGGATCAGTCATTCAGCGGCTCATAACAGTGCCCCTAGCAGCGCCCCCTTAGACTCAGATTTGGGATATAAATATGCAAAGCTATAGAGCATGACATTCTCTCTTGCTATACAGAGTTTGGAGTTCAAAGTACTCATAAGAAAAAAAATACACATTTCCATATCTGAGGAAATAATTGCTGGTCTCCTCAAATAATGAACTGCGAACTGCGAACCGCGGTCTAACTTTATGAACGTCTGACCTTCACCTATTTCACAGAAGTCAAGATAGGAATAATGGTTATATGTGCACGTGAACACATTCTTCTCGATCTTTGGCACGATGATAGGTCAAGGTCACGCCAAACAGATTGACTTTTTGCAAAGGTCAGACAGGGCAAACTGTGAACATCTGAAATATACCCTCTTGAACGCACTATTTGGAAAGAAAAACATTACACAATTTCGGATACAATTCTGGGCTTTTGCACAATGCTGCCTGATATCTACCGTCAAGGCAACTCCACTAGAGAGACTTGTCGAGAGAATATTACCTGTGAAGGAAACACTCGCTTTCAAACAGACTGCCTGGCGGTGGACCTGTTATATCAACTCAGCTCGTTGGAATCAGACTTCAGACCACCAAAAGACACTTCGTTGACTCCCTTCAGACAACCTCTGCCAAATTATTTGTGTTCTCACTCTGTTGCGCCGAATAATCGAATTCCAGTGGTAGGTGTTTAGAGTATGATATGTGTTCGGTTTCGTTGATTTGATTTTAACCCTTGGCCTTATATGGTGCTACTCCGGGGGCTATTGTGTGCCAGTGCCCCACTTTGTCTCCGCGTCATCAAAGCAGTGGAAAGGGCCAAGAATATGAAATCATTTGGACGAGGGCCCATTATTCCAGATGGGCAACACCTGTCAAGTAGTATTTGAGGTTGTAGCACTTGAATTCAAGTACTTCTTGCCGAAATAGGAAATTCTAGACTTAATTAGAGAGTCGTTGAGAAACAATTACGTTAAAATGACCGTCATCGTAAATGTTTTAGTAGTCAGAGGATTAGTCTGGCCCAAGAATGAATGAGATTGACTTATACGAAATTGTGAATTACTAACATGATGGATAACGAGTTCGACAAATCACAATATTTCGACAAAGTTTCTCTTCTCATCAGTAGAAAGATGGTTCTAAAAGATGTGCCCTTGAAATTTGAAAATTAAAATGTATATGCATTCGGCTAGAGCATGTCCAATGTATAATATACATCTTGTGTGATCACGTGAAGTTTTCGTCATTCCAAGCTTTCAGGAATATATCGCTCACCCAGATAACGTTGACTAGAAAAACGCCCACTGGCGCGGGTTAAAATTGCAATACACGTATGGCTCACATACGTCGTCCTCAAATCCTTTTGACAAGAATCTCGGGGACATCCATTCCTTCTCACTCCTAAATATGGGTCTGCTGTTTGTGGGATTATTCCGCTTCACCACCTCGGAGTTACATAACTAACAATTACTAGCGCACCCTAGGGGGATTGGAGGAAATCGAAACCGGGAACTCTGGGTAATAACTATATAGCCTTGAACCCGGGCTCCAGTATAGGTCTTCCGTATTCCACCACAGGGGTAGTTCTGACTATATATACCAGTCATTATTCTTATGCCGTTACGGGGAATTCGATTTGCGCTATGGAATTATTCCTCTCGGATGTTACGGGACTGTTAATATACACGAGGGAAACTATCCAAAGCGAAAACAAGGCAATTCGGTACTATTTTCTGTGGCTTTCGCATATTGCTCCAATTAATTACCTGTATATGATAGGATTCTGCTGGTGGAGTGTTAGTCAACGAGGTCCGCACTCTGTACATGTCATTCGACAAATATATGTAGGTTTATTGTTTAATGGGAAATTTGAGCTGTCCGACCTCGGGCATTACAGGTTAGTTTTTCTGTGTATTCTTGCATTTCCCATGTTTACTCCATGTTGAGGAGTTTACTCCATCCATGGAGCTTACTCCATGCTCCATCTGACGTCTTCGATGTTTATCCATTAACATCAGATTACTTATTTGTTTGAGCTGATCTGTCATCACAGCTCTCGAGCTAGCGTATCTAGTTCCGCTTAAGCCGGTGCTAGTGACCGTGTGGATACTTCATAGTGAACAGCTGCAATAAAAGCGCGACTAAGATACAAAGGTTACGTTTGAATGGCCGGTGCCCATCGCACACAACAAAGTAACACAGGATATCAGTTGCAATACGTATATTGTTCAGAGCTCTTGAAAACCAGAAGTTTATGCGCCTACATTGAGACTGCGATATAATGCAGAGAGTTGCCCCTTCGGAACTATTCATATCCATTCTGTGTGTGCTATTTACATAATCCTATCTCTAGACATCATGGAACCGTAAGGGCTAAATTCTCCAATCTAGTATATTTGGAATGAGATATACCTTTAGCGTGATAATTGAATGCCATTGCTTACCAATAAGCCAAAAATAATAATATTATAGCAAGAGGTCGAGATATTTTCTGTCATCATAGTCGGATTCTAAATGTGCTCATTGGTCTTCAAATTTTAACCCTATCCGGCCTGTGATTTTTGGAACCTGTCCAAGCCTGGGGGGAGGGGAGCATTTCGGCACCCCTAATTATTTTTCTTATTCCTGGAGCTAGGGTCAAATTCTACCAGAAAATGTAAAAAAAAAAAATCCAAAATGACAGCCTTGATTTTCAAAAAGGCATCTTTTGGTCGATTTTTCGGTGAGATTTTTCGAATTTCTTATTCGTTTAAATAGTCCACAAATATTGCATGATAAATAGGTAAATATTCATCTAATGTGAAATAAATATTGTTGCAGAAAGTTTGAAGAAATATGACGAAAACATCACTTTCCAGGTACCTCACGTGGCTGCCATCTTTAATTTACCCATGATCATCTGCTCGGGGGATTATGCAAACAGGCTTAAAATGATCCCAATACGATGGACTACTAAGTCAAGGAGTGTAAGCTCTCATTTTGTTGTTTCGGAGATAGCGCAGAAAGCTTGCCAGGCCTGGCAGGGGTAACGGTACTCAATACAACAACTGCTACGGTGAATATTCGATAACAAATTCGCATATTTAGAGAACAGAAGTTTTGAAATCAGGAACATCAACGTATAAGTTAAGAACACCAAAAAGTCGCTTCAGGCGTCCGAATTTTTTAGGGCGCAGTAAACTGTATCTGGATTCAGCGTGGGCGAATTGTTTATAATCCCTGAAAAGCGACAATACGTGTGACCGGTAAGATATCTTGGAAGTTAAACCATAATGGGACTGTATGGGCAATGATTTGACCTGCATGTGATCTCGACGATAGAATATATGTCTATGTCTTGCTGCGTTGTTCAATATTGTTCGATTATTTTTGTGGCATTCAACTCGAACCAGAAAAAAAGAATCTCTAGCGACATGGATGTACTCGATTATCAGTTATGAAGAGACGGTTTGTATGGAAAGGACTCCTGTGGCAAAACCTATACTCTTGACCATTGTCGCGCTCGTCGCCCTCTCCACTCCGCTGTCCACTTCGGCTGTCAAGTCCGGAAGATAGTAAAACCGCCTTTGTCCATGGTGATCAAAGAGCCTTCTTTCTTGACAGTTTCCATGGTAACGATCATTCGAGGGGACAGGCTGTGATGCTTTTATTATAATCAGAATTATAACATTGTCATAACATAGACACCGTCATTAAAGTACGGTACCGGCATATTCATATCTTGATGACGGCTGGAGAATAAAACGCAATTACAACAACCACGGGACTTCCATTGTGTTGGATTCACTGGGACTTTTCGCGAAACGTCACAGTCCGGTACGCGATTTACAAAGGATTAGCTTCTAATTATCTAGAGAAGAGTTTTCTAACAGTCGCAAATGCGCCAATTTGACCCTTTTCTCATCCTCGGAAAATTATACGTGAGCAATAGTTAAGGAAGCTATGTTGTACAATAGGACATATATATTCGTCGAATCGAAACTCAGTCTGCCTGTCGTGGTCAAGGTGATCATATCAGCGCGTTGTATTCGTTCTGTCCTTATATAGCATACAGACGATTCAATTATAATACCATAATAATCTTACACTCTCAAAAATATACAGGGAATAATCCTAAGGGAATAATCCTGAATAGATCAGGCTGCACATCCACAACTCAATTTCAGGGATTTTACCTGCACTCCGGGGATAATTTCCTGAAATTCAGGTATATCAACCGTGAATTAAAGCTAAATTACCTGACTTACGTACCTGAATGGGGCGGGGAACATACTAATCAGAATGGTAAATTTTCTCATTCAGGGATCTTTTTCCTGAAATTCTGGAAATTATCTTTGGATTTCAGGTACAATCCCTGAAATTGAGGTGTGGATGTGCAGTCTGATCTATTCAGGATTATTCCCTGAATATTTCTGAGCATGTGCCCATGGTATTTTGTGATACATGTATCAACAAGTCCATATATTTAGTCTGGGTTCAATCGAGATGGCAGGCATTGTATTCTATATTAATACCGTACACCATTATCCCAAGTCATGGTTCGTCTATCGAATCCGAGTCATGACGGATAGCTTGTATACCACAAAGAATACCAGCCACTTCAGTCGGAGCTATTCCGGAGCGCATTCCCCGAACATGCCCATATTTGAAAGAATTATTAAGTGGAACTATTCCGGAGCGCATTCTCCAAACATGCCCATATTTGAAAGAATTAAGTGGAACTATTCCTGAGCGCATTCTCCGAACATGCCCATATTTGAAAGAATGAAGTGGAACTATTCCTGAGTGCATTCTTCGAACATGCCCATATTTGAAAGAATTAAGTGGAACTATTCCGGAGCGCATTCTCTGAACATGCCCATATTTGACAGAATTAAGCGCCAGTCAGTGTCTCCTTCTTGTTGTTCAGCTTCGTGAATGTTTTGACTTAAGAGACGCCCCCCATGTCTTTCATGGAAAGAGTTTGTCCTCCAGCTTTTTTCTCCACATAAACTGCGCCTTCATCTAAATACAAAATTGATGCCTCCAAAGCCGTCCGTTCATTGGCTAATATTTTGAGCAGACAGATCCTGTAATAAATGTACCTGCAGAGCCTGGTACGGAGGTACGGAGTATACAGACCTGCATTATGGAGGATGCATATAGCTACCGCATATAGCTACCTCAGTCATATGGTTCGTACGATCTGCGTAGCCAAGTGAAGGAAACGTGCGTAAGGGCGATAGCTGGCAGGAGACGTTATACATGTGACGAGATCGCGGGGAGCCAACCCCCCGCCCCCCGTTTCTTCGAGGTGGTAAATATTCTCGTTATCCTTCTACAACAAATATCGGCTTGGCTAGAATTCTTCTGTCGGTTCATTCCGACTGTCATTTTACGCTTGACCCACTGTCGGACATGATCAGTCCCCCGCATCGATCTCCAATATAACGCCACTTTTCCCCGTCACCATGTCACGTCATAATTGACGTCTGGACACGCTCCTTATTGTTTGAGATAACTAGTTTCCTTGCTATAATTGCTGTGAATATTCACCGGCCAATCGCCTGGGAACCTGCTCTATGAAAACAGCATGCCTCCAGTGTATATCATATCATACATTGCGATATATTGCCAATTATTAATACCGCAATAATTATATTTTGCAATATAATGCGTGTAATATGAAACCCGGCACGATGGAAGCTACACCGATACAGTACAATAAATAGACAGGTCTGGCCACGTGGAATATGCGACCCGTGGGAGGAGGCATTCGCAGGTGTCCAATTACAAATCGTTAGATAGATTTATGTACTCGGACCACTGTAATACCAATACGGGTACGGAGCCTCAGCCAATCAGAAGCACGTACCAGGAACTTGCCAGTACAAATATCCTAGTGACGCTTATACAGAAACTGGCCATTTAAATCGGTGTGCGAGATATGGACACCGGTCACCCTCTGAAGAGAAAAGAACCTTTGATCTCGGCATGGCTGCTATCAGCTGTCACAACAGTTCAAGCTGTTCCGGATCACAGGGGCTCGTTACCGTTGTTAATTGGTTAATTGAGTTGATCACGGGGGGTAGGGAATTCCTACCTCGACAACCTAATTAACCAATTAACAAGGGTAACGAGCCCCTGTGGTCCGGATAGAGCCATGTGGATCGGCTATATACATGTAGATATCCAGATGTAAGACACATCTGAGAACAGGCGGTTGCATCTACTGTACTCGTATACCTGTGCAAATCAGGTCTGATAATTCCCTATCGAAATTTGATTTGACTGGGTTAGCGCAGATTGGGTGATGGGGCGTGGGTGTTTCTTAAGATATCCAGACATTGGACCTTATTTGTAATAATATTGAATTCATGGAAAACATTTGGAATGGGAACTGCACTGACGCCAGCAGTTACGTGCTGCACGTTAACAGCCACGGAGACTTGTACATGCGAAGATTTACATAGGAAATGGCTGACTATTCATGTTCGAGCCAAGATATGACTTGGATACAAATAGGCATGCGATATCCATCTCTAATATCGATCATTGTGCGGTCTAATCCAGATATTATAACATGTTAATAGCTAGCGCTATTTTCTGTATAGCGGAAGCTGTCTATTGAAATTTACCACACCCTCAACCAATCAGAATCTGTCATTATCGGTTAGTCCCACTGCTGCACGTGCTGGAACCATTTGCGTACACGCCGCCATCCATAAGATGGCTTGCGAATCGTGTGTCTGCATTATCGCGGAGCGATATCTGGTACTTTACCGTATTCTGTTCGGCCTTCATCCGGCGGAGAACAGATTCGAGAAATCTGATAAATTACAGGTTTCCATATAACTTCGGAAACAGATATTGCCTGAGCTTACAAAATATATAGGTATGAATAACTTTCGTACCATCCAAGAGGTGTGGTAGATCTGTAATTTTGAAGAAGTAGGACATCACATGACTCGAAAATCGCCAGTTACGTTGGAGTTACGTCGGTAGACTTTAGCTGATTGGCTGACGAAGTCAGGTGGTATTGATTTCTGGTAATTCCCTCTTGCAGTTGCCAAAAGTAGGCTGAAAATGGGCACACACGATCCCAGGGTCAGTCTTACCGCGTATAGATGGCCCAGATGGTTACAAGTTGGTGCTGGAACCACACGTGGTTTCAGATATGTTCCGAAGAGCACAAATCGTGAAAGTAGTTCCACACGGAACGAGCTCGGTACTTTTTCAACGGAACCATTTAAGCGTCTTTTGTTGATTACATGTTTGGCATATAACCCTTCCGCCCTGACCTTTCACCCTTACCAGTATATTATGTTGTACGATGGAAAATTAGCCTGTTGCTGTGATGTTGAGCTTATTTGCATTTTTGCATACCCCTTCACCGAGCAAAGGATCATGGTAAATTCGAAATGGATTACTTGAAGGTATAACAGAATAGCTGTATTTCACCGTTTTTTCTTTAAAAAGGGTCCTGAACATCAGTCGAAAATGCCTTTGTAGAATATGACGTCACTGCGATGCATCGGTGCGTTCATTTATAGTTTGTATTTTTTTTCCTATCGAACATATATGTTTTCCTCTTACACCGAACAAACACCACCGGCCACTCGAAACCGGAGTATATGCAATACAACATTGGGAAGTGCACAATTTGAAAAATTAGATTTTATGCGCTACCCTAGTACTTGAAAAATATAGTACGAAGTTGGACCCTGTATACTCGAAAGTGTGGTATATACTTATCCCGACCCTTGTCAGAATCATTGTATTGGAAGAGAACATACGTTAAAACTAATATGCATAGAAAACCTCGCAAACAAAACAAAGATTTTTTTAGCACCCGACTTTATCAGCTGTACCTTTTCCGCTAGAGTTGAATGCAAAAGTTGCCTGGCCATCGACTGATGCTAGTGGACAGCTGACAAAATTGTGCGCTGTCTGAACTCAAAGCACCGAGAAAATTGAGTGGAATTAGCCCTGGAAAGTAACCTAGGCTATAATCTCAACAATCGCTTTGGAACTACACCAACCACAAACTGAAAAAGAGGAGATATCGCTACATGCTGTATGTATTAATGTAGAATTGAAACCTAGAAATAACATCTCAAGAGATGTCAAATATCAGGTCAATGGCTCGGGTACCGACCGTCTCCATTATTTCGGCGCGATATCAGAAACTATACCGTATACCTTTCCATCTTCATCCGGCAAATTAAATTCGGTACTTTATGATGTTTACATTCGAAAACTTCCTTTGTGTGTGATGGTGATAAGGTTGATTTTATTTTTCAAAAATCTACAAAACCATATTTTGCTCAAAGGATACAAACTGAAATATCAGCCTCGGCAAAATTACGTTGGTCAACATCATAATGTATTTATGATTAATCAAAATGTGTTCCCTGGCCCATTTCGGTATTTCGAGGCATTTAGAGGGAGAATTTTCTATCGAAACGAAAATATGAAACCTCTAACCAAAATTATATATTTTCAAACAAGATATTAGGAGGTTAGTTTGATCATTTGAAAATATCAAGTTTCATTTTGGTTTGAGGTGTCATATTTTTTGTCACAAGAGGAAATCCTTCATAAATGCCTCAATAATAGGCCAGGGAGCACATTTTGAGCAATCACAAAATCTTTTGTATACAGCTGAGCATCGTAATTTTCCCCAGCCTGATAGTTCGGTATGTATTCTTCAAGAAAAATATAGTCCTGCGGGTTTTGGATTGACAGAAGGACGATCAGCTTTACTGCCGTCGCGCACAAAGGAGATGGTACGATAAAGCGCGATTTTGGCCTATACGTGTTGCGGTTGAAATCGAAAAAATAATATGTCCTACAAGTAATTGGGGACATTTTATTTTTTCGATTTTAACCGCACCACGTATAGGCCTAAATCCCGCCTTATCGTCCCATCTCCTTTATATTTCAAATGCAAACATCACACATCATTCTATGATTTTGATACCACTTACAAGAAATCAACTTCCAGGACTTGGTGATGTAACAACTTCCATAAAATTTAAATTGTGCCGCGGAATGATAATTTTGAACAAGTAGAACTTCATATGTCACGCAAAGCGACGGCCAATGACGATAGTTTCATCTGATGTGGTTGACTCAAACAACGTTTGAACAGTCCCCAAGTAGTTTCCGAAAGTAGATTAAAAATGAACATTGTCAGTTAAAAAGTCTGTCTCCCGTGTGTAGATAACGAAGATGGCTATACATTTATATAACGTATGATAACTGAGAAGGGTTAGACCTGTAGTTTCGTCGACCTATTCCACTGGAATGATGACGTAATGTTCTGATGAAGTGATATGGCGCGCAATGTTATAAAAATTCCATGCGTTGTTTGTGTTGAAGCTTTTCGAAGCGATAGCATGATGAGTTGCGATCAGAATGATGACGTGACGT
Source organism: Hanleya hanleyi (assembly GCA_036873755.1). Classification (NCBI taxonomy): domain Eukaryota; kingdom Metazoa; phylum Mollusca; class Polyplacophora; order Lepidopleurida; family Hanleyidae; genus Hanleya; species Hanleya hanleyi. Next base: position 128,677 of record JAVTVY010003220.1, on the reverse strand, counting down.
GATATATTGACGACGCGATGCGATGTTTCAGAAAATGATGTCGCAATGGAGCAACGAGATAAAGTGATGACTTGATCTGATGTTGAGATGCGATGCGTTGTTGCAATGAAATTATTACACAACACGGCCTCCATAGCCCCCGTTCGCAGTTATTCCTACGAAGTAGGCTACCATTTGCAAATTGTCCGGTAATGAGTGAGTGAGTGAGTGAGTGAGTCAGTCAGTCAGTCAGTCAGTCCATCCGAATCCTTTCGTCGGCAAAATAAGGAGAACCGTTGACATTAAAACCTTGATTTTTTGGCATGAACGTGCATTAGGGCATTGTTACCAGCAAGTTCTGAACTGACCGAATTCTGATGAAAATTTGATTTATAATTATTTTTTATTATTTATTGATGGTTCAGCGAGTGCACTGTCATGCCCATCTGGAACCCTTGGCTGTATGTTTCACTGTGACTTTTGAAGGTTCCCGGATACGGCATATCACGTTGGACACACCGGTTCTCGTAAAATCACCGAAGTTAAGCGACTTTGAGCCCAGTGAAGACTTCGATGAGTGACCTCGTGCTGTAGTGCTGGGCTGATAAGTGTCCAGGGTAATAGGATCTGAGGGCGATAATAGTTGCTACGCTAATGACTCTCCAGCGGTGACATCTGGGAAAGTTAATAGTACCCACTGTCAATTCGAGACTGCTTTATAAATTCTCTCACGGTAGCACATAGGGCCCCCAAGTCATCTCTCGAGTACATACTTAAATCATATCAAACCCTACTTCGTAGGTCCTGTGACGTTTGTCACACTGCCATGTATTATCATAGTTACAATGAAGGAAGGGAGATATGATAGGCAAACACCCTCAAGTATATATATATCAGGATATCGTCATTACACCACGCCAAATTCCACGTCCCAAATTCGAACTTCCTTTGATATATCAGGCAATATTCTATATTCAAAAAACTTAGAAACGGGACGTCACTGATCTCGAAACCATCTGGCCGCGTTGCGGTGGCCTAATGGTAGAGCGTCGGCCGCGTAAGCGGTAGGTACTGGGTTCGATCCCAGGCCGGGTCATACTAAAGACTTGAAAAATGGAACGTGTTGCTTCCTCGCTTACGCTCAGCATTAAGAGGATAGAACAAGGACTGGTTCTCTCGGTGTCTGTATAATGTGACTGAGTGGGGTGTCATGTCTGCCTACGGCATGATATTTCGGTGGGACAGCACTATAAAATGGCAGCATTAGATCTGCTCTGTTACAAGTAGGTACAAGTGGACTGACCTGTGTATTGGGCCAACACAACCATCATATTAAGGGAAATGACGTCACCACTTGGAGATGATATCATCCAGCACACAATCGGCGAATGCTGAGTTCTGATTGGTTAGCCGTCGTTCATGGGTGAAATTTACACCTCAGATTTTGAATACGGAAGTTGGCCGGATATATCAAGGCAGGTTCGAAGTGATAACGTAGAAATTGACTCGGTGAAATGAAAATGATAGCTGTATAGACTATCAATCTTAGATCCGACAAATGACGGCCATAAACGAAGTCATTTAATATGCATCCTTACTATGAATTCTGTTTGGCAGAGAACATTAACATCGGAAAGTTTTCTCACCTTGGTAAAATATGTTCTTCGGGATAATAACTCGGGCCCGCTTTGTGATTTGAGTTAATATACCCAAGCACGATCAAAGAGCAAGGAGTTTTAACAGGCACGACTTATGTTTAATACCGAATATACGAGGGCTCGGCCGAAACGTACAGAAGAAAAGAGCACATCAAACAAGGATATAAAACAGCATACTAATATTTATCAATGTCCTCATAACGTTTTCTAAAGGAATTGATGACCCACGTGTAGGTAGATTTAAGCATTAGCGTCACAGATCATCTAGTATATGTGGCATTTCTCTTCATTTTCCTTTTTCTCTCGCTAGCTGGGCTTGTCGGTTTTCGCGGTATCCGATTTCAGTAATTAGTCCCACTTGTATATTTTTCATGATTTAGAAGATGAACAAAATATTTTTCGCTATCGGTCGCCATATTCGCATGTAACATGGGACAGAGAAAACCTTTGCTAAAAGTGCATACACTTTCCATCATCATACTATAATTAGAGACGCTTCTGTTTAACATTTATGCTCTTCTAAACCGCTGGACCAAATTCTTGGTTGTACTCGGAGTTTCATTAGAACGGGCCCAAACTTGTGTTAAAAACAACACATGTCATTTTGTGTGTATAAGAAGTGTATACTTTTAGAATATGAATTAGTTTCCTTAACGAAGAATACGCACGCCACGCGGGCATATTTGGCTTAACGTGAAACCTGTTCTTGAATAAGATTTATTGGATAACCTCGTCGGCGATCCGATAAAAAGACGAAACAGGTATAGAAATGAACAGAAAAGTATTGGCTTCACGGGGGGCGGTGGGAATATATCTCAGCTCCAAGTTGCGTTTGATGCCCATTCTTGACGCAAGTCTTTGACACCCCCTTTTATTACCGAGAGCTTTCTACGGGATATCCATCGCATCTACATCTAAGATTGACAATGCGTCAATAAATAATGACTTTGCCTTCCATTAGGCGAGATTCGAAGGCAAAAATAGAGATAGACAAACGAATAAGCGGACAGACATGTAGGCAGGCAGACATTGTAGATTTAGCAGCATAGATGAGCGTTACTTATTTATAATATTATCTGTATACCTATTCGACCTCAGAATGACAATCTGATTTGTGATCTCGGAATGACAATCTGTTTTGCCGCCTCTACGTGACAATCTGATTTGTGACTTCAGTATGACAATGCGATTTGTGTCCTCAGAATTACACACAGAATATGATTTGTGACTTCAGTATGACAATGCGATTTGTGTCCTCAGAATTACACACAGAATCTGATTTGTGACTTCAGTATGACAATGCGATTTGTGTCCTCAGAATTACACACATAATCTGATTTGCGACTTCAGTATGACAATCCGATTTGTGTCCTCAGAATTACACACATAATCTGATTTGTGACTTCAGTATGACAATCCGATTTGTGTCCTCAGAATTACACACATAATCTGATTTGTGAAATCAGGATGACAATCTAATTTGTGTTCTCAGAATGACAATCTAATTTGTGTTCTCGGAATGATAATGTGATTTGTGACCCAATAATGACAGTCTGATTTTTGACCTCAGAATGACAATTTGATCTGTGGCCTCAGAATGACAATCAGATTTTTGATCTCAGGACGACAATCTGATTTGAGACATCAGAATGACAATATAATTTGTGACGCAATAATGACAATCTGATTTTTGGCCTCAGAATGGCAATCTCATTTTTGACACCAGAATAACAATCTGATTTGTGACATCAGGATGGCAATCTGAGTTTGGACATAATAATGACAATCTGATTTCTGACATCAGAATGACAATCTGATTTCTGACCTCATAATGACAATCTGATTTCTGACATCACAATGACAATCTGATTTCTGACATCAGAATGACAATCTGATTTTGGACATCAGAATGACAATCTGATTTTGGACATCAGAATGACAATCTGATTCGAGGCAAATGTTCTTCTCATCAACGATCACTGATGAATATTTCCGTTTTTTAGGTGTAACAGGAAAATTTGTCCATGCAGAAGCAAATGTTTCTGATTTATGTCACACATAACCACACATACAATTGTTCTTCCGCCCTTTCTCTGAGTTTCTGTTTTCTCTATTTTGTGGTTTATAAATAGCTGTAATATCGCGAGGATAAATGTCATTGACTTAGTATCTGTGAATTAAAGTGGTTTTAATCTCACCAGGAAGAATAGAGCAATTTGAATTCAGATTAAATGCTCATGTAATAGTCTCTTCCCTGTTCGCGTGTATCTAATTTCAGACCATTTAGTAAAACTTAGTAAAAGTCTCGGGACATGCATGCATACGTATGGAGTCACTCTGGATAAGCTGAAACAGTATCTATATCCTCGAGCACTTAGGAAATAAAAGCAAATAACCTCCAGTCGGAAGTTGATTGTAGGGTGGATGATATTATATTGGACAACATAATAGCATTTTTCCGTAATAATCCCTGGAGTACTTGTATTGTGGCTTGAGTGTAGTGATAACAAACGGTGATCGACATATGATGACCGTCATTATACTGCATTGTTTGAAGCAGTCATATATGCATGCCATATGCCGCGTGAGACCAGATCAATCCCCGAACTGCGCATGTCAGCTTTCAGACCTCCATCCCCGTGATAAGAATGTCCTGGTGGTTAGTGTCCCTTTTCATATCGTTTTCTATTGGAACCAAGGACGGACACTTGCCCCCAATGTCGAGAAAAGTGTCCCAGCTGGATTAGGAGATAGGAGCCGAATACCCTCATCCACCGGACATTCTTATCCTCCACGCCGGCTTGATGCCCAATGCAGATTCCTGGATGTTCCCATCATACATCTGGTGGTCAAGGTCCATCAGAAAATATAAGAAAAATCCAAGATGGCTGCCTTCATCACGTAACAATGACGTCGTATTCTGAAAATGTATTTTCAGTAGATTTTTCTGTCAGGTTTTCCATTTTGTGTCTCCGTGCAATTTTCTCAGAAAAAAAACCTATATAATAAATTAGGAAATAATTGTCTGTTTTAAAATACAATAATTTTGGCCACTATTATAATGAAAAAAGGTACACCGCCGGAAGTGACACAAACAAGATCATTTTGTCCAATGGCCTGTCTACATGTACCTGTTCGATTGTTTTCCACCTTACACATCCTGCCGTGTGTTCATACACGTGGCATGTTTCATAATAAGTGCGTCTGGTTGGAATTCAGATTGTCCACGTCAACGTATTCACAAATTAACCCCGTTATCAATTTTGTGTTCTATTGATCTTGCGGGGGAAACCTCAACAGCTAATAAAATAGCAATGTTGCGTATAACACACAAATAGTATTCGATGTAACACGCTCGCCCGGGAAAACCATGTATCGACCGCGACCACAAAACAGAACATAAACGATAAAATTATATGTGGAATATACATGTATAAAACAATAGCAAGCGTATGTAATAACTGAAGCTGGAACAGCCATGCAGAGTGAGACCTGAGTAGAGCGACCATACGCATTACTCTTTAGCCAGAAACTAAACGATCTCTTTGGGTCTAAACTTAAATCTGTTTTTTATTCATTTACTAAAACGTAATAAAATTGCCAAGCATTGCAAAAAACAAGAAGAGAGTTAGCGAGAACTTGGTCATATCTCAAGCAAACACATGTAGGCCTCTAGAACTTTAGCTGTGAATTTATTCACTGTTTTTTTTTTTCTTGAATGAGCCCATCTACAGACCCGAGTCCGCACCGGCTTGACTTGTATCAGCGCCCCCCATTCGGCGTTTTGCGTGACATCGCATGACAATCGCTCCGATATGAAGTAGATCTTCCGAAGTCTACATGCACATATATGCCCTACATTAATTCTGAGTATAGAGACAGTGTGTTCACGCTTCGGCAGGTAGGCCCTCTGGAGTGGTATACCGTGGTCAATTTGTAAAGTTTCCCTTTCATCTTAGGAAACACGACCAATTATCACGAAGAGAGATGTTAGCCTGGATGATTGATTCCCCGCCGTGATTTCATATTAGCCTGGATGATTGATTCCCCGCCGTGATTTGATATCTCACAATACTGATCTTTTACTGCGTTCGATCCAAGTATATATAATCTATGTATATTCAAGTATACGTTTCCCTACACGTACGATTTGACATGGAAAATCACTAACGTTTACTGTGGTATCAACAGTTTAATCTGGCAATAAATTAAATTACATAATAGGAAATCCCAGTCACTTACCGACATCAAGAAGGAGAACTCGGTACAGTTTATCAACAACAACATCTTCGCATTATCTTCGTATGATTTCTGTTGATTGACAATGTAATCTAAAACTCCTTCTTTTCCGATGCGAAATCATGGCATCTGCAAGTTTCCGCTTTAAGAACTTAACTTTTGCCACGCATAACTTTGAAGGCAAAATTTCACCTAAGCAACAATTATTCACCAAACTGATCTGACGATATAATATATATTTTTTCTTGTAAATTCGAAGAAGTCCTTAAAGGGGACAGTCAATGATAGAGGAAGTTATATCCACAGAAAAAAAACTGTATTTCTTCCAAAGTTATGAGATTTTTCAGAGATAATTAATGTCCCGCATCGATCAAGACTACACTCTTGTGAATTGTAAACAAACTATTCAAACGGGCGCATAAAATTGCGGTAATAATTATGCGTGAACTTTTATCGCAATTGTTAAGTGGGTCGCCATTCACCGCGCATCGTTTTGATGGCAACATTATACTTTAATAATAAGGGCGTATAAAAAGCATTTATGTATATTATTTCATATTACATGCGAGTGGAAAGAGATCTCTTGTGCATGTTACACGACACTCCACGTGGTTCCACAGGCGAGATTTGTCCACGCCCACCCAATACATTTTCGTTCACTAGCATCAGATAGTATACAGTTCAACAACTGACAGACGTATAGCTGAATGGTTTTGTAAAATCGTTTCGATTTTCAGATGCCATTCAAGAACATGTTGGTAATCAATTTGTACTGTAAACCACAGCTTGGATTTTTTTATACCCCGATTTCTGATACTCGAGAAACGGTCTCGTACGTAGTATGCCAAATCTGTACTTGAAAAAATGGTTTAAAATGGTGTAAAGGGGCTAGTGTACACCAAAAGACGAAAAGTGAAACTTCGTCTCACGCTGTGGATGTCAATCGGACACAGTGCCAGTAGTGTACATGTATGTACAACGACAGCTGTGCTATATTACTGTGCAGTGAGAGAATCACCGGATAGAATTGCCTCATAGCTGGGAAAACGGAGGAACGGGTGATAGGAAACTCTACAGGAAGACCGGCCCCTCACGTAACATATGCCCAGCTTGTTTTATTTCTACTTCGATGGTGCATCCCAGAAACCCGGATATTCACTTCCCCTGCTGAGCTCGTCGATGCAAGTTGAACTGATTTCGATTTTAGCCGGCGGGTCGGAACGTTTTTCTCTAGCCGGAGTGGTCAGTAGCATATGCGCGGGATCCCGTATACAAGGCTTTTTCGTCATAATAATAGTTGTGAAATGATGAACTTTCCACATTTAACACTGTGATGATAATCTTGACCCGGCGTTTTCATGCCAACGAATTTCTTAGTATCTCCATATTGCAAGAGGACAAATGGACTGGTCAGTCTTGCTGCTGACCGCTGGAGTTAGGCCAGTCGGGAGTGAGTCGATGATAGATGAATACCGGAGCACGATAGGATAGAGTTACATTGCTGATAGGCAGTCTTGTGGAACAAGCCGCCACACTTTCTGAAGTTGTTCATTCTGGAGCTATTCGTCTTTTGTGTTTGCTGATTTTTGTTTTCAAGTTCTATAGAATGGAATTTGCTATTTGATCCGCGTTAAATACACACCGAGAGTTTTTACCTGTAAAACGAATTTGAAAGAAGCACTTGGAGTGTGAAGCGCTTACACGTGCAATTCAACGTGGTCGATTTTCCCCATTGTCAACGGCCATGAGGGTTGGCGGTGTTAGTGTATTAGTTAGTATACACGTTAGCAGGGAAGAACGAATGTGATTATTTAAAAATGAATTGCAAGTTTGATGGAAATCCCGGTAGTTTTGTTACAAGAAAATAATTTCTCGTTCAGTTGAAATATTTCTTTTTAACCGACAAAACACAATCTGAAGTGTATTACGTGAAAACCCGACCGCAATAACACAGACACACAAGATCAATTCACAAAGAAAATGAGAGTGTACCGGGTGTACTCTTTTGTTGTGGTGAGTGGAATGAACGACACTGCTACATGAACCTTTACCATATTTTTTAATTGCCCCGGTCATTTTTTTTTTGTCCCGGATTTTTCACTTAACTCATAGGTATGGCGATAGCTGCACTGTGAGTCGACCACATTTCTCTCAGTTTTGATTCTGTCCGTCCTGCCACCCAGAGGGTTAACTGGGCTAACGGAGGAGGTGGCGGATTCGAAGTGTTCAGTGTATCATGGCAAGCCGTCAGGCCCTAATTAGGGAGCCTTAACTCGGCTAAGTGAGCCTAGCATACTCTTGTCTTGGTCGACCGGTCTTTGAGTGACTTACACATCGGTGGATGGAGTGCATTACTACACGCAAGCGAGATGTGGAAGCTTTTGCAGTAACTACGCGAACGGAAACGACAGGGAGAATAAACCGCGCAAACATGGATATCTAGCTGTGTCTCCCTCGCTGTTGTCTCTGCTGTGCATGCTCCGCGTTCGCTCCAGTTTCCATGTGTTATATAGCACTGGTCATCAAATCGAATTTCTCTATTAGCAGGGGATTTTCAAATTTCAGATTCGGGGAAATATTACCAAATGGAATTCATTGTGATTGTGTTTTTGAAAATCCTTCATTTTGTACGGTGAGGCTATCACAACGTAACGACCATCGGGGCAAATAAAACCTCGCACGTTTTCTTGGAGTACCCATAATGGGGAATTTCGTACGGCTAGCTGGAAAGTAATCTGTGGTATTTGTACAAATCAAAGTTGGACCACAGTAGTATAGAAAGTGAATCAAAGTGCCGGGAATTTAGTGTCGCCTTGAACGAAGTCTGCCAAGCGGGATGGGTCAAGCCAGTGGCAATGTACCAATTACATTCAAAATGAAAAGCCAAAGCGGAGAATCGATCGGCCGTAATTACTGCCTATCAAAATCGAACTCGTCACGGATATCCACGTTGAAGGTAAATTTTGCGACGTTTGTGCTTTTTATTCATATAGGAGAAATTGTCATAGCTTCAACATCCGGGCGGTCACACAGCGGAAGGATACCGATCCAGATTGCAGCTTTATTTCCTGGCCAAAATGAAATGTTGTTTTCCATTCGCCGCATGAGTCCCGCTTTTGATGTGGCTCGGGATAAAGTGATATCACGTGGTCTGTTAACAGGTTACGAATTAAGGGCCACATTTGAAGATTCAAAATGTAGTGGAAAGGACGCCCCGATTAAGGCTTTTCGTCTTTATATGCATAAGGGTGTGAATTTATTTCTTGGGCCCGCTTGTGATTATGCTCTGGCACCTGTGGCTAGATACGCCCCCTATTGGAATATACCGATTATCTCCCCTGGGGGATTAGCGCACGATTTCGGATATGATAAAACGTTACCGGATACGGAATTCCCCACGCTCACCCGCATTGGGGCAACTTTTAACACACTGGCATTTTCTGTGATATCTCTCATTAAATATAACTCATGGAGAAAAGTGAAAGTTGTGTACACACCTACGGCTCAAGAGGAAATTTCGCCTAGATTCTGCTTCCTGGCCATAAGTGCATTGATTACTTACATCAAATATGAGGAAAATGTGGCTTTCGATTTCTTCCTCAACAATTCTAGACTAAATAACGAAGAAATACTCAGAAACGAGGTAGGAGCGGAAAACAGTGGTAAGTAATTGTTTTATTTGCATACTGCGCATGCGCAGTATAGATTCACACGCACTCATCGTCGCTAAAACCAGGGGTATCTCCATTTCAGACGGCCCTGTCATACATGGAATGGATCATTTTCATTGAAAATATGGGAATGGATCAATTTCATGGAAAATGCTCCTGCATTTTTCAGCCAATCATTACAGCAACATCCTCTGTATATTGACCAATCAGATCACTTGTTTACCGCGACATTGCGACCGTGACAAAAGATTCGAAACACCACAGTTGCCTGGCTTGTGGGATGTTGGTGGTAAAAAATTATGGAAATGATTCAATATAGAGGAAAAACATGTTTTCAAATCGCTTTGAAGAGAATTTATATAATAATTATATTTAATAATTTTCATAATTTATTGAAAATATACATATTCATCTACCTTCAAATATCACACAAGCCAGGTAACTGCGGAGGTCACTGAAAGTCGGCGGAACACGGTCTGCTATGCAAGATGGTCAAGGTTCTCGCGTTTGGCTTAAAAGAAACCTCTAGTTTGTGGCTGTGATACTCATGTTATATATCTGGCTTTCTGTATCACAGCTACAAGTCTCACCTAGCTAAATAATATATAGCCCTCTAGTATGAGGGCTATACGACGGTCCCAGTCACCCCCAGCGAAGGTTTTAGATAATTTTATTACGACACCTCTGAAACACCCGTACATCTAATCTCTATCCCCTCCTGCGGACTATTTTAAAATCTTGCGCACTATTGTGAAATAGTAACGCATATATCGCCGTCTGAATTTTCCAGTCGAAAACTTCAACTCTCTACGCGCCATGTTGGTGACGTCACGGTATATGTGTACTGGGCCGTTTGCAATTGAACATGGCGCGTATAAAGTGGAAGTTGTCGACTGGAAAATTCAGACGGCGATATATGCGTTACTATTTCACAATAGTGCGCAAGATTTTAAATTAGTGCGCAGGAGGGGATAGAGATTAGATGTACGGCAGTTTCAGAGGTGGGTGATTCGTAATACAATTATCTAAAACACTCGCTGGGGGTGACTGGGACCGTCGTATAGCCCTCATACTAGAGGGCTATATATTATTTAGCTACAAGTCTCACCATAAGATTTTTCTGGGATATATGTTTCGATTTCGATATCGTTGAATGTAGCCGGGTATCAAGTTTTTCATATTTCGTATTCTGGAGAAAAAAGTCCGCAAACATGAAGTTGCGTTTGATCTGTTATATCGGTCCAATAAAATACATGTCGACTTGCAGAATATCATCCTCCATGATGCATGATACGACGTCCCAGCCCTGCAAGAACATGTGCTAGTTACACTATAGTCTGTCGTCTACTTTGGAGCTTGTCAATAATCAGCAGTTAACTCTGCATAAATTATCTTTTTTTGCATCGTGTAGAACAAACAGAACTCAACAAAATGACTACCATTTCTCGGTGATATCGATAATATATCGCTCTTGTAATAACTTTGTAATTCTCTCCATATAAAACCCCAGTACAGCTGTTTCATGTACCGGGACTCAATTAAGGAGACGTCAAAATGTATTCGTATTGTCCAGCACGTATCCTTATGTAATTGAGGCCCAATACATAAACAACTTTACTGGAGTTTTATACAGAGAGAATTAAAAACTTAGTTCAAGCGTGATATATTATCGATAGCACAGAGAAATGTTAGTCATTTTGTAGAGTTCAGTTTGTTATACACGCTGCAAAAAAGAAAATTGTTGCAGGGTTAAATGCTGATTTTTTACAAGCTCCAAAGTAGACGACTAATTAAAATGGACAGACTTCAGTATTCGAGCCGTTTATTTTAAATAATGGCTAATGAACACCGACGATGTTTGAGAGTGATACGCTACGTTCGTAGGATCTCGGTATATTTGAACGAACGGACGAATTCATGTGGAGAAAATGCTAAACGACCAACTTCTCTAAATTTCGGACAGAAACGACATGGGATGTCTCTTGAGTGAATAAACTATGTCTATGTCTACAACTCTTAAGTCTAGCCGCACTGAGGTCGTCTACTGGTTAGAGCGTCGGCCTCGTAAGCGGTAGATACTGGGTTCAATCCCAGGCCGGGTCATAACAAGACTTGGAAAATGGAACTTGTTGCTTCCTCGCTTACGCTCAGCATTAAAACACGGATACGGACATGTGAATTCAAAACACTCATAGGGGATATACAAACACTTTGCAATGGCGCTTAATTCGCTCAAATGTGGTCATGAGGTCACGAATGTTGTTCGGATAGCCTCTAGCTGACGATTTCGTCTTCTGTCATGGTTCGGCTTTGTCAGACGAACCATGACTAAGGATGATGAAATTTACTTACTTTGCTGAAATCGTTGATTTACTGTTGAGAATGTTCCACTTAATTTGAGATCAAATTTTTTGATTTTAAATAAACTGGTCATGCCAATCCCCTGAACCCACCGTTGCATCTCTTCAAATGTGGAATGCACGGGCTTATTAGCAGTGCGCATGTCCAGGCACATTAATAGCGTAACGAACTCTCGAGGGCAGACCGAGAACACACGAGATGTAGCTGGTTTCCTGTGTAAGTAGAATCACGACCTTGTGGGCGCATTCCATAGTGAAATACTAGAACCAATGAACTGAGGCTCAAGTCTAATTTTGAACTAGTAACCCCTGGTAGGACACGTACTAATTATATTTCACCGTATTGACTTGCTGTTGATGTTGATTTATACTCTGTGTGATGTCTACGGGCTGTGAATACCTCCGTCTTACCGAGGCAAAACCGAATATGATTTCTTTCGGATAATAGACATAAAATGTGTTGGTTTTGAAACGAGGCTGTGTTCTACTTTAAAACACGCTTTTGTGAAAAAAAACAGTATTGTGTTATTTCAACATCAGAAGATGGTATTGTTTTGTGTGTAAGATCATGGCTAGCTTTATCAATTCATATTGGCGATGAAGAAAGCGGGAAACAATTCGGGAATAATTCATGCGGAATTAAATCTTTGTTGCAGTGTGAAAATGGTATCGCCACAAAAATCGAATGCTAGGGTATATATGAGTTTAGGCTACGTCAACTCAAGCTTGCAATCCCTTTGAAAAACACATTTACTCCCAACCACAGTGGACCGAACCCTCGATCACAGACTCACAGTGGACCTAAACCCCAATCAGAGTGAACTTATACCTCAACCTCAGTGGACCTAAACCTCAATCTCAGTGGACTTAAACCTCAACTTCAATGTTCCTAACACCTTATCACAGTGGACGTAAACCTCGATCTCAGTGGACCTAAACCTCAATCTCAGTGGACCCAAAGTGGACCCTGATCTTTAATCTCAGTGGACCCAAACATACCTGAATCTCAGTGGATCTAAACCTCAATGATATGATATGATGTTATAGTCACAAAAATACCATCTCGATTTGTTCCTTTGGAAACTTCGCTAACTTTTCGAAAAGAAATGGTCAGCCAATCGACTGGCCAGTATATGGCTCACTTGAAGCGTCTTTATCAACCTGGTCGCTCGGGGAGAGCCGGGCTATGTCTGAAGAACACAAACTTATATCGCAGCAACACCTTCAACGATCTTTTGATATACCTCGGATCTGCCGAGGTTGGCGTCTGTATGAAACTACCCACGTCAACATGGTCAAACTAGCTGTCTAGCTGCTTTTCTACTTGAAACGAACGACGACGTTAGACCGTAATATTGTCGAGGAGTGTTTTGAACGGCAATGCCATTTTACTGCATTTTTTTATATTGCGGATTGGCAGCTCGCACAATTCGGGTTAACAGAGTTTGTCACGCGATTATACAGCTTTAACAAACATACATATATAGTACCTCACTATCCAGTTTTAATTGTCTTGTAAAAAATAAACAAATTTCTTGTATTTTTCACAGAGCCTATACGATAGATTTTTTTATATCCAGACCAGCTTCATTACACCAAGCCAATATCTACGTTTTCAATTCGAACCCGCCGATTATGTGTAGGGTGACGTCTTCCTCCTAATATGATGGATCATCCTCCCCACAGCGCATGCTCCATTTCGCAGGCTCCATTATCCATCCCTGCCTCCAATAGCGGAAGTTGACCTTTACTACGTTGCTATGACGTATAGGGGAAAACCTACGTACGCACGGTCCAGTTTGAATCCGGCCGAACAACTGCTCTGTCCAGATAAACAGGGAAAATAATCTCCAGATAATTATTTTTAACGCTAGGTCAACACAGGTATTATGCAGACTTGAAAAGTAATCGAAATGTTCGGCGAACATCTATTTTACTATACATGATGCCACTTCCGGCGATGTGCGCGAAAGCCCCGAATCAGGTCCAAAAATCTGACTGGTGGCTGCATTTGTGTACACTTCGCCATCCATAAGATGGCTTGCGAATCGTGTGTCTCCATTATCGCGGAGCGATATCCGGTGTTTTACCTGTTCGGCCTTCATCCGGCGGAGAACAGACTCGAAAACTCTGATAAATTACAGGTTTTCATACATACCTCGGAAACAGATATTGCCTGGGCTTACAAAATATATAGGTATTAATAACTTTCATATCATCCAAGAGGTGTGGTAGATCTGTAATTTTGAACAAGTAGATCATCACATGACTTGAAAATGGCAGGTTACGTTGGGGTTACGTCGGTAGACTTTAGCGGATTGGCTGACGAAGTCACGTGATATTGTTTTCTGGGAATTCCCTCTTGCAGTTGCCGAAAGTAGTCTGAAATGGATACACACGATCTCAGGGTCAGTCTTACCGCGTATAGATGACCGAAATGGTTACAGGTTGTGGTGGCTGGGGTATTATTCGACCCCCAGCGAGGTGGTTGATGATGGATGTGTTGTGTTGGCCCAATATATAGGTCAGCCAATCAATAACGCTCTTCTGTGATACATTTCGAAATTCAAATGGCTTCGAGGCCAGTGACGCCTCGTGTCTATTTATATGTGCTTTGAACATCGAAGGGGGTCAGTTCGAAGTTGGGAACGAAGAAATGAGCTTGTTTTAATGAAGATGGATATTGTCATACGTTGTTGTTGTAAGCACAAAGTGCAAAGTAACGGAGTTACCATAATCGAATTAAACCATCAGAATATCTGGCGGAAATCATGTGCCGTTATATGACTTCATGTCGTACTTATCTGGTCTCCGAAGCACGGTTAGTGTATAACTACAGACGACGGCGACCATCTTAGCATAGCGCGACAATTCCGAGTATGTGGTGGGTAATTCAATTACTGAAATGGAATTGAACGAGAAGGATAGTTCGCTCTTATGGATAATATGGCCTCGGCTGTTCGAACGGTAGACATTGACGGTTAGCTGATACGGAAATACCTCTTGATGGGGTTTACCTATCGCTGATTATCCTTCGATGTTCTGGTATTCCTTTATATCGCTCAAAATATGTTGGAAATCAGAGTCACATTCCCTCGTGTGGTTAGTTCAGTGCCTGTACTGTATTGGACAATAACTACCTCTCTAAATTGGAGGTGAAAATGTCGTTTTTGCTTTTTAACTTCTGATTTATCCATCGTCAGACGGCAAAAAATAAAAATCTTATATATTGTTACATAACGTAGCAGTGAATTTCCAATGAACGTGTGCCTAGTCCAAAGAACCACGTATATTTAGATGGGTGAATGGTCCCAGAGTTCAGCTTATCTTAATATGGTTACAGAGAACAATAAGAATTGTTTTCACCTCAGAATCAGCTATTTTGCACGCATGGACTAGTTTACGGCACTGTTATTCGAGAATCATGAGACTCAGTGCCTCGAAATTTTTCTGAGTATGCAATATAATATTGTACTTCATACCAATTGAAAAATTTCTTGTAGTGGAAGAATTTTGGTACTTCTGTATTGTAAATGACCTGGGGTCATTTACACAAAGATACAATCTCCTTTTAAAACCTGTTGTGCAAAATAGATAGACGACATACCATTCTATGCGAATACATATATATATACATTCATGGTCGCCTATGGCAGATGTCTGTTAGTCCGATATATTCTTGACTTCTTGTGTATCAGCTTTTCCGCGTATTATCTGAATTTTAAAGAAAATGTTTCAGATATGTGAAGATTTGTTTACTACACCTTCTATATGTATATGCAATATAGCATTTCGTCAAAGAAATTACTTGTCACATGTTCACGTAATAAGATATAATGATAGCATTATAAGATAACGGAACGAGGGCTTTCAGGAGTGCTAACTGATTTGGCAATGTATGGCTTCACGTCATTCCGATTTGTTGCAATCCGTGGCCGTCTCCGAATCCCCGTCGGTTTATGACTCTTAATCAAAGATCATCCTCTGGGTATATGTTATCGAGTTATCGCGTAAAGGGCGGACAGTGGTGAGAAAATATCACCGAATCATCTTGATACCTTGAGGACACAGTGGCCTAATGAAATCAGGCTGTAACGTTACGCCCAGGTAGATGGATAATTTCCCCATTGTCCGCATATTTACACAGCGAATACGTCGTCGTTGTCTGCCCCGTCCCCAGCGCCCCCAGATGGCGCTAATCTTATATCGGTGCCGTACGATCTATACACGTGCGTGTACTGTGTGACGCGACCAGACGCCCGATTACATGGCCGACCTTAAGCGTGTTATGTAAAAGAAAATTACCTCGAGTGCCCTGAGGCTCTGAGACTGACACCGGTTAATAATTGACACCGGTTTCGAATGGCCCTAGGGTAATTGTTGTGACACAATGTCTGTCCCACAGTTTCCGGGGACTATTTAGGACAAGCGACGGGATTCAAAAGAACTGGCAAATTTCCACCCGCTGAGCGAGAGCTTAGTTGATTGTCAATCTAGAGGCGGCACTATGACAGAATGCTGATAGGTCATCACTGGAGGCCATTTGGCTTACACAAAAACTGTTAACCGTTGACACAGTTGTAGCGAAGTATACCTCCTCATGCGCGTGTCATCTTTGATTGACTATTTCACAGTTAGCGAATGAATACGAGTTTACTTTGATATGGCCTTGGGACCATTGTCCGTATAAGGTTGGGTCAAATAGGACAAACAACTCTCAGTATACCCATGGAGCTAAAATAGATGGAGGCACAGCTCCGTCAGATCAAAGTGTACCATGTGCGTGACCGCCTCAGTGGGATTCCAACGGATTAGCAAAGGGATTAAGACAGACTCGGTCTTGCTCGGCAATTATCGGTTTTACGCGCACGCGTCGTAGTAACATTATCGCGACCACGTAAAGAGATAGTGTATTGTGAATGTGAATTGATACTCAACCTCCCGCTGTTGGTAATATCACCAAGGCTTGTGGCATTACACAACTGAACAGATCATTTATTCGGGCAGTATATTAACTATGATCATGGGGGTGAATGCTCTGTTATAATTATTTGAATAAGGTAGATTTCGGGGGGAAATAAATATAGCAAAAATGCCATCTTGTTTGTAGAAATGGTGTCTGGATATATTTGATTTATTGGTAAATTTTAAAGGTTATACCAAATGAGCGAGCGGTACTGCTGGCCAGGGCACCTCGCCCGAGATAGTCGTGCCTCCATCTATTTTAGCTTCATGGTATACCGAACAGCGCTTCATTATCCGTTGATATTTTCTTTTTTGTTCACTTGTGTATCTTTTTTCAGTTCTTTGGGCGTTTGGGGATGTTTTTTTCTATTCTGTGAAAGGGATAACCATTACTTGGAAATAAGGTGGCCAAGAGGTCTAGAGTTCCAGATTTTTCTGCTGGCGATGTTGGTTCCCCCACTCTCCGTGGTTACGCGTTACACAACCAGTGTAGATGTATGTGCGTTACTGGACGAGTATTCAAAACAATCGGATAATGATGTCAGCTATAGATGGCGCCACAAGCAATTTATTTTCATCGCGTTTCCGTTTACAGAACGTGTCAGTCAAAATGGCCATACATGACATATGTATAGTATAATTTACTGGCCAATAGGCAAATATGTGATAAAAATGTAACCAATAGACTACACTCCAAATTTCTCTGTAAAGATGGAAGAATCAACCAGTGTGATGGGCATTATCAGAATTTGCCTTATGCATGTTATGTGTCCGAATTGTACAATTGAATATTCCCCGACTATTACACCAGAGGAATATTCCTCAACATAACTAAGGAATATTCCTTACCATGTTAAGGAATTTCCTTAACATGCTACGGAATATTCCTTATTGAATTTTAAGGAATATCCCGCTGGTGTAATAGTCGGGGAATATTCCTTAAATTGTAAGGATTTGTTTTCAGTGTACTAGCTGTTTTGTCCCTGGTTGTGTTTTTCTCGGTGACTCTCCGAAAAGAAAATGTGATAATTTTATAGGCTAGAATGAATAGTCTTTGGACGTCTGTCATTTCGTCCGAGTCAGACCATTGGATATATCAAATTTATCATCACTTCGACATTTCCTCGTGTTACCAACCGATCTTTGATGAATGAACATGCCTAGAGACCTAGTGCAAACACAATATCATGTGATATGAGGCATGTAGCTTACCCCATTTTCGTTTGCTTTCATACCTGGTAATATATGTGTTTCATGCATGCAATGTTTTCGCGGGAGGCTTTGTGACTCCTCAACGGAGCTCAGTTTGACAGATGTTAAGACTGTAATTCGACGCAGGCGCTCCGGAATTCTCGGAACGAAATTTCCGCTATCAAGATATAATTTCGCGAGAATAAATTGACTTTGACTTTTATTCAAAATAATTAGCAGGAGATTATAACGGAATACTTCTGAAAGTTTAATCGGCTGGAGCTCGTAGGGTTGTCATTGAATATAAGGTGGGGATCTGTTCCTCAAAGTTGGTCAGGTACAATTTATAAGGGTACTTGTCTTAGGAACCTGAGGTCTATGGCCAGTCGTTTTGGTATTTATTCGTTTATTTTTCAAAATCAAATATATATCAAATAAAGAAAAAATACTTTTTATGTTAAAATTATTTTCAGTTATTTTTTATATATCAATAAATCTTTTTTTTTATATATCAAAAATTCTTTTATTATAGAAGGTGTGTTTTGAGGGGGTGGGTGGGGGTGTTGGTGGGTTCTCCGTATGGGATTCATATTCCTCTCTCAAAGAGGAACGGTAAAATACAGTAAATGGCCTATTGTACTTCATAGTATACGTCATGTAATGAGTGTTCGTATCGTCCTTGTGTTAAGAACTTATCAATGATTGGTTCTAAACCAACAACCTTCAAGGATGAGTAACCTTGAGTTAGTTTCCACAGTACTTTTCAGATAACATAAGCCGTCCCACGAAGAATCTTAGCTAGTCCTTACATAAATACAACACCCATGAATCTACGATGTACCCAGAGCCCTAGTTTTCTACAGAGTTAAATGGTTCACATATATCAATAAATGGACTACGCGCAAAGTTCCTAATTTTAAACCTCAGTGCATCTGAATCCCGGCAACAAACGAAGGATATTGGGCCAATGGAACTACGGTATTCTGGACCGTATAATGTAGTAAATAAGCGATTGTACTGGACTGTATAACGTAGTAAATAGGCGACAGTACTGAACAGTATAACGTGGTAAATACGCGATTGTACTGGACAGTATAATGTGGTAAATAAGCGATTGTACTGGACCGTATAACGTAGTAAATAGGCGACAGTACTGAACAGTATAATGTGGTAAATACGCGATTGTACTGGACAGTATAATGTGGTAAATAAGCGATTGTACTGGACCGTATACCGTAGTAAATAGGCGACAGTACTGAACAGTATAACGTGGTAAATAAGCAATTGTACTGGACAGTATAACGTGGTAAATAAGCGATTGTACTGGACCGTATAACGTAGTAAATAAGCGATTGTACTGGACAGTATAACGTGGTAAATAGGCGACTACTGAACAGTATAACCTGGTAAATAAGCGATTGTACTGGACCGAATAACGTAGTAAATAAGCGATTGTACTGGACAGTATAACATAGTAAATAGGCGATTGTACTGGACAGTATTGCGTACAGTCAATGGGCGATTACATTAAACAGTATAACGTACCCGGTATTCAATGGGCGATTGCACTGAACAATATTACGTACCCGATAGTCAATGGGCGATTACACTGAACACCATTACGTAGTCAATAGGCGATTATACTGAAAAGTATATCGTAGTAAATAGACGAGTGTACTGAACTGTATAAAATAGTCAGTGGGCGATGGTACCGAACAGTATATCGTAGTATATGTGCGATTTACCGAACTGTATACCATAGTCAGTGGGCGATTGCAGCGAACAGTATATCGTAGATAATATATGATTGTACTGGACTATGCTACATAGTCAGTGGGCGATGGTACCGAACAATATATCGTAGTAAATGTGCGATTTGCCGAACTGTAAAACATATAGTCAGTGGGCGATTGCAGTGAACAATATATCGTAGTTAATATGCGATTGTACTGAACAGTATTACGTTGTAAATCGGCGATTGTGTTGAGTAGTATAACATTGTGAATGGGCGATTGTGTACTTAACAATATGTGGTATATGGGCGATTGAATTCAATCTTTTTAAATTGACATCTTATCAACGCATCCCTCCCCCGAACCACACACACACACACACTCCTTGTATGTGTGACGAAAGCCTTGATAGGATAATAATTTATTGAGATTGGGTCATACATTAACTAGATCTCATCAAGCGAATGCTGGAGGATCTGGTTATATACAGTTGCCAACTTGGCACTGATCCATGGCGAGAGTTTGACCCGCAATTTAAGGCTTGTGTTGTCTCAATGGACATTTATCTCGAAATGACTTTCAGCGGAATTTAACCCCGTCAATTGGAGATTGCTTTCGCTTGATATCGTATTACCGCCAAGATTAAAACGTTTGAATAAATGTACAATTATTCCTCCCAGCCCGCGGATTAATACCTTAAGTCATCAGGTCAATAGATCTGACCAAATTACTGCTAGATGAGATCAACTTTCCGAACACGGGGTTTCCCCGAATAGCCCGTTCGATAGGCTGGTCCATGTCAATCCGTCAGATAATGTACCGATATCTCCATACAACCCGGGCTGAATATCCTCATAGTATCGGTCCTATATGTAAAGCTTTCCCGAAAGTGGCAGCGCATATTGTTCTCTCAGCTTAATTTTGTAACGGATATCAGGCCTTTTCCGTTATATCATCAGACGACAGCTTTGATCGATCATCGGTGGAGAGAAGGTGTGTTTTGAGGGGGTGGGTGGGGGTGTGGGTGGGTTCTCCGTATGGGATTTATATTCCTCTCTCAAAGAGGAACGGTAAAATACAGTAAATGGCCTATTGTACTTCATAGTATACGTCATGTAATGAGTGTTCGTATCGTCTCTGCTGTGTCCACTAAAAAATATATTTTAATTTCGATGAATTCCTGATCTCTGGTCCAAAATTGTGGTCTCGACTTTTGATTTTTTTCTTAAATCTGTCTTGAGATACATATGTACATCGTCAGCCCGTCATATATCCACACGCCAAAAATGTGGGTTTCAAGTTTTTAGATTTTTATGCCACAGTGACCTTGACCTTTGACCTATTGACCTAACTGTTCGTACGCGAGATCTGTGTGACTCCATATTTATCTTGTTGAAATTTCAAAGGAACCAGTCAATTTGGTGAAATGCTAAGAAAATAATCATAAGCCGGAAGAAGGAGCCTTCAGTAGTCCAAAAAGCAACACAGCCGAGCTCAAATAGAAATATATGGCATAGATTCGTGAGTAGACAGCCTAGCGAAATTATTTCCATAGATTTACTTCATTCAAAACGAATAGTAAAAACAATTCTGTCAACGCGAGAAACAGGGACTATCTCAGCTAAAATAGAAAGACGACATAGATAAGGTATATCTGTAAGCTGAGAGTCGGGGAAGTTCTAACGGAAAGTAAATATTTCTCTTGGTTAAATATTTTCCATTTCGCCCACAGAATTTCTCATGTTACGTTAGGCTTAGTTAGCTGTCAGTACCGTGGAACTATACCATTGATCACTTCACTCAATGCATTGCTATGCTCCCTTTCCGCGAACAACTCCTGTGCGTGGAAGCTAATTATTTAGCCTGACATACACCTCGTCTGGAGCCATCCTTTTCTCTATGCTTTCTTTGTGTAAGACCCACCGCAAAGATATGGCTATTTTAGAAAAGCAAAACAGAAGATAAAAATAAAAAGCTTTTGACTTCAACATGTCCAACCCATTTGCGATTGTTATCACCTTTGGAAATATACTAAATTTAGGGCACTAAGAGACACTTGACTCTACCGGGAAGAACGGAGAGCTGCATCAAAGGGCCACAGGGGAAATTGCTATCCATGCAGGGTGCCCTCAAACACACGTTAATTAGCAATAATATGCTCGAGTTTAGCGTTTATTGGAGAATAGCACGCCGAGTAAACAGGGACAGCCGTTGCGATTATAGAAAGAATTGGCTCTGGTCGATCATACTTTGTCGAGAGCAGCGACATGACCAGGGTTTCAATAAGACTGTAAGTGGTCATTTCAATAAAAAGTATCGGATCGAGAATGGAACAATCAGACGACAGCTGCACGAGGGCTGCACGAGGAAACATTTCCAGCAGTTGGTAGAAATGGGACATTACAAGCCGCCGTTATTGACCTAATCGATGGCAAAATCGATCAATAAAACTGGCGCGGAACTCAATAGTCTTTTCCAGTGCAGGTAAATTCCCGTCGTGAAGGACACCCTTTCGTCTAATAGAGTATCCTATACATGTTTGGAAGTAAACACTCTTTGGCTGAAGTGTTCCCAGTGTAAACACCCTGTAGCAGATATTGTCGGACGTGGCGAAGGTTAATTGCTCACGAACACTACCCACATATTATAGAATATTTTCCATACGCGGTTACCTCTCGTAGTTTCGAGTTTGTTCCCTCGCTTAGGCATCTCAAAGAGTACTAACTGTCTTATGCTGATAAACAGCTTGTATCACTGACGTCCATACTCTCCTTGTCCCCCCCCCCCCCCCCGCTTTGTTCGCGCCTCTTGGCCGTAAGGGGGCGCTCTATCTGGTTACCCAATCGCCGTGCCGTAATAGCTCGGAGATAACCAGATTCCTTATACTAACCACGATTGGCTAACTACCTCACGTGATCGAAATTACGTCATGCCTTCATGATAGTGAGATCACCACTCTCACGTAATGTGGAAGCCATGCCAATATTTTGACAGCGACACGCCCTCTTACCGCATCTCTCAAAGGAACTTTTCCCCGTCTTTATTACAGTCAACATTCAATTCAAAATCTGAAACAATTGAACGGTGTTTTTACGTTATCATTCTGGGCAGCTTGATTTCCTTATATACTCGTGACGATAAAGCGTGGTCTTATCAGTGGGATACAGCATTTACAGGGATTTATTTGTTAATTATTTGAAGGTATCAGTCAACAAATGTTTGCAATCAGTTGACGAACCTTACTAAACAATGGAGGAAGTTATCCAAAAATCTGTTCACTCTTAACTCAGAAATTAACGTAATTAGAGCTGTTTTGCCGCCCGTTTATTGTTAGTTTTTCCGTTAACAACATATGAACGTTTGAAAAGGGAGACAACTCATATTACCAAGACTCTTCCGTAAGAGTGATATTTATGGTCATTGGTGGTTGGCCTGTGCAGAGCGCCCCCTTACGGCCAAGAGGCGCGAACTTGGCGAAGTGAATCAGCGGGGGGGGAACAAGGAGAGTAGGGACGTCAGTGATACAAGCTGAATAGTATGAGCGTATAACTGTCTAGGTAGGAGATAAAAAAATCGTTTTTGCGTGATAACTTTTGACTTATTCGTCACAACACTCCAAAATTTTCGGGACACTTAGCTTGCATATTGCTACAGTGATTTTGCAATGAAACTGTGCATAATCTAATTTTTAATAGAGACAAAAAAAAACATGTCATCTATTATTATGCAAGTTGGATGGACGACAATTTGTTTCCGATACTTTAATATACGCCCATGGTTGCCTATGGCGGAGGCCTCTTACCTATAGTATTGGACCCTCCAACGGATGACCGATTATACTGTCCGATTCAGCAAAAACCCACATTTCCCCAGTTAGATGGCAGATTTCGAGATCGAATACGAGGCCAGTGTACGTCATGGATCGAATGAGACAGTCACGTGGTTGTGTATGAAGATTGGGATGGCTTTTAGAAATAGTAATCCAATGAGAATGCTCGTCTTAATTTAAAATGGCGCGGATCGAATGACCAATCGCTGAAGGAGAGAGAGCTGGAACAGCACGCTGACACTGTCAGTCAATATCTTGATTTAACAGAGCGTCATACAGTCTAAGTTCGATATATTCTTGACTTTATTGACAACTGAGACCTTTTTTACCTCCATTTTAGAGAGGTAGTTCTGTCCGACCTGTTATATTGTTCTATTTACCGAATACACAGAGAAGATTAATTATTATCTACAGGGAAGCACGGTTTTAAATAGTCTGCTCTTGTAATGTATTGAGGGAGATGGAGGAAATAACGATCCTTTATCCCAGGTACCGGTACTATCTTTGTTCCCTGGAAAGTGAGAGATATGGGACCGACGCTAGTTGAATAGGTGTAGGTGTAGGAAGAAACCGGGACCATATGTTATAAAGGATTAAAAAAATAATGGGATCATATATTGACCTGACGAGTGAGAAAGTAAGTAGGATTTAACGTGGTTTTCAACTATATTTCAATCATATTTCGACGGTGCCTACATATGTGCCAGGACACGAGAGTACCCACAGCTCCTATTATCCTGGACACTGATCAGCCCAGCCAGTACAGCACCCGGTCATCCATCCAAGCATTGACCGGGCTCAATAATAACCTGACGGTCCGGTATTTGGGTGATAGTGGTCATCTTATAAAAAGCATTTCTTTGTTTCACCAAGAATTACTATAGTCATAACTCGGCTATCATTGAAGGAATTTGTCTCCTTATTTCATAAGCTTCTTTCCGGATTTCTCATTGATATAGGAGGTCGTTGAATATAGAGTGCAAGTGCGAACGTGTCTTTATGAAGACAACATATTCTCTCGCAAGATCTCGCGATCACGACTGCTATTTTTCAAACCTTCAGGCCATATCGATTCAATATCACACAACGTTGCTGATAGCACAGAATCTCTATACGTTCACAATCCAGAACAATATTCAATTTTTGGTTGAGGAAAATGGTGCGGCTACGCGCATTTATATCGACAATTAACAGTCCGGATTTACAACACTTGGCACGACATTACAGACAGATTCAAGGATGCCTGAGAATTTTGTTTTTACCCCTCAGCCCGATTGAGCTGAGGGATATTGTTTTCACCCCGTCTGTCCGTTCGTCTTTCGGCCTGTCTGCCCTCTTTCCACCGAGGCTCCATATCTTGAGAAGTACTGAAGGCAGTCCGGAGAAACTTCTGTCCAATATAGAATGTAATCTGTAGATGTGCCTTTTGTATGTTTCATTGGTCAGGTCCTCGTCTGTCTGTCTGTTCGCCCACTTCTCTGTCCATCAGTATCATGGTTTAATTCCGACATTATCTATTATGGGCCTTCTTGTGGTAAGTTTTTAAAATCTAGTGGTGGTCAAATCATTTACATAATAATTCCATTGTATTCAGAAATGTATTCTTTTCATTCTACTTCCAAAATATTCATGGCATTTTGCAAGTATTTTCCCAGATCCACATAAATCTACATATTACATGCAACAAATTTGTTTCTGCCTGCAGTGTACGTAGTGGACAGGGGAGATAACCAGATAGAGGAATATGCTTGAGAATGAAGTGCAAGTTTAGATCTCTGTTTAAATCTCCACAACCTTTTCTGCTAGTGAATTATGATTTGCCAATTACTCATTTGGGTTTAATTATGCTTCATTTGTAATTTGTGAAATTTCCATGCCTTGGAAACACTTATAAATAGTGATTTGGTAACCATTCGTGTCACAGTCAGCAGAACACCGTACAGATGAATCTATCCAACTCGATAATGTAAGTAATTGTTATTACAACAATAACAACAATTACAACAATAAATTGTATTACAACAACAACAGTACTGTACAGCATTCTGTTTGGGATTTGCAAAAAAAAAGTCTCAGCGAACAGATAAACCGCGGACAAATGCCCCGATGGACAAAAACCCTATCCGACATTTAGTTTCAGGCCAATAAGATCACAACTTTACATATATTTTTCCTTCATATTTGTGTTTAACTTGTCACTTTTTATACCCCTGTACATAGATGTAGTAGGGGGAATATACCGGATTCCGATTGTCCATCCGCTCGTCTGCCTGTCCGTCTGAAATTCCTTCCCGAGCAATAACTTGCGGAACCACTCGTCTGATTCTTCACAAATGCATACCATGCCATGAGGTGTGGCCTGGGATTGCAGTTCGACTACTTTCACTAACAGGTGGCCCCACCTAGTGGTAAAATCCTATATGCTTTTGCGGGCAATAGCTTAAGAACCTCTTATTGGATACTTTTCGAATTTGGTATATATATATACCCTGCCATGATATATCGCTTAGGATAGGATTTTGCCCACTTGCGCCTAGAGGTATTGCCACCAGCTGGCAAAATCTGAAATTCATTTCCAGACGATATGAGAACCACTCGTCGGATTTCTTTCTTCAAATTTGGTACTTATATACCGTGTCATAAGATGTCTCTTTGGATTGTGTTTCGCCCACTTGCGCGCAAATTTGGCACCACCTGATGGCAAAATATAAATCTGGTTTCCGGACAATAACTTGAGAAATGCTCGTCGCATTCTGCTCATGTTTGGTATGCAGATACCATGCGATGAGATGTCGCTTGTGATTGCGTTTCGCCCACTCGCGCCTAAATGTCGTTCCACCTGGTGGAACATCTAAATTCGGTTTTCGGGCAATTCCTTGACGGATTCTTGTCAAATCTGGTATGCAGATATCATACCAGGAGTTGTGTCTTGGGTTTGCATGCCATAACTCTCTGCTATGCATCCAAACTCCTACACCCATAAAAAAACATCTTGGTCTGGACTGTTAAGGGGCTGAGGGGTTGTAGCACCGCTGGTGTCTCATGTTATATGGGGCCGAAACAAATGGTTCAGAATGACGCACACTCCGAACAAAACCGAGTGTGTTTTGTCTCAGCATACTTTAATTGTAAACAAATTCCTTAAATGGTAGATTACATTTTGTAGTTGAATCTTGTACCGCATTATAATGCTGCTCAAGCAATCGCGTATATTCGAGACAAGACTTAATTGATTTATCTTTGCATCCGACACTCTCCGGCCGTGGCATGGCCTTTCAGGTGGACAATCTTCTCTGTTCTCTCGGCGAGATAGCTTTACCGAAGATTAGGATCAAAGAGCAGACGGGAATGGAGAGGAATCGACTTGGTAGTGAAAGCTCTGGTGATTCAGGAAAACTGACACACGGAGACGTGCGATCTGATATAAACTTTACTGAAGGCGGATCTTTAATAACATTTATAGTGAACATGGTGAAACAGTCAATACCCTACTTGATGTGTATCATGGCTGATGAAACTGACAGTTAAAGGGTTAAACTACATGAATCTCCAGTCCATCTTCATCATGTGAATCCTATAGCTGAGATTATCACGTGAATATATCCAGTTGCTGCGGAGCTTTGAAATATTCGCTTTAGAATCAATGAATTAAACTGTTTTTTTTTTGTAGTCGTCAATTCACTTTGGGATTTTAACGAAGGAGCCATGGCATTAAACAAAAGAACGTTAGCGCCCATTATGCCCGGCTTAGATATAACTCGAGAACAATGAGCTTCGGAATCCAATGCAATAAAACAAAACCCTTGCTGCTATAAGCAATAAAACAAAACCCTTGCTGTTTTTTAAGCATATATGTCGAAGGTGTTGTATGTGTCGTTTTCTGTGCTGCCTTGGTGTTGGACCAGACGCCACAAACATCCATTAGGCCGTATATCGTGCTTTTGTGCTCCCGAACTTTCGTCCTGTCGTAATTATAGCTAACATATTACTCCGCGGAAAATAATTCAACTCTGTAATGCACAATATATCTTTATGTCTAAATTAAACCATATGAAAACGGTCTGAAATCATTTACCCCTGACTGAGGTTCTTTTGGTATAGTTGTTGAATACATATATGCGCGGATGGGTTTTGGCAGTTGTAAGTCGCCCCGAATTGGAGAAATGTAAATATGGAGCAATGCAATGTAAGTTGCTCAAACCTGTGCAATTTTGTTTCGCTGCTGCGTCTGTAGGGGCAGGCAGCATCTACGGAATCTGTGAGGACGATGTCCGCTATATATCACTCCGCCATGCTACTATATTCAATGGCGCGAGCTGATCTCATGACGTGACGGTCGGACAACCATGATTCAGAACCATGATTATTGAATGACTAAACATAAAAAATGGACTGATAACGCGACACGAGACAGTTTTCCAGATCCACAGACAACTAAACTACAATAAATGCTAGTTGTGTTTTGTCGACGTCATTTCCGGCGGTGTGCCCTGGTGAACGGAATCCTGTTGACAATAAAAAATAACCACTCTTGTGCTGTAATATACCTGAGCAAATTGATCCTTATCCACAGTGTCATAAGGACTGGGTATAGATGTGACGTACCCAAACTATTTGGGTTAAAACGACCCAAACCGTTTGGGTTAAAATGGAATTTGACCCAAACTACTTGGGTCCGTCACCTCAAAATATCTGGTTAATTTCTGAAAGTGATCTCGTGATAGGCTTAGACTGTGAGAAGGATTGGGTCAAATTGATCAGATATTTTTGGATACAAAAGTGACGGACTAAAACATTTTGGATCGAATCCCATTTTTACCCAAATATTTTGGACCCATCTGGGTATTTCACGTCTATACCCATTCTCGCGAGCCAGTGTATCGATTGATCTGCGAGGATTTAGGATGTACTTGGACTTGTGAAGATAGTCTATACCCATGTCCTTCGAATAGACTATTACAAACGTTTCCTTCGGACAGGGAGAGATTAAGTGATTCGCTTTGAATTTCTTCGTCCTAGATACCGTAATATAGAGCGACTATAGTCATGATATTACTATATTTCAAACAATGGAGTTATTGATAGTCGAATTGACAAGG
This sequence comes from Hanleya hanleyi, assembly GCA_036873755.1. NCBI lineage: Eukaryota > Metazoa > Mollusca > Polyplacophora > Lepidopleurida > Hanleyidae > Hanleya > Hanleya hanleyi. The sequence continues at coordinate 99,953 of JAVTVY010003220.1, read as the reverse complement.
ACTATGGACTAATAAGTGCCAAGTGACGCATTGATGCCTTTGTATTCTCGGTATTACTGACTGTAAGGCAAATGTTACACAAAAAGTAGTTTCTCAAGAAGCATCGTTTATCTAATAAACCCTACAAGTAGGGATCTTCATAACGTATCCGATATACCCGATAGTACCCGGTTACACTGCAATAATGCTGTATGGTACAAGGATATGAGATGGACATTATTTGCAGAGCTCTCAATTCTAGTAAAACCGTATAAACGATAGAAGGCATTGAAGCCTATCTTTTTTTTATCAAAACGACGCACAAGCATCCTCGAATTGATGTTAATGAAACATTTGGGATTCGTTTTATCAGTCATGTTTGCTGTCGGAAGGCGTCAAGGATCATTGTTTTGCTTCTTGCAATTTCCGGTTGACCGTCTCGCGCTACCTTCTGGGAAGTGTTGCGCCAGTAGTCAACATCACCGTGTTCAGTTCTGCTTTCCAGGTCGCGAGTTGTTCTGGCCTCAAAACCCATCTAAGACTTACAGGGAATATTATTGGCAACGATCACCGAGGGTAATTTCATTGAAAGCAGTGAACAATTTATTCACCTCACGATAGCAGTTCTGAGTGTAATGAGAGTGGTGATGTATCTGGGGAATGAAGGACGTAACGCTCTATTACACGAATTATCTCCCACGAAATAAACGAAGCACTTGTGAGCGTCATTAGATAGCACTGTCTCATTTTTGGCTCAAGTTTACTGGGTCAAGATGCATTCCAACCCAAGTTTGTCTAGTCAAAATTCTTAAATCACAACATAAAAATATTGGGTTGCTTCTCTACTCAATTTAGCGCAAGGATTCTAACCGTGCGGATGTGTGTTTTTTGTTTCTCTTCTGTGTTTGTGTATTTGTGTGTGTGGCGGGGTGGGGGGGGGGCGGTGATGAAGGACGCTTAATAAAGTCTTTAGGACATTGGGACTATACACATGATGCAAAGTGTTACGGTGAAATATGGAAAATCGCCTTTCACAATCTAATCTCCCGATCGAGTTGCGTGTACCGATACTCTCGTTATCTGATAAACATATGGGGCGTTACGTACATAAACACGGTTGCCTTTGCCAAAAAAGACAGAGATATCGCTAAATGCTTCGAGGTTGGTTGTCTGTGTCTGGGAGAGTGTGTTTGTTCCAAAGAACTGACGAAAGTTTATTTACTTGAGAGAGGCATATGTATGAAGTCATACATTTGCCTGCCATAATAATCCGACTTGAGTGGACTTGTTTTCTCTGCAGTCCGCGCTCGACTGGCCGTGAGCAATGGAGTTGTTATTGATCGGACCGATAATGGACCCACGCATGGTAAATCCTGAGTTAAAAAATTTGTTCGTCAGGTAAATCATCGATAAATCTGCATTCCTGACATATGAAGTGAAATATGAAATATTTCTCGGTGAGCTTTCTACGCCCACCCTGTATATATATAATATTATACATACCGAAACTATCTTCCAAATAGGTGAGAAATAACTGGAAAGTAACCGATGCTTGCCCAATTTGTGACGCTGTAAAGTGGGAGCTAGAACCCATGCCCTTTACGCTGTAAGGTGGTATTAAAAAGATACCGTTTATCTTGAAGGGATAAAATCCCCACTCGATAAAAGGAAAATACATCCCAACCGAGCCCCCAGGCGACTTTGAGATGTATTTTTCTTCTCGAGAATGTAAATTTTCATCCCTTGATCAAGTTAATATTGGAGTCTTTTCCCATATAATTCAAATCATAACTTTACTCAGTATTTTAGTAATAATATCAACGACACAATGAAAGAAGCGTTAGTGGAACGCATCATGCCTGCAGCTTGTGTCGAGCGTTTTGATTGGTCAGCCTGTGTCGCACGCGCTCATCCCATACACGTGTGTATGGTTAATGACTCGAGAACGTTGATCCCGCATAGGTTTTATTATATGAGAAAACTATAATGCATGATATTGACGCTGTAAACTGGGATAACTAGAACGCATATCGTTGACGCTGTAAAGTGAGATAACTAGAAGGCATATCGTTGACGCTGTAAAGTGGGATGGCTAGAACTCATGTCGTTGGCGTTATAAAGTGGGATGGCTAGAACTCATGCCGTTGACGCTGTAAAGTTGGAACATTAGAACGCATATCTTTGACGCTGTAAACTGGGGTAGCTGGAACTCATGTCGTCGACGCTATAAAGTGGGATAGCTAGAACTCATGTCGTTGACGCCATAAAGTAGGATGGCTAGAACTCATGCCGTTGACGCTGTAAAGTTGGAACATTACAACGTATGTCGTTTACGCTGTAAAGTGGAATAGCTATAACTCATGTCGTTGAGGCTATAAAGAGGGATAGCTAGAACTCATGCCGTTGACGCTGTAAAGTGAGATAAGTAGAAGGCATATTGTTGAGGCTGTAAAGTGGGATAGCTATAACTCATGCCGTTGACGCTGTAAAGTTGGAACATTACAACGCATGTCGTTCACGCTGTAAAGTGGGATAGCTATAACTCATGCTGTTGACGCTGTAAAGTTGGAACATTAGAACGCATGTCGTTGACGCTATAAAGTGGGATAGCTAGAACGCATGTCGTTGACACTGTAAAGTGGGGTAGCTAGAACTCATGTCATTGGAGCTGTAAAGTGGGATAGCTAGAACTCATGGCGTTGACGCTATAAAGTGGGATAGCTAGAACACATGTCGTTGACACTGTAAAATGGAGAAGCTAGAACTCATGTCATTGGAGCCGTAAAATGGAATACTTAGAACTCGTGCCGTTGACGCTGTAAAGTGGGATAGCTAGAACTCATGTCGTTAACGCTGTAAAGTTGGATAGCTAACACTCATGTCTTTGTCGTTGTAAAGTGGAACTCGTGTCGTTGGCGCTATAAAGTGGGGTAGTTAGAAGTCATGTCGTTGTCGCTGTAAAGTGGAATAACTAGAACCTGTGTCATTGACACTGTAAAATGAGACAGCTAATACTCATGTCCTAGTCGCTGTCAAGTGAAATAGCTAGAACGCATGGCGTTGACACTGTAAATGGGAGAGCTAGAACTCATGTCGTTGGCGCAGTAAAGTGGGCGTAGCTAGAACGCCTGTCGTTGTCGCTGTAAAGTGGAAAAGCTAGAGCTCATGTCGTTGGCGTTGTGAAGAGGGGTAGCTGGGGTCCTGTGATTCACACTGTGAAGATGAATTGCTAGGGCCATGTGGTTGATGCTGTAAAGAGGTTTAGCTAGGACCATGTGGTTGATGCTGTAAAGAGGGCTAGCCAGGACCATGTGGTTGATGCTGTAAAGAAGACTAGCTAGGACCATGTGGTTGATGTAAAGAGGGCTAGCTAGGACCATGTGGTTGATGCTGGGAAGAGGGCTAGCTAGGGCCGTGTGGTTGATGCTGTAAAGAGGCCTAGCTGGGACCATGTGGTTGATGCTGTAAAGACGGCTAACTGAGACCATGTGGTTGATGCTGGGAAGAGGGCTAGCTAGGACCATGTGGTTGATGCTGTGAAGAGGGCTAGCTAGGACCATGTGGTTGATGCAGGGAAGAGGCCTAGCTAGCACCATGTGGTTGATGCTGTAAATAGGGCTAGCTAGGACCATGTGATTGATGCTGTAAAGAGGGCTAGCTAGGACCATGTGGTGGATGCTGTGAAGAGGGCTAGCTAGGACCATGTGGTTGATGCTATAAAGAGTGCAAGCTAGGACCATGTGGTTGATGTTGTAAAGAGGGCTAGCTAGGACCATGCGGTTGATGCTGTAAAGAGGGCTAGCTAGGACCATGTGGTTGATGCTGTAAAGAGGGCAAGCTAGGACCATGTGGTTGATGCTGTAAAGAGGGCTAACTAGGACCATGCGGTTGATGCTGTAAAGAGGGCTAGCTAGGACCATGTGGTTGATGCTGGGAAGAGGGCTAGTTTGGACCATGTGGTTGATGCTGTAAAGAGGGCTAGCTGGGACCATGTGGTTGATGCTCTAAAGAGGGCTAGCTAGGACCATGTGGTTGATGCTGGGAAGAGGGATAGCATAGGCCATATCATTTAACCGTGTTCTATATTTCTATCGATCTATGATATGCTGCTCCTATCAAAGTAAAACGTGACACGATATTCTTTGGGATTGACGTGAAGACACATTCATACTATCTCGTTCAAATTCCCAAGGCGCATCCACCAACTATCGACTTCCTATTAAACGTTTCACCGTCCAAAGAATACACTTTGAGTTCGTTAAGCTTTAGTTTTCTTAACATTTCATAACACGCCGAAGAAATGGTTTGGCGGATCTTTTTTTTATGTTTCATCGATCGAGTCAGCAATCCATACTACGTGTACGAAACATAACCCGTTAAAGTCGAGTAAGAATGGGGCGGAAATATGGTGCGTGTATTCCAGGAATCTCGCTGGCTTAGAGTGCCACGACCACCTGTTCGACTGGCGACAGCGTCGTTCATGTCCGTGACCCCAATCGGGAAAAGTCGTGTAAATCATTCCAATTCGCATGCATCTCACGCAATTTCACCATAAAGTAAAATTAAGCCCCGGAAATACGGCACATCTTATGATCAGTGTGGATACAATCAGCTGCATTCGAGTCACAATCTAGTTGCCTCGAAGAAGATAATAATCGAATAACAAACCTGGGGTTCCCGTTATCACGGTTATGTTCACGCGAAGTAAAAAAAAAAAATTTGTAATATCAAAGTTACTTTTTCACCCGACTTGCTCTTGTATCGTTGACGTTTATGTTGTACGTTTTATACCGGTGTGATAGATAAGCATATGCTGGTGATTAGTGTCCCTATACATGGCCTTTTCTTTTGTAAACAAGGGCGGACACTTGTCTCCAATGTGGAGAAAAATGTCCTAGCTAGGTTAGAAGATAGGAGCCGGACACTCGTAGCCACCGGACATTCTTAGCCTCCACACCGGTAACAGTTGTCTGTCCGAACTCTGATGATGGGACCTTCCCGCATTAAAGCAAACACAATGTACACCGTTCTCGGAACAGGACTGAGATGCCTGGTTCGTGAAGGCAGTCAATTCGGTGCTTATACATGGGATAATATACAGATAAAGCTGGCATAAATGAGGTTCATATACTGTATTATGATCTGCTATTTCACAAAAAAAAAGTTGAAAATCTGCTTCTTATCACGTGTTCACAATATTTCTCCATATAGGAACATAGAGAAAGTTGATACGAAAATGACCCATAAATTGCCACGTGCACCAGGCGCGTCTATTTTATTGTGCTTGTGCGCGAAGGTTCAAGATGTTCCCATGATTAGGCACAATCAGCCAAGATATATATCGTAACTTTGAAGGACTCGGATTTCCAACCTGAAATATATCAGTATTGTGCATGCTGGAAATCGTGGTTGATAAACGTTGACAATTATGCTAACGAGAATGTAGTCAGAAATAATCTTTTTCCATCTGCGCGTGAATTATTTTATCACCGCGAAACACATTTTTTCGAGAAGAGACTCTTAGAGTAAGTTCTAGCCATGCCTCCAAAATTTGGGATGTGAGTAGGCTGCGTATGATTTTCATATATCTGTTTCCGGCATTTCACTCTTCGATATTTTCGAAGCTACAGACCATGGAATTTATCTAATACAAGAAGCAGCTCACGCACAAATTATAATGGCGTCGTTTGAGAAAGTGGGGTATTGCGAGCCTCGCTGTGGAGATCGCGTTGAAAATAACTTTGTTTTATCTGATCATGAGAGTCTCCCTTGCGAATAAACACGACTCCATTTGAGAATGCACGCGAGTTGAATTTCTCGGCAATGATCGGCACTTCCGGAAACGGTCGAAGTTACCTGATCCATTTTGCGAAATTTCAGTTTTAGAACAAATTTTAATTAATTTTTCAATTAAGAAATTTCAGTTCTTAATGCAAATTTAAGAATTGAAATAGAATTCTCTGTGCCAATTCATTTGTTGAATCCAAACCAAATGAAATAATCATAGGGTATATATAACTAATATCAAAGCTTTGTATTACAGACTATAAAACTGTACGTGGCTTTTGGCGATGACATATTTAGGTTACACGAGCGTGTGGAACTACATCCAGAAACTCAACTAATAATGGAATTTGACGACTCGCTCATCTTTTCCGGAATAAACGAGATAGCGTTTCCATTGAAATCACCGCGGGTTTCGATCGAAATTTGAATCCCTTCTGCTATTCTTGGCCGATAATACAGAACAAATTATATCCATGTTGTCGCGCCTTGACTCTGTACTCGCACAGTTCTGTTGAATGATTATTATACCTGACTGAGCCACTTCACCAAGACGTTCATCTACCGTTAGTTCCTACAGCACAATATGGAACAATTTTGCTCGAGAGAGACGGAGAGAGCGCGAGAAGATGAGCATTAGATCGATACAATCATGTATGAATGATCTCTTTTCCGTTAAAATCATTGTGTGTATCATTTGTTATTATCTTTTTTTTTTTTTTTTACCAAATTAAAATACTTTGAAAATAAGAATGGACCCTGGTAGTTTGCCTCAACATCAGACCATTCTCAGGTGATGAGACAGGGCCATCTTTGAACGCCAACTCCAAAGCGAGGCCCGCATTGAGTCATTATCTCGACATTTTGTTAGTGTGCGAACTACTTCATGTATCAACCAACTCACTGGGGCTTAGTAATATCTCAACCACCAGTCAGATTTTCGGACAGGATTCTCACCCGAGCAGCACACCGCTGGAAATGACATCATATGTAGTGAAATAGATGTTTGTCGAACATTCCGATTACTTTTTCAGATCTGTATAATACCTCTGTTGGCTTAGTGTTAAAAAGGATGATTTAGAGATTATTTATCTCGTTTATGTGTATATGAGCGGTGCATATGAAAAGTAGTTCGCGCATGTGCAATACTGAAGGAGTTGTTCGGTCGGATTCAGACTGAACCGTGTGTGTTTGTGCTTGGGTTTTCTTCTGTACGTCATAGCCACGTCATGAAGGTCACTTTCCGGTATATTGGGCGTAGCCTATAGTATTGGACCCTTCTACGGAGGGCCAATGATCGGCTGATGCAGCCACAACAACATTTTCCCAGTTAGACGGCAAATTTTGAAATCGAAAACGAGGCCGCGCTATGTCATCAGTCAACTGAGACAGTCACGTGGTTGTGTATGAAGATTGGGGTGGATCCTATAAATAGTGATCCAATGAGAATGCTCGTCTTAGTTTAAAATGTCGGGCTCAAATCACCAATGACTGAACAGCTGGAACAGTACGCTAACACTGTCTGTTAATATCTTGATTTAACAGAGAGTACTACAGTCTATATTGGGCGCAGCGGAAAAATGAAGTGAGTCTGTGAAATGGTGCATGCGCTGTGGGGAGGTGGTATTAGATAACTTGTTTCGCGGGACCAGAATGGAATTGATATATTCAGAGATCAATCTAACTCGATCATTTTACAACTTCCTGTTCGTGAGGATGTCATTACTGCGATCCTATACTGTCTCAAAATACAGTATATTGTTGTGCGGTATCGCCACGAGCGTATAATTATTCAACCAACCCCAGTCTCGCTATACACAGATAATACATGTTACCGCAACTCTCAACTATGGTGAAGGCGTCCTTAATGCTTCGGGCAGAAATTACTTTTCTGTCGTATCAGCTTGAAGACCATGTTTATTAATGTGACGCTCGGACAATTTTCCCACTCTCGACCCATTTCGTTGAACCTTGAGGACAAACACCGTTTGTTTTTGTATTCTTTTTTTTTTTTAAATTCAGCCCGGTGTTTTTTAACGCCCTTGCAAACGCTGCGTGCGCATATTGGTTTGCGCCCGTCCGTCCACCCGTTTTTTTTCTCTCTCCCTCTTTAAGTTTGGACCATTTTTGTCGTAGAAATTCTATTCACGAAAATGCTCTCTGAATAAATATAAACTGTTAGGTATTCAACTTTAGAGGTCTTTAGATGGTAATTCACATACTGACAAGTGTGACAAGAGAGTTTGTCTCTATTGTTTGTCTCATATGTTTAAAGGGATAATTATATTGGAAAGTAGCAGGAAATTGGCTTTTCCTTTCTGTCAGACATGCAGAGTAACATTATGTTCTCTTGGGACCTGCGATTCCGGCTGTGACTGAACTGGACAATCATGTACTGTCTCTACAACAGATGTGCCCATTCAATGAGAAATATCTATACCATCTAAAATCTAACATGGGCCTACCATGTGGTTAGAAACACAAAGGGTTTCTCTAAGAAAACAGGTCCTGGGATATATAGAAATCTCAAGAATCCGAAATTTGCAGTATGCGAATTTGCGCGGGTTCCGCTAGGCGCCACAAGAGAGCAACGAAGTTGTGGTTCGTAGAAATTCATTTCACCCTATCCATTAACCCAATAGCTGGAATAAATTTATACATATACATGTATACTATATTTATCCAGAATTCAGAGAAAGTGTCATTATGCTTAGAATAAGGCCAGTGTTAATTAATTGTTTGTTTCTCGTAGCCTTCCGTGTAAAAATACACATGCTGAGTGCGATAATTATTAATTATTAACTTGCAAACCATTTGTATATAAATATATAGATAATGAGCAAGTTTTACTCATGAAAATGTAAATCCCTCACGGATTTTAATTATTTGCCATCAAAATATAGATGAGGGTTGGTTACGGAAAACGAAACATTAATTATCAGCGGCCTAATGTATGATTTGGGAAATATTACATGAAAACATGCCATCTATCACCGGTTCAAAATATTGTCGTTGGTTAATAGATCTACAGGGCAAATTGGATTTACCAGATATTTCCAGTGTGCATTTGGTGCGGTCACGTGGTGGTACATATTTGCTATTCTGTAACGTTCTCTGCATGGAATCATCACTGCTGTCATTGGTCGAGAATGACCTTTGACATGAATATGGCTATGACGTCATCGTCAGTTTAACTAAATGTCTCCCTCGTGTGCTCATGCACAGGCACGCCCCCATTCTTGCGGAGCGGTATCCGATACTTATCCGGATTGTGTTCGATATTGTTCCGGAGAAGTATAATTTCAAAAATTTAAGTGAATTTAATTATTTTAATACTACTATAATATCTGATTCATGGCCTCAGAACAATACAGGTGTGAATAATTTTCGTTATATTTAAGAGGTGCTGGAGAACGGTAATTTAAAAAATAAAATAAAAATAAATCACATGGTCTGCAAAATGCCGGCTGATGACGACATATTTCATCTGATTGGCTAACGCCATCCACGACACGTGACTTATATTTCTGGGGCTTCCCGAAATAAATTTAAATTCAGTCGGATCAACCACCTCGCTGGGGGTCTAATAATACCCCAGCCACCAGTCAGATTTTTGGACCGGATTCGGGGCCTTCGCACACATCGCCGGAAGTAACATCATATATGGTAAAATAGATGTTTGCCGAACATTTCGATTACTTTTCAAGTCTGCATAACACCTTCGTTGACCTCGTGTTAAAAAGAATTATCTGGAGATTATATTTCCTGTTTATCTCGACAGAGCATATGAAAAGTAGTTCGCTCATGTGCAACACCGAAGGAGTTGTTCGGCCGGATTCAAACTCTACCGTGCGTATGTGGGTTTTCCCCTATACGTCATATCAACGTAGTAAAGGTCAACTTCCGCTATTGGAGGCAGGGATGATAAATGAACCTGCGAAATGGAGCATGCGCTGTTGGGAGGATGCAGTCGGATGCATGCAGATGAGAAACAATGGTTACAAATTACAAATGGGCATGAGCATGGTGACTGAGACACAAAGAGCCTGCTGATCACCCAAGTTGTACGATATGGGATGAAACGAGCAGAGTTATCATGACTCGGCGTGGATCATTCGTTGTTTCTTTGATCTCTGGGGTTCGAAGGAAATAGATATATCTAACCATTTCTATGTAACAATTATAAAGTCTATCTCAATCCATCCTTTTCGAAATAGATCAATGTAAATGTCAGCGTTACCTTTATTTTTACTTTGCCCGCAATTTGTGTTCTGTGACGTGAAGCGTGTAGTCTAGCTTCTAATTGTCTCCATATCGATTTAAATTTTGCATCAAGTCTCGCATGCATTAACATATAAGCATAGCATAAGAAGACGTTCTATATCCAGAATGGCAAGGGTTTTTTTTGGAACTGTCAACCGTGTACCAAATCCATAAACCGTTATGCTCAGGAAATGTATTACACGCCTTGTCGGTCGTTTAAAAATAGTAAAAAACGCCATGTTGCCTTCCCATAGTGCAATGCGAACCACGAGTAAACCTCTGCCTCGCACATCTTGTAAATATAGACACGGACTGAAATTGCTGGAAAAAAGTTATTCCAAAGGATTTTTTACATGATTTCTTCAGACTTCTTTTACTCTAGAAAGGTTCAGTGATGTTCCAGGTCCCTGTCAGCTTTTGACATGGTCCATAAACACACTTATGACAGTGATTTTCCCGAGGCGCATGTTGAAGGCTGTATCCGAATCTTACTCCCGAAAAAGTGACAAAAATTCTGCTTTCTCGATAGAGTCGCGTTCATATATCAGCTCTTCTGTTTTGCAGATGTTAATTAATTGGATATGCTATAGTTGCTCTTCCGTTCCTTTGTCCATACCGCTGTCCATCGACAGTTTTAATTACAATCACAAAAAGATATATCGTCAGATGAAGATCACTGATTTCTTTATATCAGCACGCTCATTATACCAGCATTGTCCCTCGCTCGTTGATTTTATGAGCGTGATAGAGTAGTTCATTCGAATGGCCCAGTTGCACGTTATTGAGAGAACAAAGAAGAGCCTGACTTTTCGCTGACCCGCGAACTTCGGGTGATCAGCTACTGGGTTGTGTAATTTCACTTTCCCCTATCTTTTAATCCAGTAGACTATTTTAAACTGATGATAACTGATATAATTTTATATATGTTCCGGTTCTTAATTTCGCTGCGACCAGTATCTTCATGTTTGTTGAGGATTTTTTTTTTTTTTTTTACCAAATTAAAATACTTTGAAAATAAGAATGGACCCTGGTAGTTTGCCTCAACATCAGACCATTCTCAGGTGATGAGACAGGGCCATCTTTGAACGCCAACTCCAAAGCGAGGCCCGCATTGAGTCATTATCTCGACATTTTGTTAGTGTGCGAACTACTTCATGTATCAACCAACTCACTGGGGCTTAGTAATATCTCAACCACCAGTCAGATTTTCGGACAGGATTCTCACCCGAGCAGCACACCGCTGGAAATGACATCATATGTAGTGAAATAGATGTTTGTCGAACATTCCGATTACTTTTTCAGATCTGTATAATACCTCTGTTGGCTTAGTGTTAAAAAGGATGATTTAGAGATTATTTATCTCGTTTATATGTATATGAGCGGTGCATATGAAAAGTAGTTCGCGCATGTGCAATACTGAAGGAGTTGTTCGGTCGGATTCAGACTGAACCGTGTGTGTTTGTGCTTGGGTTTTCTTCTGTACGTCATAGCCACGTCATGAAGGTCACTTTCCGGTATATTGGGCGTAGCCTATAGTATTGGACCCTTCTACGGAGGGCCAATGATCGGCTGATGCAGCAACAACAACATTTTCCCAGTTAGACGGCAAATTTTGAAATCGAAAACGAGGCCGCGCTATGTCATCAGTCAACTGAGACAGTCACGTGGTTGTGTATGAAGATTGGGGTGGATCCTATAAATAGTGATCCAATGAGAATGCTCGTCTTAGTTTAAAATGTCGGGCTCAAATCACCAATGACTGAACAGCTGGAATAGTACGCTAACACTGTCTGTTAATATCTTGATTTAACAGAGAGTACTACAGTCTATATTGGGCGCAGCGGAAAAATGAAGTGAGTCTGTGAAATGGTGCATGGGCTGTGGGGAGGTGGTATTAGATAACTTGTTTCGCGGGACCAGAATGGAATTGATGTATTCAGAGATCAATCTAACTCGATCATTTTACAACTTCCTGTTCGTGAGGATGTCATTACTGCGATCCTATACTGTCTCAAAATACAGTATATTGTTGTGCGGTATCGCCACGAGCGTATAATTATTCAACCAACCCCAGTCTCGCTATACACAGATAATACATGTTACCGCAACTCTCAACTATGGTGAAGGCGTCCTTAATGCTTCGGGCAGAAATTACTTTTCTGTCGTATCAGCTTGAAGACCATGTTTATTAATGTGACGCTCGGACAATTTTCCCACTCTCGACCCATTTCGTTGAACCTTGAGGACAAACACCGTTTGTTTTTGTATTCTTTTTTTTTTTAAATTCAGCCCGGTGTTTTTTAACGCCCTTGCAAACGCTGCGTGCGCATATTGGTTTGCGCCCGTCCGTCCACCCGTTTTTTTTTCTCTCTCCCTCTTTAAGTTTGGACCATTTTTGTCGTAGAAATTCTATTCACGAAAATGCTCTCTGAATAAATATAAACTGTTAGGTATTCAACTTTAGAGGTCTTTAGGTGGTAATTCACATACTGACAAGTGTGACAAGAGAGTTTGTCGCTATTGTTTGTCTCATATGTTTAAAGGGATAATTATATTGGAAAGTAGCAGGAAATTGGCTTTTCCTTTCTGTCAGACATGCAGAGTAACATTATGTTCTCTTGGGACCTGCGATTCCGGCTGTGACTGAACTGGACAATCATGTACTATCTCTACAACAGATGTGCCCATTCAATGAGAAATATCTATACCATCTAAAATCTAACATGGGCCTACCATGTGGTTAGAAACACAAAGGGTTTCTCTATGAAAACAGGTCCTGGGATATATAGAAATCTCAAGAATCCGAAATTTGCAGTATGCGAATTTGCGCGGGTTCCGCTAGGCGACACAAGAGAGCAACGAAGTTGTGGTTCGTAGAAATTCATTTCACCCTATCCATTAACCCAATAGCTGGAATAAATTTATACATATATACTATATTTATCCAGAATTCAGAGAAAGTGTCATTATGCTTAGAATAAGGCCAGTGTTAATTAATTGTTTGTTTCTCGTAGCCTTCCGTGTAAAAATACACATGCTGAGTGCGATAATTATTAATTATTAACTTGCAAACCATTTGTATATAAATATATAGATAATGAGCAAGTTTTACTCATGAAAATGTAAATCCCTCACGGATTTTAATTATTTGCCATCAAAATATAGAATAGAATAGAATAGATTTATTTGCATAAATATGCCCAGGTAGGCTAAAAGCACAACAAACAAACAAACAACCAGACAACCAACCAGACATATGGCGTACACGCCCAAAACTAAAGTGTCGAAACTCACCCGCAAAGCGCCGAAACAACCCCTCAAGTGTGTCCAGAGGGACAACACTTAGAGAGCAGTCCCTGTGGACACACCTAAACGGTCATTCCAACACCCCACGAGCAAGCCTAAACACCCCAGTCCTAAGCGTGTACTAATAAACAGTATACAAATTTGGGCTCCCCTGAGCTTGTAGCTTTATACTAATTACGAAGAGGCATGGTGCCGGCCAACTAAATACGAGCCATCGAGCATAAACAGATGCTACCCAGATACACTAGATGCTGCATCCGGGGAACATCCATTCACGCCCAACGGCCGTACCCAATCGACCAACACCAAGCTCCCATAGGCGAGTAATTATCAGGTATAAAAGTGCATGGTGGCAGGAGAGATCAGACATACATGGACAATGAGGAGATTGATGCACTCTAAGCAATTAATATGCTATAACAATTGGAAACAATCATATGTATACTTCGCAACTGCTTCCATCACCCATTGATTTGTCGACGACAGTATGTCACGAATCGTGAAGTTATTTGCACCATATTTTATAAATGGGCATATAATGTTCAAAAGACACTGTCGCTCTTTAGCGAATCTTGAGCATTCCAACAGGAAGTGAGTTTCACTATCAACAATTTTACAATGTTCACATACTCGGTCATCTCTGGGAATTCCATGATAGCGCCCTCTTTCTATCTGTAATTTGTGGGCGCTTATTCGAAGTATAGATGAGGGCTGGTTACGGAAAACGAAACATTAATTATCAGCGGCCTAATGTGTGATTTGGGAAATATTACATGAAAACATGCCATCTATCACCGGTTCAAAATATTGTCGTTGGTTAATAGATCTACAGGGCAAATTGGATTTACCAGATATTTCCAGTGTGCATTTGGTGCGGTCACGTGGTGGTACATATTTGCTATTCTGTAACGTTCTCTGCATGGAATCATCACTGCTGTCATTGGTCGAGAATGACCTTTGACATGAATATGGCTATGACGTCATCGTCAGTTTAACTAAATGTCTCCCTCGTGTGCTCATGCACAGGCACGCCCCCATTCTTGCGGAGCGGTATCCGATACTTATCCGGATTGTGTTCGATATTGTTCCGGAGAAGTATAATTTCAAAAATTTAAGTGAATTTAATTATTTTAATACTACTATAATATCTGATTCATGGCCTCAGAACAATACAGGTGTGAATAATTTTCGTTATATTTAAGAGGTGCTGGAGAACGGTAATTTAAAAAAAAAATAAAAATAAATCACATGGTCTGCAAAATGCCGGCTGATGACGACATATTTCATCTGATTGGCTAACGCCATCCACGACACGTGACTTATATTTCTGGGGCTTCCCGAAATAAATTTAAATTCAGTCGGATCAACCACCTCGCTGGGAGTCTAATAATACCCCAGCCACCAGTCAGATTTTTGGACCGGATTCGGGGCCTTCGCACACATCGCCGGAAGTAACATCATATATGGTAAAATAGATGTTTGCCGAACATTTCGATTACTTTTCAAGTCTGCATAACACCTTCGTTGACCTCGTGTTAAAAAGAATTATCTGGAGATTATATTTCCTGTTTATCTCGACAGAGCATATGAAAAGTAGTTCGCTCATGTGCAACACCGAAGGAGTTGTTCGGCCGGATTCAAACTCTACCGTGCGTATGTGGGTTTTCCCCTATACGTCATATCAACGTAGTAAAGGTCAACTTCCGCTATTGGAGGCAGGGATGATAAATGAACCTGCGAAATGGAGCATGCGCTGTTGGGAGGATGCAGTCGGATGCATGCAGATGAGAAACAATGGTTACAAATTACAAATGGGCATGAGCATGGTGACTGAGACACAAAGAGCCTGCTGATCACCCAAGTTGTACGATATGGGATGAAACGAGCAGAGTTATCATGACTCGGCGTGGATCATTCGTTGTTTCTTTGATCTCTGGGGTTCGAAGGAAATAGATATATCTAACCATTTCTATGTAACAATTAAAGTCTATCTCAATCCATCCTTTTCGAAATAGATCAATGTAAATGTCAGCGTTACCTTTATTTTTACTTTTCCCGCAATTTGTGTTCTGTGACGTGAAGCGTGTAGTCTAGCTTCTAATTGTCTCCATATCGATTTAAATTCTGCATCAAGTCTCGCATGCATTAACATATAAGCATAGCATAAGAAGACGTTCTATATCCAGAATGGCAAGGGTTTTTTTTGGAACTGTCAACCGTGTACCAAATCCATAAACCGTTATGCTCAGGAAATGTATTACACGCCTTGTCGGTCGTTTAAAAATAGTAAAAAACGCCATGTTGCCTTCCCATAGTGCAATGCGAACCACGAGTAAACCTCTGCCTCGCACATCTTGTAAATATAGACACGGACTGAAAATTGCTGGAAAAAAGTTATTCCAAAGGATTTTTTACATGATTTCTTTTACTCTAGAAAGGTTCAGTGATGTTCCAGGTCCCTGTCAGCTTTTGACATGGTCCATAAACACACTTATGACAGTGATTTTCCCGAGGCGCATGTTGAAGGCTGTATCCGAATCTTGCTCCCGAAAAAGTGACAAAAATTCTGCTTTCTCGATAGAGTCGCGTTCATATATCAGCTCTTCTGTTTTGCAGATGTTAATTAATTGGATATGCTATAGTTGCTCTTCCGTTCCTTTGTCCATACCGCTGTCCATCGACAGTTTTAATTACAATCACAAAAAGATATATCGTCAGATGAAGATCACTGATTTCTTTATATCAGCACGCTCATTATACCAGCATTGTCCCTCGCTCGTTGATTTTATGAGCGTAATAGAGTAGTTCATTCGAATGGCCCAGTTGCACGTTATTGAGAGAACAAAGAAGAGCCTGACTTTTCGCTGACCCGCGAACTTCGGGTGATCAGCTACTGGGTTGTGTAATTTCACTTTCCCCTATCTTTTAATCCAGTAGACTATTTTAAACTGATGATAACTGATATAATTTTATATATGTTCCGGTTCTATATTTTCCCAGTATTCAATTATAATGATACTTTCTTCGAATAGTGGGGAATATACTAGTACATATATATAAAATGATGTCTGTTTAATTTTTATCACCATGTCAAAATAGTCTCCTGGGTTAAAAGGCAGTGAAAAGTGAAATTATACAACCCACTACCTGACCAGCTGAAGTCACGGGTCAGTGAGGTTTTTCTTTGTTCTCCCAATAACCTGCAACTGAGTCACTTTTCTGTTTGCTTTTTTTGTTTTTTCTTTGATAGGCACTTTTCTGTTGATTGGTTTGGAGTTTGGGTTTTTGTGAACACCTTAATCATTCTCGTCTCGCGAGACTCCCTACTGCGAGAAAGAGTCTCACGTGTAAATGGGAGCCATCCCCCCAAAATTTGGGGGGTGAGTAGGCGGCGTATGATTTTCACCGTCTGTGTCCGGCTTGTCATTGACCTGCTGACTCCGCCGAGTTAGAAGCGAATTGCTAAACATAACGCGGGCTATATAATTGGAAAATGACTCTTTCCGTTTCGGAGCATATCAATCGCGAACGAATTATTGTCGGTATGTATACTTGGCCATGAAAGCGAGTTATTTAATACAGGAAGTAGTTCGAACAGTTCCGATCCATTCTCAAAGAGAGCCGTGTCTACCGCAAAAAGGTACATCTTCGGAAATTTATCCCAGGTTCTTAGCGTGAGATGTACTTGATCAGGGCAAGGCAGTTGCAGCATTTCTGTTCTTCATTCACTACATAGTAAGTACTGTTCACACGCCCTATGATATGTACTTTTGTTGCTATCATTATGCAAGTTTTGTTGTTAAAAAAATAAAACTGAACGTTGAACTTTATTTATGGCCTACTCCATGTACTCGTTTGAAGCAGCAGACATAAATTTAGTTGACCTAGATTCTGCATTGAAGATCAACCATTGAAACGCGGAAAACAACGAATTACGTTAATTATACCGTATTTTCGCCTGCATGTTGTCTGATCGTACTATTCTTGTTTATCTGATGATGCTAAACAATAATGATCTTGTGATCTTTGGGTTAGGTCATACATTTTCTGAAGATGTACCATTTTGCGTGTCTACCCGCGGGAGAATAGTCCCGGTCGAGCGAGTGATGTCATGCTGCCTCGCTTTGAGATTGGAGATTCAAAAATGTCACCAGTTTACATGAGAGTCGCTTTGGTCTCCCGCGGGTAGACACGGCTCTCTTTGAGAATGCACCTTAATATCGCTGGTTTCTCTGGTCGTACTTGTACTGCAACATACCAGAGTGACCACGTGGTTAACCGTTTTCCGGAGTAGTTCGATGGTCGTTTGAAGCCGTTTACGACAACCCCTCGGCGTCCGTCATAAATCAATGGTTTTGCCGAGAACAGACAATTAAGTGGTTATGTATACCGTGTTAGATTGAGTTATGGCGTCCCGTCTTCCTATATCGAGATAATAACCCTGTTATGTAGGGATTATCTGACGTGCTTTCCATGTGTTTTATCGATGATTTATTGATCGAAATTTCTCGGTCTGCACAGATTTTACGCTGGGTGCTTTTACCTGGTGCGTGCCGAAATGAGCTGCAATTAATTGACGCCTCACACTCGTCTACGCATGGTAGGATTTGCTCAGTCCTTCCTTCATAATGCAGGGCTGTATACTTTGTATCAGCCCAGTATGTATGTACATGTGGGCTTTAGGCCTACAGCTAGTACTCGAACAATCCGTTAAAAATAACAGCCAATGCATGGACGGCGTTCCGGTGTCATCTTGGTATATTTCGACGAAGTCCTAGTATATGTGGAGAAAAAGCTGGAGGGCAAACTCTTTGAAGTTCCGGGTCTCTTAAATCGAAACAAATACGGATACGAAGATGAAAATTCAAAACAATCAGAGGGGATGAAATATACAGCGTATAAATCGCTGAAATATGGGCATAATATTCAGAAATGACATCACTTATCGAAGGCTGTTCGGAAGGCATATTAATAAAACGGCTGGGCTTAGTCCAGGCGAATTCGTTCTTTGTCATAGTCCGGTTTGTCAGACGAACCATGACGAGGGATGATGCTTGCAGGCATGACATTTTTGGAATTGGGAGCTCCAAGTGACTACACCGTATGATTGGGGAAACAGTCATACTCTTCTGTCTTGATCCAGTGAAGTACAGATTCAAGAAATCCGTTACATGAAATACTTAGTATGAAACAATGTCGCTAGCGAACTCTCGATATTCTGCAATGCCGCTTGTCTTCCATCCTCGCGAGCCATGTGTATCGATAGATCTGTTAGGATCGATACACTGGCTTGGCTTTAGTTACCCATACTTGTTCTGTATATAAATAGATAAAGGGGTTTCATCAAAATCAAACCAGTCAGTGAACGCGCTAAGCCAGCTGATTATGCCAATCCGCTGCGAGGTATGAGTTGTGACAGGTCTGGATTTCATCGCAGGTCAAACTACTTTGATGTCGGGATGAAATCGACATGGAAAGTCGAAGCACAAACCACAGGCTTGGGATACCGACATGCTAATTCAAAACAAGCGCGGGGATGAAATGCTCGAGATTGTATAATAGAGGCATGGACTCAAGAACTTATCCGAATCACCAAAAATGCCCAGGTATAAACCCTTTGCGAGGATTTAGGATTTACCTGGACTTGTGAAGATGGTTCTTAACATGCACATTGCTGTTCTCAATGTTAATACTACTATTCTCTAAATATACGAATTTGTTCTTGAATGAGGGTATTGAACACAGGTGTTCTGGTGTTGTGTGCCAGTTTGAAGATCATGCAGTGTGAACATGTGGAATCCGACTATAATGAAAGACAAAATTTGAATTTTGAACCCTGCTGTTCAAGAACACCAGAGACTGTTCTAAACATGTTACAGGAGTGAGTGAGTGAGTGAATAGAATTTAACGTCGCTTTCAACAATATTTCAGCTGTATCGCGACGATTCAACAATGGAGTCTACTATAGTAGGCTCCATGATTCAACTAAGCACCACCCAGCCCAGTTGCGTTCCTGCTACTTCAAAGAAGAAATCTTTGAAGCAGCATGGAACCAGACACCCTCCATCACGGCTTGGTGTTCTAAACTGAAAAGCGGTTCTAGTCTTTCTGCTTTTGGCTTTTGCAGTTCGAAAACCAGAGTGTTCTCGTTTGGAATACGACTGAATGGCAAGATTTTGAACATTGTTGCTCTTATTTATATGAGAACGTCAAAAGAATGTTCAAAACTCTTAAGTGGAACATGCAGTTTATGAAGGTCCACGGTGTGTTGTTATTCGGAGGTCTGACACAGTGGACTATTTCTGAACGGATCGACCAATTACATGACAGGAGCAGATGTTTTCTGGCTGATAGCAACCGTCAGTTTTGACGGGAAACGTGGAAATCTTGTTGACTCTCCTGGGTGGTTCCTCCTTTTGGTTAGTTCGCCTGGGAGATGAAATTCAATATGATTATACAGAATCTTATTAACTTCCCGTTATATGTCAGAGATGAAGAGAATTATCAGCGGATGTCAGGGCACACAAGAGTATGCATAGCTGAATGAATTACTTCCGTTCCATATGACGCTTTCTGAATGGAGACTGACAACCAGACTCGTTCTCGCACCCCAGACTCAATAATCCTACACCAAGCCATTGCTTGGTCCACGGTGCAGGTCTGTTTTTACGCCCTAGCAGGGCAGGTACGTATTCCTCGTGATGGAGGTCTGTACTTTTATACCTCGGCTTTGTCAGACGAACCTTGACTAGGCAGGATGATATCTACCAAATTGCTTCGAGCTGTTCTTGTCATGACAGAACATCAATTGTCTTCGAATGTGGTTGTGAATAACAGACCTGAGCGGTCACTGTCCTTGTATCAATTTGAATTCAAGCCAAAATGTGGATTATTGATTAACTGACCCATTTGTCGCTTCACCGTTATCTTCAGTTTAGAGGCAATGACCCAGCTGTGGAGGAGGACGCCACCTTATATTGCGTCAAATCCGACATTCGATATTCATCCGTCGTCCACCAAAGAATTTCCTGACAATATTTGAAAGATCCTTTTCGTACCGGCTGAACAGTTAGCATTACACTGGTTAATCCATTGCGTTTTTTAGTTCATTTCGTACATCAGAAGATCCATTAGGCACGTTAATTGGGCCATTTGTAATCCTTGTATCACAGCGGAAAACATACCATACGTTTTCTCCGAACACTGTACTGTACTTTGCTGTTTGGTTTATAGTAATTGACCAGTAATTTGCTGTAAAATGTACTGTAAATATGCAAAATAAAGTATACGGTACTGTACTGTAATATGCGATGCAAAATTTCCTGTACAACCAACCAACTCTCGGACAGTGGTGGTTCTTTCAGGGTACTGCGGCCGGCTTCCTCCACCAACCAAACTGACTGTCACCATAAACAAGTGAAACAACTTTGAGTGTGACATTATGCCAATTTCCCCCCCCCCTTCTGTATAACCATGAGACCGTTGTTCTCTGCTCTGCATGTATACCAGCAGATTCCGTTACGGAGAAGATGTGTTCTCCGCTCTAATACCATTCTACTGTGTATTAAGATTTTATTTTCACCAATAGACTTTCGCTAGCCTTTAAAGAAATCACATGTTAGCATTTCCCTAAAATGCGTGGAAATCAACGCTTCATTATTTTATATCCATTCCACGAGCGAGATCGAGAATAAATCCAATATCTCATTAATGCACACAGGGTTTCTGGATTTGGAAAGAATTGCGAACAATTAAGAAAGTATTTGATGGAACTGGCGAACCGTGTGCGACTCCCCCATCACACGACTTTAACAAAATCAGACTTGATTTATCTCTGCTACAATAATTCTAACTAATACACTGATCAAAGACAAATGAAATATGACATATAGTCGATGTAGCATGAAATGGCATACCGGTATCGACTTTATGGTGTAGAGATATCATTATCTGTGGTCATTCATAATCAGGAGTTACTGTGTTTATTCATCTTAGAGTCTATGCTTCCGCATCATATATCCATCTTCGAAGATATTATGTTTCTAATTGGTTGATATTAGCTTCGTCATCTCTTGTACAATGTAACTTGTCTGATTCTTGTTATTGTTGTCCGTTGTGAAAAGTCATCCTCCGGCTCAGTTATTAACTCACCAGGCCTCCCAACCAAACTTTCTACGCTATATCCGGAACGTCAAAAAAATTGAGAGCTGACACTCCATTTTTAGCCTACTTACCCCTCGGCCATTTTGGCCTCGGGGTATTGTCGTTGCCATGTACGTCCGTCCGTCCGTCCGTCCGTCCGTTAACGCATTTTAGGCAAAACCGCTTAAGATACAACCACCAAATTTTCAACACTTATTTATCTAGTGCTAAGTCAGACGCCTATTGAAAGTGGCTTCCCTCGGCCCATATTTTACAGAGTTCTGCCCCTTTACAGATATATTAATTTCTATTTCTGTCCTATATGCCTGAATGTAACCAACTGTATCTGCAGAACTGTGTTCGGTATAGCTACTATATTTTTTAAACTTATTTATATTGTTGTATTCTACAAGCCAACAAAGGATTACTCGCCTCGGCTTATGGAGTTATGCCCCTTTCGGATGTAATAATCTCCGATTTTGTTATCTGTAGTTGAATGTGTAAGTTATATCTGCAGATCCGTGTTCGGTACAGCTTATTCGTCTCGGTTCTTATTTTACAGTAGTGCTAAGTCAGGCGCCTATCGAAAGTGGCTCCCCTCGGCCCATACTTTACAGAGTTATGCCCCTTTACTGATATATTAATTTCTATTTCTGTCCTGTATGCCTGAATGTAACCAACTATATCTGCAGAACTGTGTTCGGTATAGCTACTATATTTCGGAAACTTATTTATATAGGTGTATTCTACAAGCCAACAAAGGATAACTTGCCTCGGCTTATGGAGTTATGCCCCTTTCGGATGTAATAATCTCCAATTTTGTTATCTGTAGCTGAATGTACAAGTTAAATCTGCAGATCCATGTTCGGTACATCTTATTCGTCTCGGTTCTTATTTTACAGAGTGCTAAGTCAGACGCCTATCGAAAGTAGCTCCCCTCGACCCATATTTTACAGAGTTATTCCCCTTTACAGATACATAATTTTCTATTTCTGTCCTGTATGCCTGAATGTACTACCAGTATATCTTGATCATCCCACATAGAACTATCTCTTCCCCAATTCACACTACACATGGGTCACAATCACTTGGGGAAAGCCGAGGGGTTTTGGTTAGATCAATCTCATGTTACATTTTCTGGTAGAGCTCGACCAAAGGGTGTAGTGTGGTATGTTTCAGCTCCCATGCTCAAGAGGTAAGACAAATAGTTAGGGGTGGGGAGGGGGGGGGAGAGCAATTCGGCAACCCCCCCCCCAGGCCTGCACAGGTCCCAAAAATTCCAGGCCATACTCTTCTGGCAATTGTATATGCTCTAACACAGTCCCGTATCACCTACTTATTAGAGCATTTCCATAGCTTTGATGCTCTTATGTTCTCATGATTAACGGACTCGCCGCGACTTGACGTGAATATATCTGAAACCGTTAAAGATCTTCTTAGGTTTGTGAAATTTGCCTTGTTGTATATTGTTCTTCGCAGTTCACAAATATGTGGCGCTGTGGTGAGAGCAAACGTGCTCGTTTGTAACCATAATGGCTAGCCAGTGTATACACTGGCTTGGTTAGTTACCCATAGCAGTTCTGGATATAAATAGATCAGGGGGTTTCCTCCAAATTAAACCAATCAGAGAACGCGCTAAGCTAGCTGATTACGCCGCGAGGTATGAGATGTGACAGGTTTGAATTTCATCGCGGGCCAAACTGCTTTGATGTCGGGCTGAAATTGACATCGGAAGTTGAAAGAAAAACCGTAGGCTTGGGATACCGACATGCTAATTCATTACAAGCGCGGAGGATGAAATGTACGAGATTGTACATGTATATTAGAGGCATAGACTCAAGAACTCATTCGAATCACCAATAATATGCAGGTAATAGGTCTGCGAGGATTAAGCATTTACCGGTGAAGATGGTTATCGTCTGAAAGGTTTAGTCGATTTCTAAGAATTTGGATTACACTGATCTTTGAGGATAGTCAAAGTGCTGAATACATTTTGGTGTTGCTGGCATAACTATTAGGGCGTGTTTTTTTGTCTCAAATAATGACGTTTTCCGTGAAATGAAAATTCGATCTACTAAAGGTTGCCAAGAATTAATATAGCCTACATGATAATTCACCTCCGCTGCAAACCAAATTGACTTTTAAATGGAAAAAAATACAAATCTCTGACTTAACACCAAAGCGTTTTCTGTTGACCGCGTATGTCCCATCTCCCGAGGGATTTGGATTTCGCATGATTGTGTTTCATGGCAACTGACACAACTAGGCGGCAGTGTACACACGAACTTATGTAAACAGAATGTTTCTAAACGACTTATCTGGCAGGACAGGCAAATAATTCCAAAAGTTTTGGATGTGTTGGTGTAATCATGGAGGTGCGCTTTATGTATCTCGGAATAATGATTTTTTTTCTTTCTTTTTTTTCGAAATGGAAATTGAATTCTTTGCATCAGGGAAATAGCATTTTTAACGGGTTGATTCACATTCCTTGCAAGCCAAATGGCCATTGATAAAAAAAATCGCTGTCTTAATTTCATTATATTCTTTACCATTAACGTGTTATAGGTCAAACCATATTTGCTCCACATAGGATTTGGTCATTCTGGAATGACGCTATAAACATGAATGAAGATAAACTTCATCGTCTCGATCTAGAGCCGTTATATATAATGGGAGTGCCTCTAAGTCTATCTGATCCCACCGTGGCCAATCATTTGTCTTTGTGGAGACATGAGCAAAATTTGAAGTACTCATATGGCACGCCTGCGTAGTATCCATATAGTATATTGAATTTCGGTTATAAGGCAGGTGAATTCTCATTGGTTATACGTGATACAAATATCTCCTTATGCCTGCCACTAAGAAGCGGACCAATTGAATCTTACGACGAGCGATTTAGTAAATTCGTTTGAATTAGATCTATTTCAAATGGGTGTTTATATATTGTGTGAACATAAACCCATTTTAATCACCAAATGTCTATGGGTTAGAGAACCTGACATAGAACCATTATGGATTATGGGATATTTAGGTGCACAATAGAAGGAAATTCCTTATAATAGCATATTGGTCATTGAAAGTCAAGAAATTTGCCAAAATGTCCTTCGTAAAACTCATCACGGCGCTAGTAAAGGGGTTAAATAATATTGATAATAGGCAGTTAAAGTAAATGCGCTATATCTTTATTTTATGCAATTTGGGAATCCTTTTTGAAGATGTTGGGTGCTGTTGACTGACCTCCTTCCCCCTAACGCTTTAAAATTAATCTGTTTACGGGTGTCACAGAGTTTATTGACTTATTTATTTTCTGCTATTATTAATTCATTAACTTAAATTATGTTTATATTCAATAACTTTAACTTGTCATTTTGTATTTAGTCGGTGTAAAAACATTTCATGTCAGAGCATTGCCTGTATGCGTATAGTTTTGTTGTGTAAATTGACTCCTTAATCTTTAATCCCTATATCCTTGATTACCTCTGAATAGGCTGTGTTTTGTAGCATGTTTTATTCCGTTCGTTACTTTCATTTGTTCCTTGTATAATTATTGCTCTGTTTCCACTTGTATTCCTCTGTTGTTAGTTACCATACGTTTACGTCACATTCTCCCTATAAATTCAAGATCAGCCATAATCATAAGTCAGTTTTATGGATATCCAAATCTGCGGAAATTGTGATCTATAGTGATTGGAATACCAACTTTAATTATCTGGAGATCCGATTCAGTATATTTGTTTCTGTGTGTTTCTCTGTTTAACTTCGAACTTTCTATAAACGTGCTTCAAGTTCTACGAGTGACTTCGCCTTCAATTATTTACCGTAACAGACCTTTGTTACACGGGTGCTCCATGTTTCCCAGCAGTGCATAACTTCTTGTCGACATATTGTCAGCCAGATGCGGCCTTTAGTGTAGAAAAGAATCCAGTTAACTATCTGTCAATCATTTTGATGATTCTTTTACTCTAGAAATACCGCAAAAAGATGACTGCGTGCTCTATCATTATTATCAATTTTTTTTTATATTCATAAATGACTATATTTATGTCTTTTTCACACTGATCGTTTTTCCATCCCCGATGCGTGATTTATCGATTCTAACGCGCACGGACAGTCTTTGGATATTTAGACGTCGAGAGAATCGCTGGCGGTATAGTTGGTCCCTTGGGCCGGGATCTGATTGCTCATTGCTCCGGTGATATATCCCCACATTCCCCCGGAATCGCCCGAGGCAACCTTACGCTATCCTTATTCCACTTCGTCACTGCTTGATTCGGTTTCAACGAGGTCCGCGCTCTATGCTGGGAGCATTGGCTGAAAAAATAGCACCATATTAATGAAAATTGTCTTCGAATCGCCATCTTAATCAGTTCCTTGTGAAATACCATCTTGGATTCCACTCGACTCTACTGAATCACCGTGGAATGGTCGGCTTGATCAAGATAGCTTGATCTCCGATCGTTCCCAGGGCCTCTTTAAGAGATGTCTTGATGCGTTTGAAGAATCGACGTGGACTGCGCAATGTTGGACCAGGCTTGGACTTCAACCGTCCTTCTTTGAAACACATCGACTGTGTACTTAAGGCGGTGTCGCTGAATTCTAATCAGGCGTGCAATAATCTCATTGGTTTGCAGCAATCATTTCGATATATCATAGCGCATCATCGTTTGAACGTTATGAACCTCTGTTCGCTAGATTAACGGCTTCTCGAACTCACTAATTATTTCAAATCTATGTCCAAAATATGTAAAAAATATAAATTATCAACCGACTATCAAAATCATGCCAGTTTTATAACGACAGTTTAACCGACTGGTCTATATATTCTGGAGCAGTTGCTCTCAGAGGAAGCCGCGACGAATATTCATTCTTATCACGCATTGAACAGGACATTTGATTAGACTGTCATACCTTAAAAGGAATATGTTGTATAGGCCGTATTTTTCGCATATTTTCAACGAAATCTTGTATCTAAAACTAGCTGTTGCGTGAAAACCGCTACTCGAACCGCGAGACATCCGTTTTGTGTAGAAGGAATTGATATAATTTAGAGATCTCGGGAAGTATCGAAGTAACGCAGTGTACGTGAGAATGCGATCGATGTCCAAGTATGGCCGTTGAATATGACTTGGGGTCCCCTGATTTGGTCTTAATGTTGAATGACCATATAGTTGCCGGAGACCTTCCACAATCGCGATGTGAATCATTTATTGTGGGGTTAATAGGACTTATCGCGAGAGAATATTATAATTGTGCATCTGACGGGCGCGCTAAATCGCAGAGATATCGTGATTGTATATATTAACCCCAAATACATTTAGCTATAAAATCGTCCAGGATTTGAACTCCTGTTCTATTCAGTTTGTCCGAATCCCACATCATACAATCAAAATTGTATGCGCGAGTTAAACCATTGTCGTCTTGCGCCATGTGTATAGGGTTAACACGGGTGATTCTGACGCATGACTGTCAGTTATGACGTATGATATCAGGTATCCAGTCGAGAAGCGATGGGTGAAAACCGCCTTCAGCGTCTTCAGAAATGTGTTGGTCAACGCGCCATCAATTATGAATAATTACATAGCAGCAAATCAAGCCATACATCGAGACGGGAGTCATTCCTTTCTGTTAGCTATACCCAACTGACTATTTTCCGAAAGATTACAACAACCAATTTGAATAGTTAATATTGGATTATTATTCTTTCTCATTCAAACCGATCTCTGGATGCAGTCCACAGCATATCCCTCGTTGCTGGAAATAGACCCTTGGTACATGTATAGCCTTCCGTCTTTCTGAGTTGTCCATTTTCCCCCAGGATTTATAGGACAGACCAATTCCTAAGGCTATGCCGTGTTATGAAGCACGCTGACTCCACAGCGGTGATCTCAAATGACATTTTGATATTTTACATCGCGGTGGTGCGTATTGGTCTAAGTCAACGAAAAAGCCCCATCTTCAACGCTCCCTTCAATCCAAACGAAAACCATACCATGATTGGTCAACACTCGCGTTAAATGCAAGACGCTAAGTTCCTATAGCGACATATATAATGGGGAGCGTTGATTCTGTATTGGTGAGCTAGTGATGGCGTGATCATTTGGAGTGATGCTGTCTATGTTGGTGAAGCTGTCATCTTTACCGTTATAAAATCCGCGTGCCGCAGATAACACTATAAACCTCGTAGAATGATGCGATTTTCTTGCTCCGTTCAGCAGATTAGATTTGGATTCCCCTCGTGATGTCCGCAATCATCAATAGTTTTATTATCAGCCTGTACGTCCGAACAATTGTTCCCGAATTAGCACGACTCATTGCCGACGATAATAGGCGGAACGAAAATGAGCAACTGACAAAATGATCTCCATTAATGTAGTCGTATATTAATACTGTTTTCCGGAGCTCTATTTTATAGCCGCATGTTCAGAATCACGAAGCGGAATTCTCGCGAGACCTCATTGGTCTAACGAGATTAAGACTAATTGTGTCTAAGTGGCCTTTCCATTCTGCGGCACCTTACAATATCAAACTCACACCAAATGGACATTCTCTAAGTGAATTTATTAACTTTGGCAGTGCCTTGTACTGAAATCAGTTCGATTTTTGAATCATATTCAATTATAAGCGGAAAAGGCTTTTAGGACAGGATGATCTCGTGTGCTTTAGTAGTGGTGTTATAAAGTGTTGCCACTGTATCACATTAGAAGATAATGGCAGACGAAATGGACCAGAAACATACTGTAAAAATCTCATTTAAAGGCGTCACGGGAAAACTCCGCTGATAAAACGAACCAACAGAACAATCTCACATTCGGCTATTTCCGTATTGGCGGAACGTAGTCTCTCACATAGAACGCACACAAAGCCACCCGTGGGGCTCACGTAATGAGCCGGCAACGAAATAGTGCCTTCGATAATTGGGCGATTCTGTCGCATTTTATTGTGAAATGAAGATAAGTTTAATCATAAGAACATAATACATTCAAATTATACAAAAGTATTTCTATGTTTAGTTGAATAATAGTAGTTGGTGTCGTCAGGCGGCATGGTCACCTTCACAGAGTGCAGCCATGTTGGAGAGAAGTTCCGCCGAAAAGTAATTGTGCGCATGGGCGAACGTGATCCTGTTTCCGCTCCCAGAAATCCACTCAGCCAGACGTCACTTTCGCAGATAAGTGAGTTCTGGGGCTAGATTGCCAACAGAACCGAATGTTCGACGCCGTAATGCGGAGTGTCCGATATCATATAGTATCATTGATTTCACGCCCCAGTAGCTAACAGCTCGGCCGCCTTGGGTAGTACCTGACACAATCTACAATCTAGGTAAACCAAGATGGTAAATCATGGGAATATCATCTAGACGTAACGCTATGAAAACTTCGTGCGAAATTTTCGTCGATATTCTACGAGATCGCATAATAAGTCAATCACGACAATTTCAACCTTTTCTCTCTGACAGTGCTTGACGTTTACTTCACGGAGATTAATATCTTCTCACGGCACAATCTTTTGATATTTTCTACCCCTAACAAAGCCAGATTTTTCGGTGAGAGTAAATTCTTTGATCTTTACGGTTTTCCACGCACCCTGTCTGGAAATGATGCCATATTTGGAAAATGTTTCAGAATAATGTTTATATATTAGACCACGAGCTACCGTGTGTAATCACTGTGGCCGTGATTTTGAAATAGTTTCAAGAAGCTATCCATCTGATTGGCTACCAATATTAGTTTCAAATTCGCACGAGATTTATATAGGGCTGAATTCAAATATAGTATTCCGTGATATTATATCTGAGTTTACTGAGATTGTACCTGTCACAGTTCTCCTGTACTTTATAGTAAAGTACACGTTCTGTCATTCCGGGAATATATTTTGATTTATTCAGCCAATGTATCATGCGTTTCGAGGCACAATGCGTCGCTTTTATTCGGAGACGATCAAGCTTCGAATTATATTTTCGCGCGATTTCACAGCTCTATATGGTTGCAGTGCACGACTGCAGCAGACGAACGCTTCCATCGTCTGGAATTCCTTCTAATCTGGCTTCAATATCAATTGAAGGAAAGTTTTTATGTGGGCGTTCGACCTGATTGATGATCTCTTGAAAACGATGGTAAACCTCGGTAGTGAAGTCAATCAAAGAACACATTTTCCGTGGACATATATTTCTTTTTCTACCAGCTCGCCAGCTGTTAATTAAGATGAATCACAATTGCATTAATTCGGATGTTCGTAGAGAATCTGTTCTCTGTCCGTCAATTTTCTCTGTCTGTAGCTGTTCTTTCTCTGGTTAAATATTGACTCACACAGATCGAACCAACCTCCGAACAGGGTTATCTCCCCTTCTGCCAGTCGATCGACCCTGCTGCCATTCAATTTATATATAGCCGTGTACCAAAACATCATTTCACACTACCATAATCTTATCAGCTAAACAGTCCTTATCAGCATACTAAATACTGGGTTATTTAATTTTGCAGATATGGATGTGCGGTGGGCAGTAATTGATTCCGAAAAACACACATTGCTTGTTTGTTTTCAAACAAACGTCCGTTAGCTTTGATATAGTGTTGTTGTTGTTGTTGTTGTGAAGAGATGAACAGTTACCGGTATTCAATTATCGATAGTAACCGATTGTTTGTTTTCTTTTGTCTGCCGAATTCCCCAAATGCGCTGCAGTTGATTAATGCTGGTTAATTCAAGTTGTTGAGATACAGAGTAGTTCTCGCACTTTTAATCTCCGTCAAAGGTTACATGGCTTGGTGAAGACCGAATGTGTGGAGAATGCCAGGGCGTTTTTTCACCTTGAAAAAGTGAATGACAGCATGGTCGATCGAACGGCAGAAGGGGAAATAACCCTGTTTGGAGGTTGAGATCGAACTTGTGTATTACCGCTTCCAACATTAGAGACCGATTATTTGCTGTGATAGAATACGCTAGATTGCGCCTGCGTATATCAGCCCAATGCACAGGTTGTAATAAAAAATAGACCAGTTCGCGATAGAGACATCGCCATATTTCATGATAACCAGAACCCGATCACATCTCGGACAACATTACGCGAACTATATTTTTGATCGGTTGCGCGATACATGCTGAAAATGACGCCGATTATATAATTAACGGACCGAATTCACAGCTCAATTCAACAAGTTTTTCAACGGAATCTATGGACAAATCGTAAATCAATTGTAAAGAAACAAACTCAGGTTTTTGCCGCCCGTTTACATTGAGATTTACGAAACTGACATTGTTCCCTGGGTTCTCGTCGCTCAGAAATTTAGCGATGCATTTTATTCCATCGGAAATGTGCTTTCGTGATAGATCACATAATAAAACTAAAATTTGGAGGTAATCTGGTAGTTTGACCAGTGCTATATTTCACCGTTTTACCAATCTGAAAACTAGAATGCTGTTCAAATAGATTTCATCCGTGGGTGTAGTAACTGTTTATAGATCACTTGAACGCTCTTACCTCTCTCTCGCCATTAGCTGGGGACCTTTGGCACGACGTATAGACAAATCCATTAAGATAGATCGGCTCAGTGAACACGTGAAGCTCGGCCCGATCGGCCCATTGCCCAGAATTTCAGCCTCGGCAGTTCACCAAATCCCCTCACTGCCATTATAGATCTGTCCCTTTTGACGCATCTATATCACCCAGTCATTACGCACGATTTCCGGAGTAATTTGCGTTTATTTTGCACTTTTCTCCGATTCGTCCTGTAATGCATTTTCAATCTGTATTGGCTTGAATTACATTTACAGTCAGATGATATAATCTTAAACAATTTTCTCTGAGCTAAACCGTGTACCGGCTAATTAGATAGAAGGTCATATGATCTGCACTCTAAACAATTCGTCCGCAACTCTTCAAATATGCGAAGGCAAACAAAATCAGACATTAAATGATATAGTCACTATAGGCTTGAATGGACAATTTACAATGTAAAATGTTTGATTCTTTGTATGTAATTCAACGTCTTTCTGCACAAACCTATACATGTAGCTCGGACATTTAAGATAAGATTCCCCTAAAATTATCATTTCTGCTTCATTTCATGCGAGTTTCAGATAAAAGTAGGACCATCTTGATCGGGTCCTGTCTCCCTTTCCCGGCGAGACCCAACGTCGAGGTTGCCCCGTGATATAGTTGGCCACACCATGCTGATATTTTAATATGAAACTCGCACGAAATCTTATCCGAAATGCTCGAGCATCTTTCAAAGTCTGTCATCCTCCATAATGCAAGTCTGTGTACTCCGTATACCATGTTGGCAGTATAGCTATTACTCGAACCATTCGTTTAAAATAACAGCCAATGAACGAACGACGTTCGATCTTGATACGCCGCCTTCGTAAGATTTCGGTATATTTCGACAAAGGTCGAATTTATGTGGACAAAAAGCGGGAGGAAAAACGCTTTGAAGTTTGCGAATAAAACGGTTTGTCTTAATCCTGCCGAATTCTTCTTCTGTAATGGTTTGGCTTTGTCAGACGAACCATGGCGATGAAAGACTGTGAATACTGATATATGTGATTTAAATATGATGATGCACTTTATTATTTGACTGTACGAAGATTTAAAATTCAAGGCCTTAAATAGCCTTGAAAAAATAGAACATTGGACTAAAGACCTTGAAAATATAGGTATTCCTGTTCAATGTTAACAATTCATATGTCAAGTTCAAAGTTATCGTTTGCCGTCGGATGGCAAAATTATCACAGAGATAAATTCTTTAATCACCCAAAAGTCTATTTGAAAGACAATTTATGAGCAATATATTTGTTGACAGAACATTCATACTCATGTTTGAGTAAAAACTATTAAGAAAATTGACCTGTATAGCTTTAATGACACTGGAAGTAGCGAGAAGACCTTGAAGACGCCTTGAAAATTGGAAGGTTTAAGGTGTACGAACCCTGAATCTCAAATTCTATGACTTGTGCGAACGTCTGATGGAGAATTTACAAATAAATAACGTCTGATGGAGAATTTGCAAATAGATAACGTCTGATGGAGAATTTACAAATATATACAGTCATGATAGTACATGGCTATTTTTTACTGGTAGTGGTACATGTCTTGTATGCGACACAATACACAACATATAATAATAATAATAATATCAAACAAAATGACTGGCAGTTTCCTCTACATTTTCCATTCAAGTTCAGTGACTCGACGTAATTTAATCATTAGTCCATGCATGTGATATTGGACGTGTTTGAACGCGTTAGCAATGAGTTAACATTGCCGTATCTAATGTTGTTGAATTCGGTTAAAATTGGCGTCCTTTCATATTACAGCCTTTGTAGTGGAGTAACTATGTAAACATACTAAACTGGCATAATTACCGGGTCCGGTGTCTCCCCGCGGCTCTGACAAATGAGCCAACCAAACATTATAGGGACGATTATAGGCTGTCATTGGTGATGAACAGACATTGGGAATTCCATCTGAATAACCACTGATTGGCTCGAGTAATGGAGCCGGACCGAGCAAACTTTCGACTCTCTTCCGTTTTACTTTCTGATGAGGTTTCTTTAATTACCGGTACAGCGACATTACGCGTCTTTAAGACGGATTACTTGACTCGAACTTACCGGTACTTACAGCGACCTGAGGACAAGCCGTCTGTCATTTCTCGTAGTACACACTGTAATACACCGTTTAGAACGGATTTCGTTGTCAACCTGTAACCATCTGGGTCATCTTTACGCGGTAAGAATCATAGACCATAGGAGCGTGCAGGTCCATTTCCAGTCTACTTTCAGCAACTATAAGGGGGAATCCCCAGTAGGCAACAGCACGTGATGTTGTCAGCCAATCAGCTAAACTCTACCGACGTAACCCCAACATTACCCGCCAGGTTCAATTCATGTGCTGTCCATCTAATTATACAGATGTACAGCACCGCTTGAACAATACGGAAGTTATTCATATCTGTATCTTTTCTAAGCCCAGCCAATATGTGTTTCAGAAGTGGTATGACAGGACTGTAAGTTAACAGATTTCTCGAGTCTGTTCTCCGCCGATTGAAGACCGAACAGAAAACGGTATCGGATATCGCTCCGCGGTAATGGAGACAAACGATCCGCAAGCCAGTTATGGATTGCTAAGTGTACGCAAATGACTTCGTTGTCTCGTGAGAACGAGAATGGCGATTTGGCTAACTGCAATCTCCAGAGAGGGTTATCTCCCCTTCTGCCATGTCGATCGGATCGGCCGTGCCTGCAGTCACTTACCCAGGGCGAGAAAACCGTCTTGGCATTCTTCGCAGTCTTCATCAAGTCATATAGCCTTCGACGGAGATTAAAATTGCGAGATTATCGGAGCTGTTTTGTATCGCAACAACTTGAATTAGGCAGAACTGATCAACTGTAGCGCATTTGTTGTATTTGGCAGACAAAAGAACACAAACAATTGGTGAATTATTGAATATTTGTTCACCTCTTTACAACAACAACAATAACAACAACAACACTACAATCAATTCTAACGGTCGTTCATTTGAAAAAAACCCGCAATGTATTTTTTTTCAAATTCCCACGCAAATTCACATCTGAAAAACTAAATATCTTAGTATTAATATGTTGATAAGGATTGTTTTGATGGTGAGATCTGGGTTTTGTGGAATGTTGTTTTGGTACAGGGCTACATATCAAATGAATGGTGGCAGGGATATGTAATTTAGAATAACAGGAGACAACCCCTTTTCGGAGGTCGGTCTGAGTGTCCATGTTCCAGTTCAGTGGATTTTATTTCATTCTTGGTTCCATTATTGTTTTTACAAGTGTGACATGATATCCTAGCTGAAACGAAAACATTGGCTCGTGTCGGAGACCACAGTGGATCACGTGATATACAAATATTCCATTTCTGATCCTCGGCATTGGTCAATTTAAATTTCCAAAAGCAAATGTCGTATTTTGATTGGCCTGTGGTGAAAACCGAAAGAAGATTCAACCTCCTTATCACGGAGCCTCTGTGAAGGTCCGGTTAATTCCGGGCGTGTACCGATAAACAACTGACATTGAAAATCCAGATCGGAATCGCCGCGATATTTTATCACATTTATAACATTGCCATCCTTAACGGTTAATCTGTCTGGCGGAAAATGTCCGGAAGTAGTGTGAAGCTTCAAGTCTAACTGTTTAGCCTGCGAAGTCACGTACATTCCGTGTTTATCATGGTGAGACTTTGATTTTTACATGGTTTATCAATTAGCTGCTATTTCTGTGAAAATAGGCGCCGAAAGAATGAATCGCTGTTAAGGAGAGAACGTGTTGTCAGACGTATCTGTTAGGTTGATATAATTCACCCGAAGTGGAGACTATTGGGACTGGCCATATATATCATGATAATTGTATTGGGGATTTTTAGTCACCTATCCTTTGTTGTTGGATTGAAATGAGATAAGCTACGGAATGCCCCTTAACCCCTGAGGAAATTCTGAGCTGAAATTTTACGACTCATATTCACAGCTGGAATAATTGTGTTGGCCCAACACCAAAGTCGTGTTGAGAAATCAGGGTGATGACCGATTCCATGACATAAAAAATGTTTTGAACCAGTTCAACACCAAACGACAGTGGTAGTTACCACTGAGAAAGGGTGTTTAAAATGACCCAACATTATATATATTTTGGTGGTTTCTTTGCATGGTAAGTGCCTAAGATTGGCTCAACACCATATAATGGTGTTGGTCAAAACCAATAAATAGTGTTGGTGTCATATGGTGTAGGCTCTTACTCAGCAACATGTATTGCATTCGGAACTCCCGAGCGGAAATCTACGAAGGGGATCGATTCTACGCTCGGGGGACGACAACATGAATTTCCTATGAATCTCCAGATGTGACGCGCCGGAACGGTTTAATACGCATGGCTCCGAAGCCCAATCACTCTCGCGGAAGCCTTAATCCCTGACCAGCAAATATTTCCCTGCGAGTCTCTGATTTACGTCAGATATTCTAAAAACTGTTTATTCTTTTCATTCGAAGCACGTTTCAATAGAAAACCATCAGTTTAAATGGTACACACGCCACGTATTGGCAAGATATAATTCCCGTGACGTCACTGACAGTTCCCTGACGGACCGAAACACACGTGACCACGCTCTAGTCCAATATGGCGTCAATGACCTTCGAGGGACATCTCAAACCGGAGATCCCCGAGAAGTTGCGAATGTGTCAACCCCATTTGTCTAGCTGTGGCTATCATTCTGAACGTGTTCTCCTTTTTTCTACCTGATATATTTTGCTTCAATTAACGATTTTCCTATTTCACTCATACTGATATTTGAGAGAAAAGAGTAAAATCACTCTAAAATATCTTTCTTATAAATGACGTCAATGTGACGCCATCAGCACGGCCAATGAAATTCGTTGCTTTGTTTAAACCAGAAAGAATGGGAAAAGTTTGAGCCAATTGGTAACAACTATATGGTGTTCGTCCTCTCCCATCCCCCATCACCTCATACTTTAAGCTGGTGATAGCCACTGGATGTGTGTAGAGCCTATAGTATTGAACCCTTCTACGGAGGGCCAATGTCTGGCTGATGCAGGAACAACAACATTTTCTCAGTTACACGACAGATTTTGAAATCGAAAACGAGGCCGCGCTATATCATCGGTCAACTGAGACAGTCACGTGGTTGTGTATGAAGATTGGGGTGGCTCCTATAAATAGAGATCCAATGAGAATGCTCGACTTAGTTTAAAATGGCGGGGTCGAATGACCAATCACTGAAGGGGAGACAGCTGGAACAGTACGCTGACACTGTCTGTTAATATCTTGATTCATCAGGGAGTCCTACAGTCTATATGTGTGTATGGCCTGTATAATCTTCCATATATGGGGTACTCTGGGTGTAAGTCTATACTGAATGCTGTCATTGTACAGAGATATGATGTTGCGTATGGATATCTGTTGGTGAAAACCGAGGCGATGATATGGACCTGAACATAATGAATAGGCTGGAACCTGATGAGGGTTTGCGTCAGCTTATTTTTGTTACATAAATGACAAATCGATGAAGACTGAATTGTCGCTCATAGTTCAGTAAGCTTATATTTAGTCAACATTCCGTATGAAGGTGGTATTATATGATAGACATTGATTCTACCCTTGAATCTATATAGCCGTGATTGTTCGTCCTAGATTTCCTTTCTCTGACTGCCAGCTCTCTCTAGTCCGAGAATCAATTGCCGTCTATATTAACGTCTTGGCCTATACGCCTGCATGGCATTTGAGAGGCAAATGCCACAAGTGTGGTCCATTTGTGAATATAAAGATCATTCGATGTTAATGCTCAAATGTCGTTTCTTTTAACGGCCATCGGGGGATAGCTAAAGAATAGAGTTGTCGACCGATGAACATTATCGTCGAATGGCGGTAATCTAAAGAGAGACAGGATAAGGCCGGAGATGTCGATCGAACAGAGATTGATAACGGCACAGAGATACGCTTTATTCCTTCTTTCCTGTCTCAGCTAGACAGTTGTCTGGCCAGGGGTTTAAAGGCCGAGGGTACCTTGACATGTTTAAGGGTATATATGCTGGAATCTTCGTTCTTCTTGCTTAAGTTCCAAAAGAGATGGTGTCAGCTGTGGGCGGTTCGGATTATGGTGGTTCAGGACGCGTTGCAAAGTACATAGATTCACAAAAGATTCTGTAGATTTTGTGATAATTCACTGTAGTTTTTTTCAGTATAGCAAAATTGCTATTAATTTACTCTAAAATGTACAGTAGATATGCGAATTTACACTGAATTACTCTAAAACTTACATTTAACAGTGTGTTTTGAAATATTTACTCCACAGTTTACAGTATACTGAACACTTTGCTAAACTGAAAGTAGAGTAAATTACTAAAATGTACAATCTATGTTTAGACTGTTGGAACTTCTGGTGGCTTCTTGTGCTATTATTTTTCAGACCTGAATATTGTTGAAAATTAAATGCATATAAATTGGCAGTTTCAAGTTATTCCATTGCGGCAGATGGCCATTTTTTTCAAGCAATCCTGCCTGGACGGTACCTTCGACTCGATAATCGGAAAGCTCACACGCATCAGTGCGACATCAAATATATGTGTATTTAATACGTTTGATAAAGACTCATCGGGTGGTAACATCTACGTCTAGAGATGATGTTTGGGTTTTCCAGGCTAGGTGGCATCAAGCAGTGAATGGTCTGATTGACATGACATATTGGAAGAGTAATTATGCCGGGAGATGGAGTATGACAGGCAGTGTACGATTCTACACTTTCCTTCATCACAGAAACATGGCAACGTGTTACACAGTTACCGCCAGTCCCACTTGAATGTGTTTTGCTCATCACTGCAGTACCGCTAAGTTATGTCCTATGCGGTATGCTATCTCTCTCCGTTTGTTTTCTTTCACACAAAAACTGTATTTCAACCATATTTCACACGTCAGATGTAGACGTTTACAGAAGCGTTGATTAGGTTATCTTTGAGTCAGCGCCAACACGGTCGTCTGCTCGATAAGCGACGCCCCCTGACGGCAGAAGTGATAACCACCGGCTGTTAATTTATTTACCATTGGTATTAACGAGCATGTAGTCCCATATCAACTACAAGGCTCCTTTCATTTCTCTATAATGTTGGTTTTACAGTAATTGTGCTGATAAAGTATCCAGTGGATAGACCTACATGTATTCGTTTCTATGATGCATAGATAGTTTGTGTTGAATGCTTGGACTGTTGGAGGAATTTTTGCATAAATATATCTTACACCGACTTATCTGAACCAATTTACCAATTCAATCAAGGACCCTGCATTTGGAACTTCCGAATCCTACACAGACATGAGTAGTGTGACTAACGTCACAGGACCTACGAAGTAGTGTGAGGAAGATGATTTGGGGGTCCGAGCATAATGTTATAGGTCACCTAGATGACTTGGGAGTCCAATCGTAATGTTATAGGTCACCTAAGTAGGTCAAATTTTCATCAAAACTAGGTCAGCTCAGAACTTGCCTGTAACAGTCCCCTAATGCACGTTCATGCCAAAAATCAAGGTTGTAATGTCAACAGTTCTCCTTATTTTGCCGACGAAAGGATTCGGATGGACTGACTCACTCATTACCGGACAATTTGCAAATGAGAGCCTACTTCGTAGGAAAAAAATCGTTACAAACATGAGCAGTGTGACTAACGTCACAGGACCTACGAAGTACAGTAGGCATTAGGGCTCGAACGCGAACTGAACTCTTGGAAATCCCCACCCCCAGTTGAAATCCTGCCTATATTAAGATGGGCACCGCCCAAGTCAGAATCGCCAGTGATTTTCATCAAAATCACCAGAAATTTTCATCAAAAGTAGGTCAGCTCAGAACTTGTTGGTAACAGTCTCCTAATGCGCCTTCATTCCAAAATAAATAACGATCGCCGATTTAATTTTACAATTTTCTAATTAAAGGAAACAGATTGAATAATTAAGGTTCAGTAGATTTCAAGCTTTACGTGTGAAAATACATTTACATATCTTTAATGGTTTTCAGTGCCCTTGTCCAGGATCAAAACAACTTTTTGAATCGCATTATTTTCCCAACAATACAACAAATTTTTATATATAACACTATAGTAGAAAGGTAGCATCTATGTAGTTTACGGTAATTCAAATCAAGACCAACACCTTCTCTGCACAAGATAATAATGATTCTATGTCATTCTCCTGAGCATAACCGGTACAAAGACGAATAAATAGCGTCTCTACATCACGTTGTTATCTAGATATATGAGACAACACATTTTGGGTATCGGCAATCTGATGAATGTACTATTCCGGTTTTCTTGTTTCACATTATATTCTATGGCGGTTGATCGGTGATTTTCTTCATTGATAAACCTTAAACCACCTCAGCTTCGTTGTGTGAATCGGAATCGCATTGCTGTGACACACCAGCACACTCCGTGGCAGTGATTCTGTATCCCCTAATCAAGGAATCAAATGGATCAAGATTTGAAATGACAAGAGAAATTTAGACATATTTTGTTTACACATGTAATTTTTTGTTCAAATTATATCCAAGTGTGATATATAGTCAATATTCAAGAGGTACAAAAAAAACCCAAAGTATGTCCTCATATTTTCACATCCATGCCAAGAAATACTGCATTGAAAAGGGTCCATTTAGCCTACCCTGTTTTATCGCTCTAATCAGCAAATGGCGGGGTCATATTTCTGCTGTCAAAATTGTATTTCCCTCCAAAGTCTTAACCCTTGAATCCAAGTCACACACTCTCTGATGCAAAGTAATGATTGTCCTAACTATCCGATTAGCACATTATGAACATGTCTTTGGTCATAGTGTACATATCATAACTCACATCAATGTTTTCTGCTATATTACTTCAATGATATGGTTTAACAATTTATGTTATGCAAACAGCGCTGATTGTTTGAGGGTATATGCAGTAGGCCTATGCTGTCGGGCAATTGTGGAATTGTCCCAGATGCACGTTAAGATTAACCTCAGTAATAGGGCCATGTGGCATACAGTGGAATGTATTTTTAGCCGGACAGGACTCGGTGGTGGTAACTGATACTCATCAAACGCGAAAAAACGCTGGAGCAAAACGGACCACAGTTTTCTTGGCATGATGATCAAAGTTACTTTATCTAGTTAAATTCTACCCAAAGAAAATAAATTAAGACCCTTTAAACAGCCTTCATGGCTTTGTTTCACCCTCAGTAAACTTTTATCATTGTTGCTCACACAGACTAATCTGAAGGATGATACCACATCTTTCTTTCTTCTGCTGGGTTATTGCACGAGGCTAATTGGTTGATGTAGGATACTTCACCATCAGTGGGTAATTTGACCTGAATTTGAAGCCTGATGTGGTCAATGATGAAATGTTTGGATGTGAAATAGGATACACGTTAAAGGCTACAGTTTACATATATCTATAACAATATACTGAAGTGTTAATTATAAATCTAATTTTAATCAGAATTATTTCAGATCAGAACTTGCTGGTAACAATGCCCTAATGCACGTTCATGCCAAAAATAAAGGTTCTAATGTCAATGGTTCTCCTTATTTTGCCGACGAAAGGATTCGTGATGACTGACTGACTGACTCATTACCGGACAATTTGCGATCTGTAGCCTACTTCGTAGGAATATACTGAAGTGTTAATTATAAATCTAATTTTAATCAGAATTATTTCAGATCAGAACTTGCTGGTAACAATGCCCTAATGCTCGTTCATGCCAAATTCATGCCAAAAATGCCACGGTTCTCCTTATTTTGCCGACGAAAGGATTCGGATGGACTGCCTGACTGACTCACTCATTACCGGACAATTTGCGATCTGTAGCCTACTTCGTAGGAAAATTTAGCCGTCGTCCGAAATCGAACCCACGACTGTGGATAGAGAATAATATTTAAAAAAACACCACTTATTTATTGGATTATAACAACGTACGCGCTTCCTATGTTGCCACATTTTAACGTGCCATGCACATTAAAATATTTCAGGGGCCAGGTTAGGATTTAACCGTTGAAAAGCAGAGACTGGAGGTTGTGTTATCGGATATGTGGCCTTGGGCAATAAAACTGTCAAGAGACCGGGGAGGCTTTTCAACTGATTGGCATGGAGGAAAAAGATTATTTATTTTATGAGATGAAGTCGGAGTTAATATTACTAGATTCAGTATCTTTCCCAATTAATTAGTTATTTAGCAAGTGAGTTAATCAGCTAAACATATCATCTCCTTTGTAAACCTGTTAAATCAGTGCGTGATCAGCGTCGATGTACAAGACCGGCTGCGGGATGACGTGGGGGTGTACCGGGGTATCTATCGAACGCGTATGACGTTAGTGACTTTTGTCACATCTGGATAGACATATCTATGACGTATTGCACCACCATCTAAACGAATCAATTGAGCCTTATTTAATTCAAACAATATTTGTCCAAAAATAGGACAAGAAATCCCATAAGTCAGCAAACACGGGTTCATTATGCCGCTAATTTTCAAATAATTTCTGAGGCCTCAATACATTGGTGCTAATTCCGTTAAGTTGGTGATAATCTGCGCGATGGGAATTTTGTAGAAAGACACATGCGCAAAACGCGTTTTGTCGGTACAAACTCGAACCTATAAATATCATCCAACGCCAGTGAGAAAAACTAATGCGGTTGGCCCACATTAAGTAATTTGTAGGCCTATACCGGTAAGCCTATAAACGGAAATAACTGTAGATATAGAAATAATAATTTAGCCATCGTTATGAATTGAAACCACGACCTCGTCGAACCGTCGATAAGCAATATGATTATCTCGCCACCTGAATCGTATCATTTTCATTGGTCAATTTACTACACAGCCAGAAAAAAAGTGACAACAATCATTCCTAAAATGATCACCTTCTAAAATGATTCCCATCGTCTCTGAAGAGTGATAAGCAAGGACTGTAAATTTAGGTCATCGCCTTTTAAGGTTGATGAGGCAAAGTCATCCTTCGAAGGAGGCGAGAGAGTATGCATGGATCTATATTGGCTTCTCGGTTATTTACGTCAAACAACCCTTGTGCAGCTACCGAGCCTCTGAGCTTTGCTATACATTTCTGGCTGGTCAATTCAGCGACCGAAAAATGTGCACTTCTGCAAGTTTATTCAAACTTACTTAACAAAGATATGATTACGAGATTCTAATTTGCTTAAGAAATGAATAATAATTAAATAAAAAATGATGAAGATAATCTAGGCACACTTACCTCAATATACCCCATACTCAATCTGCCCACAATCTTGGTGATCTTCCCCTGCTCAACGCCTTCCAAAACAAGCCAACGCTGGCGCGTATTGATTGTCCACTTTTGCTGTTCTGACATGGTGCAGTTAAGCGGTCGCGATATTTGGAACGATTTCAAATTTTCAGAAATCAGAAAAATCTCGAAATCGTATGTTAAACACAGCCTGTGATGTTTTGTCAAAATTTTTCGGAAGTATTTCCTTTACGGGTATCAGAAATTTGTGCTGTATAGATGAATATCATAGGAAAAGAAAACTCGTGTGACACATCCCTCGGTAATGAACGAAAAGCCTATGAGTAAATGCCTGACCCTGTGTGATCATCGGCTTCTAGCAAACATGGTTGTTAAAAGTAAATCACAGTCGTATTGCCGTCCCTTGGTCGGTCTCAGGAGAACCTCAACCAGACTTCCCATGTGGTGGGCCGATAAAGTGGCAAGCTTTCCAGATGTATGCCCAGTTAATCACCAACGTTACGCCTCATAAAGTTGAATATACCGAGTTTGTGACTATAGTCTGCCAATTAATTATCCGTCTACTCTGCAGCTTGTAAAAGAATGAACAGTTGACTCTAAAGAAATTTCTTTTCTGTTGTGGTCGTATATAATAGAAAGAAATCTACAGGATAACTGCCATTAATTCATGATATTAATAGAAAAACACGTTTCGCAGAACATTTTCATTCTTCTAAATGTATCAAGAATTGACTTTATACGGTGAGGTTATATTATATTGACGTTCACCCAGTGAAAGGTCAATAATTTTGATGGCCGAAATGGGCCATCGAACTTTGCCTTTGAAACATTTTGAAACGCGATGCGAAAATGCGACGCGATAACGCGATAACGGAAAGCGATAAAGTAAAACGCGATGCGATAATTATGCGTTATAATTGCGCGATAATAAGCGATATTGCGAAATATCGCTTTAAACGCTATCGCGATATTGCAAAATATCGCGTCAAAATTGCGCGATAATGAGCGATATTGCGAAACATCACGTTATAATTGCACGAAAATGAGCCATATTGAGCTATATTGCGAAATATCGCGTTGTAATCGCGCGATAGTGAGCGATTATGGAAGGTAAAATGTCCAAATAATCAGAAACTCACAGTTATTGAATCGAAAACCTAAGTTTTCAAACAGAACACTTACATGTAAGTTATCAAAGAGAAAACCATGGTTTTCGAATCGAAAATTTAAGTTTACGGTCGAAAACCTAGGTTATCTACCACATAACCCCTAGTTTCGCTTTCTTTAACCTCGAATTTCTATTTCTCAACATCGAAATCCCAATTGTCACTAGAAAACTTAAGTTATCTAACCGAAAAACTAGGTTTTCGAATTGATAACTTAAGTTTACGGTCGAAAACCTAGGTTATCTAGCAGACAACCGCGTGTTTCTCTTTCAATTTCGATTTTCTCTTTTATTTTTGGACATTCGTGTAGAAAACTTTAGTTATCAATCGATAACTTAGGTTTTCGAGTTTGAGATTGTCGTAAAGTGAAACTCGACTAACTAACTTCGAGTTTCGATATCCGGGTACTAAGGGTTTCACGCCCTTTCCCGCATGTTGACTGATCAAAACGTCAGACAGAACCACACAATCAACATGTAATCAATAATAGGATTACTGAGATTATTTATTCAATGTAGACTATCCTCTATGACCGAACCTAGTTTATAAAGCATTATCAAAGACTGGGTATTGGTACTCAGAAATAAGACTTTAATCAGTTTAATAGCTATATATATATATATATGCTGCAGACTGAATTGGGGGAAATAATTTAGTTGAAATTCAGCTATCCGGTCAAGCTGACTCACCGACACAAGACAGGTCAATGTAATTCACACCAGCAAAGCACATTTAGTGATATGTAGATAGCTACTTTCGAGAATACTTCGGTGACACACATGCTGTCTCTGGATCAACAGCGATTGATACAGTCAGTGAATGGTATATCAGTGTGAGCAGTTTGATTCCGTATAATTAATTTCGCCACGTGGTTATCTCTGCATTTCTGATTGGTCAACAATCGGAAAAGCCGCGAAATCCAGAGTACCCGGATATCGAAAGTCGAGTTTCACTTCACGACAACCATCAATTCGTAAACCTAGGTCACCAATTACCAGTATACGAGTTGTCAGAGCATTTCCATCATAGCTCTCTAGATTTCTATCTAATACCGCTTATGCCGGTGCTAGGGCCGTGTGGTCATATCATCCAAGTTGCCACATGAACAGGTACAATAAAAGCGTACCTGAGATGCAACACATATCACGAATCGTTAGATTCTTGGTATGTACTTTAGAATAGGTTAACCAGAAGACTATTCTGTGAAGTCATGTGACGCAGTCAGTATGTCGGCACCTCTTCCCACTTCCCTTTTATGTGTTGTAATCGACTGATAACTTAGGTTTTCTACACGAATGTCCAAAAATAAGAGGGAAACTCGAAATTGAAAG
Organism: Hanleya hanleyi; assembly: GCA_036873755.1. Lineage (NCBI taxonomy): Eukaryota > Metazoa > Mollusca > Polyplacophora > Lepidopleurida > Hanleyidae > Hanleya > Hanleya hanleyi. Next base: position 55,209 of record JAVTVY010003220.1, on the reverse strand, counting down.
AGAAACTCGCGGTTGTCTGCTAGATAATCTAGGTTTTCGACCGTAAACTTAAGTTATCAATTCGAAAACCTAGGTTTTCGGTCCGATAACTTAAGTTTTCTAGTGACAACTGTGATTTTCGGGGTTGAGAAAAAAAACTCGGGGTTATGTGGTAGATAACCTAGGTTTTCGACCGTAAACTTAAGTTTTCGATTCGAAAACCATGGGTTTCTCTTTGATAACTTCAATTTAATAACTGTGAGTTTCTGATTATTTGGACATTTGGCCTTCGATAAGCGATACTGCGACATCCAGTTGGACGCTATCCCATGTGTGCTACACATTGACATTTCCCAAGATCCATTCGGTGCAATCTTGGTACTTCTCGTTCATTCGCCTGCTCCTTTTCTACTGCGCATGCGCAAAATGGAGTCAGCTCTACGCCCCACCCACCCAGTCGGACTCTACGAGTGCTTGAATATAACACCTCCCGCGGCCCAATATTGGACGGCCCTGCCCCCAAAATATCCATTCCAATGCACGTTTTCTACTGAGAATACGCAAAATAACGTCAGTTCCACGCCACGCTCATCCAGTCAGATGCTCCTCTACGAGCGTTTCACTATGACACCTTCCACGGCCCAGTCGGACCACTATAAGTCGGACCAATAGTGGTCCACTCTGACCCCTAAACACGTATTCCAATACACTTTTTCTACTGTATGTTCAGTTCCGCGCCTCACTCATCCATTCGGATGCTCCTCCACGGATGCTTCACGATGACATCTCCCATGGCCCATCCGGATTAATAGTAGGCCACCTCGACCCTAAAACATCCCACACAGGCCTACCTATGTACAAGGCATGTGAAGTAAGAACTTTTCAATCAAAATCAACCATAGCCACAAAACTCCTGCCATCGTCTTGTACAATGTGAGACAGAGAAACCAAGGTGCAACACCGCATAGTAAAATCCACAAGATAGAAAATGACCACCCTAATACTCCTATCTCAACCTTGCATTCCCGGAAATGTCAATTAACTGGAGGGGAGAGCCACCATTTTATTTGTTTATAAATTGCAGAGGGATACTGGACACGAAACGCTCGAACCTGTGGTCGTACTAATCATAGACTCGTAATAATAATACCGTACAACACCCAGGTTATGGTTATTGAATATTTGTCCCACTTGTATGGTTATTATACAGAGTGGAGGAAAGATCCCCTCCATGACTTTATCCTCATAGACGTGTAACCCCAAAGATAAATACATTAGTATTGACCTTAGAAATTTGCATATGACCTTTGTAACGTCAAATAAGGGGCAAGTAGACAAAATCAATTCATGGAGAATGACGTGCGATAAATATCGCACACGCTCGTTGACCTTCGTATAAATAGCCAGGTTTCGTGATCTGCTGTGAGTTAAAGGTCAAATTCATGCCTATTGACTTCGAAAATGTGCACATGACCTCTGTGACGTCACTTCGGGTTACGGTCGCCTGATCGAAATTGAACTTTGATCCTACGCGCTATTTTATCCGATTTTCAAAGGTCACTTCCGGTCACGTGACCGACCCCGGAACTGATGTCACAGAGATATGCAATTTTTTTAGATCTGGCGTTAGCCAGAGGCTCTTTAGAATGCTGTAGGGAAATGGACAAAAGTGCAAACCGACTCACGGGATAGACTTACGCTGCATGAAAGTAGTTCCACAGAGATGTTTTGGGGATCCTTAGCGGTTGAAAGGCTTTTTTATGTCTATATTTAGTCACTAATAGTCACTTGGCATATATTTGATCCCTTATCTGCATTAAATATTACTCTGTTCATTGTTTTCTCACAAAATATGAGATTAATACGCTCTAAAGTATGGCAGACTGTAATCGTCACTTTACCAAAGCTTGGACTCTGCTGAGAAAATTATACAGTTCAGCTGGTTAGGTGTATATGAGAGATGCTCTACCATAGCAGTCAACCTGACCACCATTGTCTCATTATCACCTTTGCTGGCCACTGTTTGCTTTTCTCACAAGAGCAAGCTGTAACATACCTTATAATCTTTTCCTATCTTGTATACCACCAGTCAACCTGTGGGATATCCAGAAAGTGTAATACATTTGTACATGTCTTGTCTTATCCTAACTTGTGACATAACCATCATCAACCTTGATGTCCAGCCCTTCTCACTCATAACAATAAATCAATCTCTATTTACCCCTAGGTATAATCTCTCTTATTTATCCCTATGTACATGTAGGTTTGTACATGTATGTTCTGCACAAACTGTGAACTCAATCACCTGTGGGTATTTAGGCCTAGACTTCATTCCACTGGCCCCTTTTCCCATCGAATTCTCAACAGGTCAGTTTGCAGTTTCAACGCAACACCAACAATACCATGTTCAAGAAGGTATCATATTGTTTTCTTTATGCTGGTTAAATTAACATGGTGGTCATGGCGTTCATCTGAAATCCCGAACTGACGTTTTGGGGGAATTATGTATCAAGACAAAGAGCAAAATTCAGCTATTTTGGTTGAGTCAATGTTGGATGAGCAACTACTGTAGTGTCTAATTGGACGGAAATTAATTGGGTAACACATGGTTAGCGTAACGTGTGCAACTTCCCTCATTATAGGACTACCTTTCATTGTTCCCACAGATCAATTTCCCATAAACCGAAAAAGGAAGTCATTGTGATATAATATTCTATATTTCGGCTTCCATTTTCAGAGTGACTTTCATCCTAGGACTGCCTTTCTTTGGTATGTTCAACTTCATTATGTCGGTACCTTTTAAGAAGGGCCGTTCGCGCCATAAATCCAAATGTTTAATAAATGTAAACGTTTAACTTGCACCATCCAATCAGATGTCATGAACTGACATTTGGAAGACCTTTCCTGTCCAAAAGCAAACGTTTGCTGTTGTAACGTCCAATTCTTTAGACGTTTCCTGTCAAAAGGCAAACGTTTCCAGTAGTAATATTCGAGACTTTTAAACGTTTCCGGTTTAAGGGAAATTGTTACCGGTTGTGATCGTGCAGTCAGATTTTTTTATTGCTGCCGCGTATGTTCAAACCTCAACATCAACACGTGTCCACTGGCAAAACGTTTTCGCTATGTAGTCTGTTTGAACCAATCAAAATAACCCTACAAATATTCGAGTATATTGTATTCCTCATGCCCACCGTGCATCATGTCCTGCGCAAATTGTCCCGGTGCCAAAGATATTCTCCAAAACCTAATTTGTAAGAACAGTTTCCATTGGTTGAAATACACTACATACCGGAAACGTTGCCAGTGGAGCTTTACACGTGTTGGTGTAGATATTTGCTTTTTAACAGGAAAATGTCAGTTCATAACATCTGATTGGTTGGTTCAAGTTTAACTCTTTCCCCCGTGTAAGCGTGTTTTGACGAGTGTTCGCGTAACCCAAGAAGACGGGTTTTGACGAGTGACTTGAGTTCCCATGCGGTGGATTATTCTTGCAATTTTTGGCGTTTACTTTGAGTAAAACCTAATTAAAACTATGCATTTTCAGAAAGCCAAAATTTCAATAAATCTGAATATATGGACTATTGGTATGTTTTATAGTAAGGGTAAAACGAAATCGGGAGAGAAACAAATAATTGATGAAAAATGCGCGATTTGACAACAAATTTGTTTCGTGTGCTCCAAGACAAAGGTTCGAAAAATCGTAAAACCTGCTTCCAAATTCCTTAATATTTCACGTAACGCGAGCATAAACTACCAAAGTATCTAACCTTGATGACTATCTCGTCAACTCTGCCCATCTGAGTTTATTTTATGTATTTTCGCGGGACCTGCTGCCTTCGCGGTAAATGTTTTCAGCCGCCATTCTTTCCCAATCGGCCATCTGTTTGACAGTAACCATAGCGACCGAGTCGCCACGTGACCTCTTCCTCCAATCACGCCTGGCCGCGATCAACCTTGGCCAATCAGTGAGCTATGTTAATTTCACCTTATGAATATTTATTACCGTCTTTATTCTCCTGTATAAACTATATCAGATTGAAACAGTTATAGTTCGTTCTACACCTGCCATCTTGTGATGTCGCTGCCAAATCCCGATCCTACGGAGAATTAGCTTTACGATGGTATAGGGAAAGATACGAAAGGTAGCCGGAAAGCAGGACGAGAACGTTGCAAAACGTGGCTAAAATGCGACAATTTCTTCGCTTTTTTTCGTGATTTCCAACAGAAGTAAAGCGGACACAACACATTTTCTCACAAGTTTACTTATTTTTAGAATAAATGTTGCTGATATTTGTATAAAATGTGAACAAATTACGTAGAATGGGTCTGTGGGAGACCATTGGTAAATATTTGTCCACATGACATGGGACATAAAACGGGATATTTTACATCGCTGGAGAAGTATGAAAATTGAAATGAGTCCATGGGTTGAAGACCTACGCCATTACAAATCTATTAGGGGCCAGAGAGAGAAAATTCCCCACAAGTCTATGAGGGAAAGAGTTAAACGTTTAAACTTGTTAAAGCTTAAAATGTTTAAACGTTTAAGAAGTTAAAACGTTTATGCGTTTATGGCGCGAACGACCCTTCATATACCTTGTCACAGGATGTAACTTGTGATTGCGTTTTAGCCACATACATTCGTGCCTGGTGCCACCTGTGCCTAACTTAAATATATAATTGTGCGTTTATTTCAATACAAACTTATCCCGCAATAACCCAGCTACCAGATCTCATTAAAGCCCATGGGCTCTAGTTTAAGTCAATAGGCATGAATTTGACCTTTATATACTACTCTCATTCGATTGACATTTAATATTTCTTTACAAATCGAACAAACCACAATTTTGAACTTTGAAGTTGAATTTAAAGCCAATAGTATAAGAACCAGACAAAAATTGTCAAAACTGAGACAAGGATTTCCTGCTGGAGTTGTCTGCTGAGCAGAGAATAATGATGAAAGCTACGGTAAGTTAATACTTTTTTTTAAATAGCCATCTAAAAAAGAAGGCTCATTTTTTTATTATTTCCTTTTTTGAATTTGAATATATATCTTCACAACCTACAGATTTACAGTGGGAACATTAATAGAGTTGGGATTTAAAAAAAATTAACTTTCAACAATTAGAAATATAGCTGTTAGACCAAGATGAAGTTCACCGGGTGTCTAAAATTGTCTTGGAGGGCTCGGTATCCTCCATAAACCTATAAAATATGAAACTCTTCCAAGCAGAGAACATGCAATTTTTTGCAAAAGTACTTATGGAATGGTTGAACTTCATCCAAATATCACAGGCGACGTTTCACATCCACGTTCTACACACAAGTCTTTTTTTTTCAAATCATAAAATAACTGTGCAGATCCCATTATTCAATAATTATGGTAAAGAAGCTTTGCGATAATATGATCATCAAATAAATACGTCAATTAATCGAGAGTATTAAGGATGAGAGTATTATGTTTCTTTTCAAATGTTTGCAGAATAATTTCAACAACGTTTCACCAAACGTATTCGAATATTTTATGAAGGGTTTCTTCAACGTCTGTAATATTTGAACGTTACATAAACTTCACTCTGTGACGTTTTGTGAATATATGTGTTTGAATAAAATTGTTGACAGAGTTTATAAAGTCAGTATATAAGAACTGCTTTAAAGGTATTCAAGTTAAATAGTTTGGTGTTGCCGTACCAATATGGAAATTGACAAAATAAGACTGTTTGAAAAGAAATACCGACGTTCAAGTTCACGAGGGGGCGTCCGCCGCGAGAACATCTGGTTTCCCAGGCTTTCGAGCTATGCTCAGTTTTATTGTCCCTTTTATCTGGTGATTTGTGAGAAAACCTCATCGGACTTTCACGTGTGCGGGTATCCGTTGGGTTTTATGTTGGAGATCACTCATTGACCGCAGGAATTACTTGACAACTCATGAGAAGTCCAACGTCCACCCGACTGTTGCTGCAAGTTCAGGCTAGTTTGAAGACGAATCATAGAGAGGTTTGTTTCTTCATACGAAAATGTCACCAACAGAATGGAGCATGCCATTACTCCTTATAATAACAATATTTGGAGTACCATTGTTTGTGGCGCAACCACGTCGGGTGAGTACTCTTTTGTTATGAACAGCAATCTCATTGAGTATTTTTCAAAGAATATTAACATATAATAATACCAATACCTGCTGGTTACATTTAATAGTTACAACCTGATGCCAGACCTTGTTACCAGTTTTTGCCAACTGTTCATCTCCGACAATTTAGGCAGCATATATGCCAGGCTTCCTTAATGTTATCACATGTATTTAAATGGATTTGTTGCATAATCAGCTAATCAACTTTATGGTACTCATATGCCCTGGACTTTGTTTACATCAGTTGAACTCAATTTGCTCTAATATCCCTTACGCATTTTACTGCTATGTTTCGGATTTTCAAATGTACTCATTTGTTTGCACATTTTACAAAACCTTGGCTTTGTGTTTGCATGAGGAACCAAACTGGATATATCGGGAACTAATCCGCGATTTGCACCTTACTGAGTCAAGAAAGAATTGTGATCCGTGACTTCAGCTGATCAGCTGTTGATTCGTATAATTTCACTTCGCCAATGTTTTAACCCAACATTATATTTTGAATGTCAGAATAACTGACAATTTCATGTATATGTTCGATACTATATTTTCCGAGCATTCAAAGAAGGTGTATATATGTTAACAATAATGTATAATTTGTCAATATTGCATGAAAATATGCCAGTAATGACCAGTTCAAATTATTCCCCTTATTTAAAGGTAAGACGAGGAGAAATTATACGAACCAGTATATATATAGTGCGCTTGGGCCAGGGTAATATGGTGGCTTATCGCCCTGCGAGAAAACAGTCACGCCCGAGACCGCAGGTCGAGTGTGATAATGTTTTCCCTCAGGGCGATAATCCACCATATCACCCTGGGCCAAGGACACTATGTATTTTATTATTCCGAATGTCCGTTCAGTACCCCAGGGGTGATTATTAGGCCATTCAAAAATCTCGTATTGCATCACTTTCTGATCTGACAGAGCCCCCACCTCGCTAACTTATATCAATTGCCAGGCGTCACAAGACGTTTAAAGAAAAGTGAAGACAGAATGAACAAAGCCAAATGTGAGATGTATGAATTCAACTGTTTATGTACGGAGATGAGATACACTCACCGATCCTGATATCGCAGGGTATGGTTCATACCACAGTCGTGTTGACCTGTTAATCAGTTTACTTTAAATGTGTAACATTGTATGTACATGAGCAGTGTGACTAACGTCACAGGATCTACGAAGTAGAGTAGGCATTAGGACTCGAACGCGAACTCAACCCTTGGAAATCTCCACCCCCAGTTCAAATCCTGCCTATATTAAGATGGGCACCGCCCAAGTCAGAATCGCCAGTGATTTTCGTCAAAAATCACCAGGAATTTTCATCAAAAGTAAGTCAGCTCAGAACTTATTGGTAACAGTCTTCTAATGCGCCTTCATTTTAACTAAAAGAAACAGATTGAATAATAAAGGTTCAGTAGATTTCAAGCTTTACGTGTGAAAATACATTTACATCTCTTTAATGGTTTTCAGTGCCCTTGTCCAGGATCAAAACAAAGTTTTGAATCACATTATTTTCCCAACAATAAAACATATTTTTATACATAGTACTATAGTAGAAAGGTTGCATTTATGTAGTTTACGGTAGTTCAACTCAAGACCAACACCTTCTCTGCACAAGATAATAATAATTCTATGTCATTCTCCTGAGCATAACCGGTACAAAGACGAATAAATAGCGTCTCTACATCACGTTGTTGTCTAGATATATGAGACAACACATTTTGGGTATCGGCAATCTGATGAATGTACTATTCCGGTTTTCTTGTTTCACATTATATTCTATGGCGGTTGATCGGTGATTTTCTTCATTGATAAACGTTAAACCACCTCAGCTTCGTTGTGCACACCAACACACTCCGTGGCAGTGATTCTGTATCCCCTAATCAAGGAATCAAAATGGATCAAGATTTGAAATGACAAGAAAAATTGAGACATATTTTGTTTACACATGTAATTTTTTGTTTAAATTATATCCAAGTGTGATATATAGGCCTAGTCAATATTCAAGAGGTACAACAAAACTCAAGTTATCATATTTCTACAGCATGATCAAAGTTACTTTATCTAGTTAAATTCTAGCAAAAGAAGACCCTTTAAACATGCCGTCATGGCTTCTCAAATAACTCATCAATATTACTGTGCAAGTTTGTTGCATTTGGCTCCTTTAGCTTTTAATATCCAGTTTACCAGTTTTTCGTTTCTTATGTTACTTTACTGAACGTTCATAACAGAAAATATTCACTGCCTTATCATTTCCAAATCACAAAATTTGCATACCATCAATTCCTATTACTAGTATTTCGTGTATTACCGCAAAGAAGTGTGCTGGAATGAAAACACAAAAAAAATATTTTTTCCAACACAACTCTAAATATCATCCGAACTGATGTTTTATTGTTATTGTATGAAGGAACCTTTTTGGCAATATAAGTAGGATATTCGCTCATAGGGATTTGGAACCTGTCCAGGCCTGGCCGGGGTGGGAGGGGGGGGGAGATACGAAATGACCCCCCGCCCCACCTAATTATTCTTCTTACCCCTTGAGCTACAGGGCCGAAACTTATCACACTATACCCTTGGGTCAATCAATCTCTTCCAGGAAAAAAAATTCAAGATGTCCGCTTTGATGACGTTACCGTGACATTTCAAAACGGCATTTTGGTCGATTTTTCGGTCAGATTTTCCGATTGTTTCTATTTCTGAAATTTCTCCCCAAAAATTGCATGATAAATTAGTAAATATTAATGTGATGTGAAATAAAATCGTTTCGCCCACTTTTCATCGCAGAAAAGCAGAAAATGAAAGATGACGGATGGCCGCCATCTTGAATTGGCCCATGGTCTTCTACTCGCGGTGCTATGCAAATAGGCTCAAAATTACCCCAATATGATAAAATATGAAGTCACGGAGTTTCAGCTCTCCATTTTTTGTCGTTCCGGAGATAGCGCAGAAAGTTTGGTAGGGGGTGGGGACCCTCACATAGGCCTGGTATGGTTAAAGGAATAGACAACATTTGGCAAACGTAAACTGCGACTGAAAGAACAATCCAAACTGTGACCAAAAATATTTTTGTCCTATTTTTGAGATTCTTTCTAACGAAGAAAAATACTCCCAAACATTGGGAAAATAACCAGATGTGTTGAATGAAGGGAGCCGCCATCTTTATGGTTTAACCAATGAGCGGCCGAGTGATGTTCACGTGACAACTAGCTCATGACGTCAATGGGCCAGAGAGCAAACATGGCAGCAAGTGATTTTCAACTTTTTCCAAGTATCCGACGCCTTGCATTTCCTGGAGTTTTAACCTGACTGATGACAATGGCTGGCTGGGCGAAACCATGCTTTCATCTACGCTGCTTGGGGGCAGTGTCGAGGGATACAAGAAGTGTCAGGCGTGTTCGAGCCCATTGAAGACGATCTACCGTAGAAATCGGTCGAGGATGTACAATGTATAGAAGCCGGCCGGATCGCGGATTTCGTTTAGTCGGCTCTGTTGTGAGATGTCCTGTTAGGAAACGATCAGACGAGCACATGTGCAAGTGCTGACATTAGCTGACAAGGATTTATTCCATAAACTTTCTCAGGTAAATTTTCTCGCACGCTTAACGGCCGTGTCATGCTGAACAGTTTCTTTCGGTAACAGTTCAACGGTGAGAAAAATCTCCGGACAATCTTTTCCCGGAGAAATGAGCCTCCAGCTAAGGCAGATTTAGTTTCGTTTTCTGGCTGAGTGCCGGTCTTTGTTGAGGCTCGATTCTTTGAATTGGTAACACAGAAATCAGAATTATTCCCAATTTCGGTTACATTAAACAATCGCAGTGAGTTACTGCCGAATTATGTTGACGCATGTTGGCGTATAGTGATCAGCTGAAAAGTATTAGCCTATAACGAAAGCATATTTTATCAGACAACTCGATGCTGTGTTTTTTTTGACACTTAGACAGTCTAGACGACAGATCAACCCCGATTTCTCCACAAGGATAAGATCATTGTTATTGTACAAACATTAGCCAGTATTTACAGGGTACAGAATACAAGAATGTATCCACACCTGCTGGCCTATTGGGCTGCGATTATTCCAGTGCATGGCAAACTGTGTTTCCTACGGAAGCATAGATAGGACATGGGTGAAAATTATTTTCCGTCCACGAAATTATCTCCGACCCGGAGATAATTATCTCCGACCCCGAGATACATCTCCGACCCGGAGATAATTATCTCCGACCCCGAGATACATCTCCGACCCGGAGATAATTATCTCCGACCCCGAGATACATCTCCGACCCGGAGATAATTATCTCCGACCCCGAGATCTCCGACCCGGAGATACATCTCCGACCCGGAGATAATTATCTCCGACCCCGAGATACCCGAGATAATTATCTCCGACCCGGAGATACATCTCCCGAGATACATCTCCGACCCGGAGATAATTATCTCCGACCCCGAGATACATCTCCGACCCGGAGATAATTGACCAATGGTGTTGCAGCTTTCGTTACCGCCATTTTTATATGTGTGAGGTATGGAAAGTCACGTACGCTGGTCTTCAATTTCTTAAAATAACAAACCAGCGGGTAACAAATCTTATGTGTGAATGATTTCATAACACGTTTTTGTTTTAGTGTATGTTGTCTTGAACGTTAGTAGTATACAAAGTATGAAACTATTTCAACTGCGGTGGAAAGTATTTCAACCGCGGTGAAAAGTATTTCAACCGCGGTTGAAATAGTTTCAACCGCGGTTGAAATACTTTCCACCGCGGTTGAAATACTTTCCACCGCGGTTGAAATAATTTCAACCCCGGTCGAAATACTTTCCACCGCGGTTGAAATACTTTTCACCGCGGTTGAAATAGTTTCAACTGCGGTTGAAATACTTTCCACCGAGGTTGAGATACTTTCCACCGCGGTTGAAATACTTTTTCGATGTTTTTGCTAATTTTTAGTGTTTTCACATGGTTGTTCGATTTTTGCAGTCGCATGAAAATGGATAGAAGAAATTGTTAAAACCAGAAAACAACTTTATATCTCGGAAATGAATCGATGTCAATGGCAAGAAATTACAGAAAACGCGAAAGTGAAATCTTGAAAACTAGTAAAAGGCAGAAAATTGCAAAATCAATGCATGGCCCTAACAAGCCACCGTAACGAACCGTATTACTTCGATTCCGAGCAGACCAATGTGGTAGTGCTCGATGGCGTCTTTGTGAGCTCGACTCTCATTGGTCAATTATCTCCGGGTCGGAGATGTATCTCGGGGTCGGAGATGTATCTCCGGGTCGGAGATAATTATCTCCGGGTCGGAGATGTATCTCGGGGTCGGAGATAATTATCTCCGGGTCGGAGATAATTATCTCCGGGTCGGAGATGTATCTCTGGGTCGGAGATGTATCTCCGGGTCGGAGATAATTATCTCGAGGTCGGAGATTATCTCCGGGTCGGAGATAATTATCTCCGGGTCGGAGATGTATCTCGGGGTCGGAGATAATTATCTCCGGGTCGGAGATGTATCTCGGGGTCGGAGATAAGTTTCTCCGGGTCGGAAATAATTTCGTGGACGGAAAAATAATTTTCACCCATGTCCTATCTATGCTTCCGTAGTTTCCTCCCAGTTCACTGCAGTGTTCTGCGGCCCAGTGACGTCACTAAACTTGCCGTAATGGCGGCGCCCTTACAAGCCACATAATTTATCATTGGCGGCTTCTTATTCGGTTGGAAAAAAATTGCAAAATTGAAATAAAAATCGTTTTGGACACTCCTGGAATTGTTATTTCATTTGCAATATACGCTTATCAAAGGTTGTCTATGGTGTTCACAATGGCCATGTTAGACTGGAACAGCCAGTGCAGACCCATGCATTTACAATCACACCAAGGCTAAGGAAATAAAATCTTTAATGAAGTATCTACTCAAAATAAACTAATATTATTTTTTCAAATGACAAACACGCATGCTCGTACAGTTTATACTGACATACGTGTACCAGCTGATCATGCCTCATAACTCTGTATGACTTTTCAGACAGATGTTGATGAACCGAATACCTCGGACAGTGAAACTGAAATGGGAATTTCCCTCGGCGACATGGATATGGACGACATGAAATTTGGCGATCAACTGGTAAATTTTTTCAACTGATATATTATTCTATATTTCGAATGAGAGCATCTTGGGGTCTAGCGCTGATAGTTTTTCGAGTACCGCTAATCCCTAATTACGTTATCATACATTTTGTTACACATTACAATGTTATCTTGAGGATGCTAATCCCGTTTCACTATTCAAGATAACACATTCGTTCTCATAAAAGAAGAAATTTGAAATTCCAGTTTAAAACATGGTGAGTGTGACTAACGTCAAAGGACCTACGAAGTAGGGTGAGGAAGATGACTTGGGGATCCAAGCGTAATGTTATATGTCACCTAAGTATGTCAAATTTTATTCAAAAGTAGGTCAGCTCAGAAGTTGCTGGTAACAGTCCCCTAATGCACGTTCATGCCATAATCAAAGTTCTAATATCAACGGTTCTCCTTATTTTGCCGACGAAAGGATTCGGATGAAGAACTTTCAAATGAGAGCCCACTTCGAAGGAACATGACAGTGTGACTGACGTCACAGGACCTAAGACGTAGGACTTGATATGATTTCAGTGTGTACCTTGACCTAAGACTGACCAGTAGCTTAGGTCAGGCCACCCTGACATTGAATATGATTAAGCGTAATTCCATGGTCTCAGGAGGCATTATGACATGTTTTTGCCAATATTGATGTATGAAGGTCACCTAAGTAGGTCAAATTTTCATCAAAAGTAGGTCAGTTCAGAAGTTACTGACAACAGTCCCTTAATGCACGTTCATGTCAAAAATCGAAGATTCTAATGCCAACGGTTCTCCATATTTTGCCGGAGAAAGGACTCAGATGGACTGACTCATTCAATGACTCACTCACTCACTCATTACGGGACAATTTGCAAATGAGAGCCCACTTCGTAGGAATCATGTAATATTAGTCAAATATTCCAAACGAACAACCTTTTCAACGTCATTTCAAATATATTATCCATGATCTGTCACAAAGTAATTACGTCAATCATGATCATGTGAAATTTACTCCAAAGTATAGTTTTTTTCATTCGTCGACAGTAAGCATTCAGAGTACATCTGAAAATATTGTGAAAATGTGGGATTATTTCCCTAAGTCGTGATTCGCGCCAGAACCGGTGATGTTTCAGTGGTTCGAAATTTCAGTTTCGAAGAAATATATTTATTTTTCTTATAATTAAATACTTTATTTATGAACTAATCGGAACTATGAAAGAATTTGTAAAGCAAATCTTTGATTTTCTTTCCTCAGTCCGACAATGATGATGGGAAGGAAACGGGGATACCCGTCAGTCACAAAGTCATGGACGATGTAGCAGATTGTGCTCCAAGCGTAAGCGAAATGTTATTTGACAGTTATTTCCAGCCGTCTCGTTGTTACCAACACCATCAATATCAGAGTAAACATGTAAAAGGAAACAATGTTTATTAGACAAGAATGTACCGCTCCTCTCTTTAACCCATTTAAGCCATTTTTTCAGGACTTCGATTTAATTTTGCTGTTTTGATACAGGACGATTTTTTTTTTTGTCTCCATATAGGCCTACCGATACGTTATTCTTGCTAGTATTGGTAACATTGTACTCTAAAACTTCTACAAGTACTCCGCTTCCTGGTTCGATCACTTGATTAGTATGCGCGTATTCTCGTGAGAATGAGGTTTGGAATGGACCAGCCTCTGCGATGTAATCTGCCAGCCTTTGTTTGTTGTCAGTTTTAGCTTTGGTGATAGCCTGATAGTATACCGTAAATTCTATATTTCCTATAAAGACCTTTCTTAAAAGATTCCAATGCTTCGGTGTAATGTTGCTATGTGTAAACTTAAAAAATTTACGGCCTTTGGGGGCGGGTGTGACATTACATTCAAAGAGATACGTAGTTAGTGAATGTGGATATCAGATGTCCAGGCCCCAAACCGATCAGCTGCTGGTCAGGCTGAAAGTCATTTGGCGGTTGAAATAGCAGGCCATTTAACTCATCCAACATGTTTAACATCCAGAGAGAGAGAGAGAGAGAGAGAGTAAATTCTTAATTTCGCGTTCAACAATATTTCAGCTATACAGCGACGATCAATTTTGAATTCTAAGTATACAAGCCAATAACTTAGTAACCCAACACATTAAAACTTATACAGTGACCCTGTTTGACCGGACACATGTGCTATTTTGTGATTTTTGTTAGTAGTAAGACGACCCATTTGCGTCACTATTCAGGATTTTAGTTAAATCGTCAAGTGATGCAAGATCATTAATGGAAAACACCCTATTGTCATAAGTAGTGCACACTGATCAACCTCGCGTATGACAATGAAGCAGTCGAATTGTCGATGAGCGGTCATTATAAATTTGCCACTTTTCTCCATTTCTCGTGAAGCTTCAAAGGAAGGAACGAGGTTGATCGCCTCCATTGTCAATCCACTCACTGTGCTGATATGTGGGTGCAAACGACCGCCCCTCCGCCCGCTTATTTCTGTACTCATTTTGTTTCGAAATGAGTCTGTTTAAGTGTAGCAGCTCTAGTTTTTATACGCCCGCCCAAAAGGCGGACGTATTATGTGATGGCGGTTTCCGTCCGTCTGTCCGTCTGTCCATCTGTCCGGTTCTCGTGTCCGGTCTATATCTGGGACAGTTTCCTATCCACAGCTCCAATTTTTGGTGAGTGGATACCCTACGGGGAGACGATGTGTCGCGTACCAAAATGAAGGTCGAGGTCACAGGTCAAAGGTCACTGGCCTAAAAACAGGAAATCACTGAAGTGTTTCGTGTCCGGTCTATATCTGTGAACGTTTTCTATCCACAGTTGCAATTTTTTGTGAGTGGATACGCCAGGTGGAGACGATGTGTCGCGTACCAAAATTGAGGTCGAGGTCAGAGGTCAAAGGTCACTGTTGTCTACAATCAGGAAATCATTGATCATTGACAGTTTTCCATCTACAGTTCTAATTTTTGGTGAGTGGATGCCCTTGGGGGGAACGATGTGTTGCATATTAAATGTAGGTCAAGGTCAGAGGTCAAAGGTCAGTGTGGTTGAAAAATCAGGAAATCGTTAAAAAATTCTAATTTTTTGTGAGTGGATTCAATAGGCGGAAATGAAGTGATGCATACCAAAAATCAGGTAAAAATAACATTTTTTTGTGTCAGTAGATACATTAGGGGGACACAATGTGTCACATACCAAAATGTAGGTCATGGTCAAAGGTCAAGGTCACTGTGACCCCAAAATCAGGAAATCATTAAAAATCAGATTTTTGGTGTGCATTGATAGATTGAGGGAAGACGATGTATTGTGTGCCAAAATTGAGGTCAAGGTCAAAGGCAAGGTCACTGTGACCCAAAATCAAGAAATCATTAAAAGTCACATTTTCATATGCCTGTCGAAGACGAGGTCGTGTAATGCGATGTTGCGGTCTGTCCACTGATCCATTAACATTTGTTGTCCATGCGATAGCTCTAGTTTCAAGGTATGGATTGGTACCAAACTTTGAGTATACCTTACTCGCATGGCAAAGTGGAGCCATACATATGAGATCAATTTGTCAAAGGTCTAGGTCGCAGTCCCCCAAAACTGAATCAAGCTTAGCTGACTAAATGTGTTGGAATATTGTTGGAATATTCGAAGTTCTTTCCCCTGCATTTATATGGTATTGTCCTGTGGAGTTGTCTCCCATGTTTGAAACGCTTCATTTAGTTAAACTGTTGTGAAATAAAAACCATACATTTACTAATTTAACGGGAGGGAGGAGTCCTTTATGAACTTCACACCTGTTTATTAACTCCAGGACAAAGATTTGCTTCATCAGTTTCTTCTTCCTTCATGAAAAATTCTCTCTTCTGAAAGGAAGCCATTTGCAGGATAACTACTATTTTCTTGTGTTTGACTATTGTCGATTTCAGTGTGGGATATGTGAGCTCTCATCTCTTGCTTCAAGGTCAACTAGTTACCAAGAGTTAAGCTCATTTTAGTTTATCATTCAATATAAGATGTGATATGTTACATTCTCATAAGCAAAAAATTGTAGACCTTTCTCTGGATTGCTAGATCAATTGTAATCAAGGCTATTAAACATCCTTGAAATTTGAACCAATATAAATTCAGATATACGGGCGTATATTGAAGCCCCTTGGGCTCTTGTTCCCCGATGGAGGCAAAACGTCGGAATCTCGCTAACGATTTGTTAAAACTTCGAGCTACAGCGCGGGCACGAAGGCTTTACGGGAGCGATCGGATCATGCATGGATAAGCAAACACATGTGCTCAGTGATGAATAATTTTATAAACATGTGCAGCAAAAGTTTTACGTTGAGAAACTTTTATTTAGCTTATGTAAAAATTATAAACATATATACGGAAAAGTTTTTTGCACATATGAATGAAAGATCATTTTATAAATGTGGAATATTTAATATGCATATGTTGAAATCAAGTTGACAAATGTGCTAAACTTTTTGGCGGCCAAATAACCGATTATATACTGAAACGGGTGCCATTGTTCCACATCATAATCACATCATTGTTCTTGTGCAGAACTCATTCACTTGTTCTTAGCCAACCTATCAATCTCATATATTCGGAAAGATCATATCGTACACGCATGAAGTAGCCTCAGCGGACGCCAATAGCCCAATTTTGTTTGACCGAATGAGAATAATGCCTGCATAACCTGCATAAAGCATATGATGCTAGCGTTACTTTACAGATATCGTGATTCAGTGTTTAAATGACTTACAGGATGATTGCATTTTTCAGGCACAACATTGTTTGTTCGGTGCATCATTTGTTGACGATGAGTCGGGGATATCACTCGGTGACATGGTTATTGCAGGGGACGATCGTGACACGGTATGTGAGGGTAACATTGGCATGCTTGTTATTCTCTGCCGGACTCGGGTCGGGAATATAGAATTGAGGTCTGTCTTGTTATATGTGTGTGCTAAATTTGTTTTACCACGATAAATTAGAAAAAATACAATCAATTCACTCCAAACTTTCACTGAACAGAAGGTATCACTCAAAAGTAGCTCTCACGACATTGATATCCAGGTCAGTAGGTTAAATGCCATAGTCACAGAATCCCCAAACTACATTTACCATTACTCAGCATGTAATTTGAGTTATGGGTCAGCAAACATCTCGAAACTTTACAGGGGTGTTATCCATATAATCTTAAGAGAGCTGTTTATCTTTTAGGTCAAAGAGAACGATCATAGGCCTCCTAAACGGATAATAAATTGTATGTACTCTATCTTGGGGTATTATTATCAAAACGTCTCAAAATTTCACAGTTTTGTTTAACAGATATAATGCCGGATAAGTATGTTATTATTCCCCACCTAGACCCTGATCTGGGGATATAGAATGGCTGCCTCTTTTATTGCAGATAATTTTCTTGAAAGCATACAGTATATTAGGTAATTTCACTTCAGGCTATTCAAGGACAATAATTCAAAGATCAAGGTTACAAAATCCCCAAACTAAATCTAATAATGCGTGATATATATCAATCGTTGGATTCAACAAATATCTTGAAGCTTTACTGGTGTGTTATTCATTTATTTCTAAGTCAAATTCCAATAAACTTTAGTTATTTCTAAGTCAAATTCCATAAACTTTAGTTGCTTTTCGACTTCGAAGATCTAAGCATATTTTAATGTCAGCATGTTAAATGTCAACATCACCATCCCAAAACCAAATCTGTACATTCACTGGATTTTTTTCGATCTTTAAACAGGTAAATGGTGATTCCATAGAACTCAAGTGATTTGCGTTTTAGGATTCTTAGTCACTGATTATTGTTTGCTCGTGTTTGAGCCTATTTGTCCTTGCGGTCATTTTACTAACTGTACCTGGTACATATATCCAATATATCAATGACGGAGAATGTATAGATGTTTCTATGCCGGTATTGTGACTAAACTCATCACAATCATTACTACATATTGAAAAATTAGCTATACTTGGGAAGTAAGATTTCTTGCTAAAAACGAGTGTATGTAGTGCCATGGATCAACTAAAATACATTGCAAATGATTTATTGCGCATGGAATATTTTTAGAATAGTGAGTAATGGTGTACCATAAAGTCTAATTGCAGAGGAAATATGTGACCCGCTACGCGGGCATGTGTTTCACAATGCATGTTCACCAAAATGTTCACATGTCGACATGTTTGGTGGTTATATTATACAGTTTTGATACAGTAGATTAAAGGGTAACATTTTCAGAAAATTATTTGCTTCACGTGAACAGTACTCGCCAGAATAATCTAAATGACAGAAATGGAAATTAAACTTGAAAAAAAAAGACAATTAACATCCTCCGTTCGATTCTCTGTCATAATTTGTCTCTTCACTATCCTTTTTGCTATACATTTGAAAACGTCGCGCTTGTGACGATATCTACTGAAAAAAAAATATATAACGAAATTCAAATAAAGTATTTTGCTGATGGACCGCGACATACGTACAGGAAGCCTCCCTTAAACTACAATTTCAAAGACAACCCCTTTTGTACATTTGCTTTGAGAAAGTTGGAATTCTCTCCGACAAAAGTTCAGCGCCAGAGCAAAACAATCATTTGCTATCAAAGAAATAGCCTCGTGTCACATCAAATAAAACAGAGGATAATACTAACTTTTTCTCAAGACTAGTTAGCTGAATTTTGTAGCATTGGTTTGAATATTTGAATATAGGCAGCCGTTGGTATGTCAGACATATCATTTGTTGACGACGAAATGGGAATATCCCTCGGTGAAATGAGTATCTCGGATGATGATCGCCATACGGTAGGTAACCGAAGCCCTTGCAGCTTTGGTCTGAATAATTTGACACATCGATCTGAAAAGATGACTGTTTGTAGGACACGTAGCGTTAATTTGCAGTTTTATAAAACTATTCAAACAATGACATAAAAGTGGCACGTGGCTTTATGCCTGTAACGCCAAAAGGTGGCACATGGCTTAAAGTCTTCGACTTAATGAACTTCCAGACATTGAATTAATAACATACAGTTGGTTTACCAGTATTTTCGTTATTTCGGGATAACACTATCTTAAAATAGCACAAATTCTAGTGCTGAAAATTTGGTCGAGTCCCGTGTGGGATTCGAACCAGCGATCCCAGAATCAGGCACCTAATCGCCAACACTGTATGTCGGCGATGTAAACCGCTCGGGCAACGGGCCTCCCACTGAAATAGGAGGTAGCAGACAGGTAGTCTTGAAAGCGAACACACAGTACCCCTCTGATGATCCTAATGACACAGCTCCCAAAGCTGAATAGATATATTTTTTTATCATTTAGAAAGTGATCGTATAACAGTATTTTCGTCATTTTGTTATCCAAAAATAACGAAAATACTTTTATACGATCACTTTCTAAATGATAAAAATATACAGTTGGCTTGTCTGCTGCACTTTCCCGAAAATGCAAACTTATGTAGTTTACTCTCCGAGTACAGGTTTACACATGCATGAAAGAATGTTCCGTCTCTGTGAACTATCCGAAGATTATCGTAGCTTTTTTTTTAAAGATTTGTAACCTGTCAGCAACAGAGTAACACTAAACAACTAAGAGAGAAATTCAGAGGTGCATCCAACAACTTCTTCTGCTAAACGTACATCAGTCTGTAACTCTGTACTATAAAATATTACCTGTATATTGATAAAATATATTAATTTTATTTGACGGTTATGGGGAAAAGTGATTACGTTTTCTGTGCCTTGTTAATAAGCTCACATGGAAGAATTTTCTATTCTAGAAACTTAATACGGGACAAGGCTCGGTCGCTGACAATCATGCTCTAGGAGTATCTCTTGGCGTTAGCCTATTTGACACATCCAATGAACAGCCTACGGTAGGTATTTTCGTAAGAAAATATACTTTTGCTTGCTTGATTGTCTTCCGCAAACATATTACGTCGCCATATGTTTTCCATAGTAAAGATGTAAAATAGGTTGTCCTGGGGCGTGTGTTAAGCCCTACGGACACGAGCGCATGAAATCGCAAGCAACAGGATATTTGAACGCGTGAGATTGAATATCTAGAAAATCATTCCGTGTGCGGGACGTGGAAACAGGAGATTTTGTCACAAGCAACAGGATCAGCAACAGCAACGGAACAAAGTTTTCAGCGTGTTTAATATTTCGGTGACAGAATATCCAGATGAATTTGCGCCGGCGACAGAAGTTGCTCGTGTGCTGCGAACGGGAAAGTTGTATCCTGTTGTCGCAAACTTCAGCCAGTATCATGTGATGATAGCTCATGCAGAGTTACAACACTGTCGCCTCGCGTGCGGGTAAAGCAGAACAAGGATCCAAACTCGCTGGCGTTCATATATTATCCAGAGTTGCAACGCCGTTGCCTCGTGTGCGGGAAGAGCAGAACAAGGATCCAAAATCGCCAGCGTTCAAATACCTTGTTGCTTGCGATTTCAGGCGCTCGTGTGCGCCGGGCTTTAAAATGACATTCAAACATACCTCCAGTTCGTCTCAGTGTTATACATTGAACCAAAAGTGGTGTTGGATTAAGAAATAAAGACCAAGGAAGAGGTTTCAAATTTCCTAGATAAATACCTGTTGGCACGAGTCCAGCAGTTTAGACGCGAGGCCCGACGGTCTAAACTGCTGGACGAGTGCAAACTGGTGTTTATCTCGGAAATTTGAAACCGATTTCCGAGGTCTTTATTTCGATTCGTACGTACACAATCGAATATTTATTACGAAATTCTATTAAATTATCTAAAATATGTTAGTTTATACCTTCCAAATTGATCAAAACAATTTTTGAATGGGGCGTCACATCCTAGATGGTCAATGCGAACATTGTTACAAACAGCGGGAAAGTATACATTTCGCGCGCGCTCCCTTTTGTTTCGCCGCCTGCCGACAACGTCACAGCACTGCAGGTGTTCGCCGGTGTTTATCGGGAATTCAACACCACTTTCGGTACAATGCTATAACATTGAGACGAATTGGAGGTATGTTCGAATTCTCGATAAACACCGGCGAACACCTACAGAGCAAACAACGGTGTCGGCTGGTGGGGTAACTATAGTGAGTGCGCGCGTAATTTATACTTTCCCGCAGGTTGCAACATTGTCACTTTATCATCAAAATGATTTAGTAATGCAGTTGACAAATCCCGTTTGACTCGAAATTGGACGTTACCTTTTGGTATACTTCCATTGAAATTGCATGTGAATATATTAAGAGAAACTCATGTTTATTTGGGAGTAGGAAGAACATTTTAGTATAAACGTTTTCATGAACAATCACTCTTTCTGTTACATTGCTGTTAATCATGAACATACAACATCGTGCATTTCAAATATGATACATGTGCTACCTGTTTGTCAGGATTATTATGACGTGTGATATAATTATGGCCATTGTATATATTCTGCAGACCAAGAAACATCCGGAAAACAACAATGGCCTCTTTGTGAATGGAATCCTTTCGACAAGTCGGACGACATATGGTTTATAATATTGAAGTTAACCTGTGCTGTAATATTATGGGAGATAATGGACTATTTTCTGAACGTATTGTATGTCGTTTTGCTATTACTTTATGATATTTTACCTGGCCACTCTGCATGTTTGTCCTTCATAAATTACTTGTCACACCTGTGGAGACGCCTTATACCGGATCACTTACAGACTGCAGCACAGCGGACTTTTAGATATCACCTGCAGGAGAGTTGTCAAGGTGGTACTATGCTTGCCTGAATTATCTGAACAGCCACTCATTCTGAGGATCTGAGTGGAAACACCAATTATCTTATTCATTTCATTTCATTTACACATGGGAAAATCTGGGAATCTGACATGTTTGATTCAGGTGACCAAAAACTTCTTCTGCATGGGATTTTCCAAACATCATGGAAGCAATGGCAAACTGCTTGCAGGCCCTCTGTGGATGGTTTGCGAGAGAGAGGTCATTGGAAAGTGGCTGTACTATTCATATATACACGATAGGACGGGCGTCTATATAACTCGGGATTAAAATAATGAACAATGCCTTCGAAACCACTTTCACTTAATAAAATAACAGTGAAAATTAAAAAAAGTAGAACAACAGCGGGCATTCTCTTTCGTCGACTGTATGACAAAAGAGATGATTACAATTTCGACATCGTAAATTATCCCTTTCTGGACAGCAATATTCCAGTGGAACCTGCATATGGCGTATACATATCACGCCTAGTAGCATTTCCTAGATCCTGTGTTAAATGTGACGATTTTAATCAACGTCACAAAACATTGTTGCAGACTCTTATAAAACAGGGCTACACCGCCAAGCGCCTCCACTCAAAGTTTCTCAAATTCGGCGATACATATCGCATGCTGATAGTAAAATATGAGCATAGCGTGCAAGATCTATGGCGTTACGTTTCGTAACTTGTGTCTAATTACGCTTAACCCGGGGCTAGGGGCCGTATGCACCCATGTACTTCAAGATCCTCATGGTACTCATATGAACAGTCACAATCAAAGCGTGAATGAGATACATCATTCTTTAGATGACTTTACAACGAATATTATGGATTAAGAATACTGATCAGCGATACGGATTTGATATTTTTGGAACATCGTGATGTATTGCCGGCATCATTGAAAGCTGTTGACAGCTTCTCTCTTGCAGGAAACAAGCCTATGCTTATGTATACTATGATTGTCTTTTTGAATTTGGTGCTAATACTGTTATACGTTATATGGAATAGGTCTTTGGATTATGGACGCGGATATTCTCTAATGGACGACGGCTGAATTATGAATGACGGACCAGACGCTTTGTAATTTGTACAAAAAGGTTATTGCTGGCTGAAGTTTAAAAATTCATTATAAGAGTTTGAAGTATGAGGGTGTGCAATGCATTGAATAAAAGTAGCATGGTGTAAGCTTCCATAATATATGAGGGTATGGGATCAGACCAGGGTATCAGATGGGCACGGGTTCCTGCTTCTTCAATGCATTTTGCTGAGAAACAACAGAAACTTGATAATGTGATGACTAGCAATGTAATATCAATTGTCTTTATTGCACCATGTAAGAATCGTGCCAGTCTTGTGTGCTGCCCTCAGTGTTTTACAGGATGGATTTAGGGTGAATGGTTCTATGCTTTCAAGATTTCTTCTTTGAAACAGCAGAAACGCACCTTGGCTGGGTGGTGCTTAGTTGGTTAGTCGCGATATGACTGGAATAATGTTGAAGGCGACGTAATGTCGGTGCCCCGGGGGTTGGGACATGCTAAAATGAAACCAGCTATCCTGATATACAAAATGCCAACAGCTTAGCTGACTAGATGATCTAGTAAACAAAATAAACTACCCCAATCCTATATAATTACAACAACATTTTCTGGCAAGTCTATTCTAGTGTTAGTATAGGTTAGTCTACATAAACCGCTGCTTAGCGACTTCCCCAATCTCCATACCATTTCGACAGAATTGCATGTTCATGGAAATACAGTGTTTGGTATTCTCTTCAGAATAACCAAAATGGCACAACACAGACATGAGTGTGAACTGTAGACAGTTACTCTATTACAACAGTATCATCTAAAATTGAAATACCCACAGTATAATGCAATATAACCCTAACTCGATAAAGTCCTGTTCAACCGGTGTCCATCTATTCTAAGAACGCAAGTTCCCTGGATCAGTCCAGGTCAGCTACTATCAACTCAAATTCACATGGTTTTGAGGGTGCTGAATTTACTTGTGGTGTCCAAATAATCCTAGACTTTACGAGCGGGTGAACGAATTTACATCACGCTTGGGCTGGAGAAATAGCACAGTGTAGCACAATATTTCAGTTATTTCGTGTTGAGGTGTCGAGAGGGGCGTAAAATTGTTAACCTTTGAAAAAGTTGCACCCAATGAAAATTCATTTTCAATAAGTTCTCTTGACATTTAACATTAATTTTGGTTTTGGATATCAACTCCCCCTTAAATCCAATCGCAAAATACGACGATTTTGAATGATTTATAATTATTTCGGGAGACACAATGATTCTTTATCTTTAACCTACGCCATCTGCGTGACCCCGTCAGCTATATCTGACGGAATCAAAACACATGTGGAAATAACTACACAATTAGATTTCGTGAGCGGGAATTGTTATAGACTTCGTCAAGATTTTTCATATAGCATGTAAATCCATCAGTTTCGTCCAAACACTAAATTATAAATGCGGGCTACTAGGTTCGTTCTGTTTCACTAATGCAGAAAACACTGTCACATTTTCGTGCATTTTACTGTGTTATCTCTGTTATTATTGGTTGTCAGGGAAACAAATATAGTAATATGCGAACAAAATTTGCTTTGCTCTTTGACAATGTTTGACCTGCAAGGCGGTGAAGTCGCTATCGTACTAATGACTGATTTAACATGTCGGTTGTGGATTACATGCACACGAATATTTGTTTCTTGGAAAGAGTCTTTCAAAAGCGCTATCTTGAATTAATACATCATTTTGTTAGTTTCCGTACTTATGTATTGCCTATAGTGGTGATTGCATTATACAGGACTACAGTGGATTTTTACCCTCAGACCTGTACATCTCCAGGAGTATATCTTATGATTTTCGTTTTGGGGAATATTCCCCCCAAAATAATATAGTAATTTAACTGCTGTGCGAACTTGGTTTCTGGTCCGCATACATGCAAATGCTAAATTACACTGAATATTCGTATAATTTCATTTTGGGGAAAATTTCCTCAAAATCAGATGCATAGTTTCTAGACTGCTATCTCCAAGGCTTCTCTCTCAAAAATACTGTTATGGTGATATTCCAGAGTTTGCTAGCACCGCACGTCTATAGGCTTTTGGGGGAGGTTAACTTCATATATTTTAAATTTGAGGGACATTTTCTCAAATTCATATGATCTTGTATATCTCGATGTCGAGGTAAAAAACATAACAGAGCTTGTAGTTATCAGTCAGTATTAGGGTTTGTTTAACCCAGAGGACAGATTCCTCAGACCTGTACATCTCCACGAGCATATCTTATGATTTTCGTTTTGGGGAATTTTTCCTCAAAATAAATCAAGTAATTTAACTTCTGTGTGAACTGGGTTTTTGGTCCGCATACATGCAAACGCTAAATTACACTGAATATTCATATAATTTCATTTTGGGGAAAATTTCCTCAAAATCATATGTATAGTTTCTAGAGTGCTATCTCCAAGGCTTCTCCCTCAAAAATACTGTTATGGTAATATTTCAGAGTTTGCTAACACCGCACGTCTATAGCCTTTTGGGGGAGGTTAACTTCATATATTTTAAATTTGAGAGACATTTTCTCAAATTCATATGATCTTGTATATCTCGATGTAGAGGTAAAAAACATAACAGAGCTTGTAGTTATCAGTCAGTATTAGGGTTTGTTTCACCCAGAGGACAGATTCCTCGGACCTGTACGTCTCCACGAGCATATCTTATGATTTTCGTTTTGGGGAATTTTTCCTCAAAATAAATCTAGTAATTTAACTTCTGTGTGAACTGGGTTTTTGGTCCACATACATGCAAACGCTAAATTACACCGAATATTCATATAATTTCATTTTGGGGAAAATTTCCTCAAAATCATATCTATAGTTTCTAGAGTGCTATCTCCAAGACTTCTCCCTCAAAAATACTGTTATGGTAATATTTCAGAGTTTGCTAACACCGCACGTCTATAGGCTTTTGGGGGAGGTTAACTTCATATATTTTAAATTTGAGAGACATTTTCTCAAATTCATATGATCTTGTATATCTCGATGTAGAGGTAAAAAACATAACAGAGCTTGTAGTTATCAGTCAGTATTAGGGTTTGTTTCACCCAGAGGACAGATTCCTCGGACCTGTATATCTCCACGAGCATATCTTATGATTTTCGTTTTGGGGAATTTTTCCTCAAAATAAATCTAGTAAGTTAACTTCTGTGTGAACTGGGTTTTTGGTCCACATACATGTAAACGCTAAAATACACTGAATATTCATATAATTTCATTTTGGGGAAAATTTCCTCAAAATCATATGTATAGTTTCTAGAGTGCTATCTCCAAGGCTTCTCCCTCAAAAATACTGTTATGGTAATATTTCAGAGTTTGCTAACACCGCACGTCTATAGGCTTTTGGGGGAGGTTAACTTCATATATTTTAAATTTGAGGGACATTTTCTCAAATTCATATGATCTTGTATATCTCGATGTAGAGGTAAAAAACATAACAGAGCTTGTAGATATCAGTCAGTATTAGGGTGTGTTTCACCCAGAGGACAGATTCCTCGGACCTGTACATCTCCACGAGCATATCTTATGATTTTCGTTTTGGGGAATTTTTCCTCAAAATAAATCTAGTAATTTAACTTCTGTGTGAACTGGGTTTTTGGTCCACATACATGCAAACGCTAAATTACACTGAATATTCATATAATTTCATTTTGGGGAAAATTTCCTCAAAATCATATGTATAGTTTCTAGAGTGCTATCTCCAAGACTTCTCCCTCAAAAATACTGTTATGGTAATATTTCAGAGTTTGCTAACACCGCACGTCTATAGGCTTTTGGGGGAGGTTAACTTCATATATTTTAAATTTGAGGGACATTTTCTCAAATTCATATGATCTTGTATATCTCGATGTAGAGGTAAAAAACATAACAGAGCTTATAGTTATCAGTCAGTATTAGGGTTTGTTTCACCCAGAGGACAGATTCCTCAGACCTGTACATCTCCACGAGCATATCTTACGATTTTCGTTTTGGGGAATTTTTCCTCAAAATAAATCTAGTAATTTAACTTCTGTGTGAACTGGATGTGTGGTCCACATGCATGCACACGCTAAATTACACTGAATATTCATATAATTTCATTTTGGGGAAAATTTCCTCAAAAGTTTCTAGAGTGCTATTTCCAAGGTTTCTCACATATGGCAGTAGCTCTTACACGTTCTCCCCAAAATTGTTTCTTTATTGTGTACTTCTGTTTGCCTATGTGGATTACATGCACATGAATATGTGTGTTTTTTTTAAGTCTTATTAAAATCGTTCTCTTTTACTGGTGCATTAGTTTTCCAGCTACCTTTCACAAACATGTTTCAAGCTACTTGCACTATGCATTTTTACTTCTGAGGTGGGAGATTCCTCAAAGCTGTATCTCTCCACGACCATATCCTTGGATTTTCATTTTGGGGAAATTTTCCCCAAAATGTAATTTCGTTATTACCGAGAATTACTCGGTAATTCTTTGGAATATCCCCTGGTTTCTCATTTGGCGAGGTATACATCGTGTATGTTATAGCCATGAAGAGGTCTCTGAATAAAGGTTTATATGAACTACCAATTAAAATAGTCCTGTATTATTTTGGGTTTGCTGAAAAAAAGAGGAAAAATAGGAATATCGAGAGAGTCCTTTATTATTTTGGATGCGCTTATATATATATAGCGCGTCATGCGTTATGAGTGCGTTCTATACTACATTGAGAAGGAGGGAAACAAGAGAGAGACAGAACACAATCAGTCATACAAAGGTAATACTATGATTCATGTTCGACGGACTTCAATGATACCGAGCCAGTACCCAACTCGTTTGCATGTATAGCGAACCTGTTCTTGCATGAGGTCAAAGCACATAGCTAATAATGCGAGCCCGAATAGAAGATACAAACTACACACTAATCTCTTTTCTTGGCTATCCCAAGAACTAATGCTTGTCCCGGGTACAAAATCTCCAAAGCCGATTGTACTCAGGGTAATAAAGCAGAAATACGCTCCAACCAAATAGTCCCAGTCATCTTCCCACAATGTGAACAGCATTGCTCCACCGAAAATATAAGCCGCCATGATCCCTAAGGTTACAATCACAGGAACCCTGACGATGTCGTGTTCGTAGTAATCCGGTTCCAATGCCATTGTAACCTCAGCAGGTTCCATAACCCCGTTGTCGAATCCCTGTTCTTCCCGCTCGCTTCTTCCGCAACAACCACAACCTTTCGTCTTGGCTACTTCAATCCGGTCGTCAAATATCTGTTCTTCAGGCTTTCTCCCTTCGAAACTACCGCGGACTTCCGTTTTGGCTCTGTACATTCCGTATTCTCCATCACAGTAATCCGGTGATGACTCCGGGGCCATTGTGTCATCGATAGGTTCTAAAACCCCGTTGTCAAATTCCTCTTCTCTCTGTTTGTTTCGTCCACAACAACCACAACCACTCGTTTGAGCACTATTAACTCCGTCATCAACTCCCGGCTCTTCTCGTTTGATTCTTCCGCAACAACTCCGACGTTTCGTTCTGGCTCTGTTAGTTATAACCATGAGGAAACCTTGCGAAACCTCCCCTTAAGTTAAGGAATTTAACGCAAATAACAACCAAGGAAGGAATTTTAGGAGAGCTTTCCAATATTTTATCAAAATTTGTATATATTATTCCAACATACATGTATTAAGTCAACATAAGATTTATATTGAAACAAGTGGTGTCAGAAGTGATTATTGGCGATTGGTTTGAAATATTAATCAGCCATTCTGATTGATTAGCTAGGTATTTCTACAACAACGTTGTCTTAGGAATTCCCGGCTAACCTTAAGAATATTCATTCCCCACGTTGTTTTGTGTACTGTTTGTTTATCTGTCAACAATAGTTGGTCTAAAAATAAAATAAACAAAATTAGTCAATATAATGGCTAAGTTGCACATTATTCAGTTAAAAGGAAGAGGTGATCTATGCACTGATCCTTGACTTCAACAGATGCAATTTCATTTTGCCTCATCCCTTAATCCAGGATTATATTTTGGACTGGTGGTAGCTGGCATATTTCCATGTAATATTTGCCTAATTATACATTATTCAAAGAATAATAAAGTTCTCTTGCTTTGAATACTATATATGTATAAAATTAGGTTTGATATCAAAGGTATAAAATATTACCATAGGTTGAAAGATAGGGCAAATTGAAATTATACTATACCTGTAGTCGATCAGCTGAAATCCTGGATCAATTCACAGATACAACAAATGGAATATTGTCTGAGGATTATTGTGAAAATGGCAGATTCTAGTATGCTGCAACCATAAGGTTGGAATATATGACCAATTTTAATTCCTAAAGTTACCATCTTCACACACAAATTCGAGCTCTAGATACCATTTAGATCCTATTCTGATTGGCCACTTATCTACATGACATAACATGCCTTTCTGCTTACTGGAACGCTAGTATAGTTTTAAACTTAATATGCGAAGAATACATGTTACTGTTTTGGAAATGTTTGATAAATGTGTGGATGAATCTTTACTTGAATATGTAGTAGATTGTAGCGTACATATACACATTCATTTATAAACTGACGAGGTTTTTCACCCCTCTGCAAAAATTGATTTTCGTATTTATTTAAAAAGTGACAATGCAGACAGAAATATGACGATGTCTTGCTTGCATGATTGAAAACGGTTTACTGCTTTTCTCTTACAGGAAATTAGCCTAATTTTATGTATATTATGATGTATTATTTTAATTTGGTGTTGAATCTATTATGTGAATTAGGTCTTCGGTTTAAGGATGCAGATATTCTTTGATGGACGACGGCTGAATATTGAATGGCGGATCAAACACATAATTGCCATCTATCAATATCTGCAGAATCACTATTCCGAGGAAGTCAAACGTTAGAGTACATATGCATATGGTCATGAGTTACTGCAAAAATTGGTATAAAGTGTTTCCATCTATGGACTAGGACACTCTCAGCCTGAATATCGAATCCATAGTAAGCCTATGGTGGCCTCGCAGTTGGAGTTGAGTCAATTATTACATCTGAAACGCACAACAGAGTGCGAAGGATACATGTGACCAATCAAATTATATCAATTCGAAATCCACAAGCTTATCATTCAAGATCCGTGCAGTCAAATGTGTCTCGTGGAAGTTGTTTATATTTAATCTGATTTGACGGCGAAATGTTCAAATTTCGCATGGGCAAGTGTCTACACTAAACAGTTCACAATTCCCGAACCTAGAAACAATATTTAAACCAGATACAAGAATTTGATTCTCAGTGTACAACTCTTGGTGGATTGACAGATGCCTTTCCAAATCCGATGCTTCTATTCTTGTACTGAAATAATTGCGCAATAAACATATAACAGTTATATACTCATGCTATTCATATGAACACTCCCAGTTAAACTAGGACTTAGATTGTACCATCCTCGCGAACCAGTGTATCGATCAATCTGTTAGGATCGATACACTGGCTTGGTCAGTGACCCATACCAGTTGTGGATATAAATATATCAAGGGGTTTCCTCTAAATCAAGCCAAACTGTGAACGCGCTAAACAAGCTGAACATACTCAATAAATGTGTGTAGGGTAACATATTCTCTCAGCAGTTGTCATCCTTCATAATATGACAATATAAGTTGGCTATATATAGTACACTTCATAATATGACAATATAAGTTGGCTATATATAGTACACTTCATAATATGACAATATAAGTTGGCTATATATACACCCGATAAATAACCCACTGCATTTAGCATATTTGAAATTCAACATTCATATTCAAGATCAATGACGTTTATCATTTTTTTCAAAAAAGCAAGGCAGCGGATATGTGAAAGCTATTTTGAAGTGTGAACAAAAAAATGGATTTATGTATGAAGATTGATGCAGTTCATTTAATATCTTTTTTTGTAATATTGTTTAATTATAGCATCTTGTGAATTAGTTCTAAAAAGTCATAATTATTTCTAGAAATACTGTTCCCATATCAACAGATTATAAAGGGATTCATTTAAAAACTGCACGGATTATGACCAATCACAAATAACACGGAATATTATATCTGAATTTAACGCTATATAAATTCCATGCGAATCTAAAAGTACTATTGTTAGACAATCAGTTGGCTAGCTTAATTGTTGAGATCACGATAACTAAATATGGCATCATTTCTAGACGGTGTCTGTGAAGATTAAAAGTTTACTCACGCCGAACGCTGCAAGTACTGCGAATGTGTACTTCACTACGAACACCGAACAATGCTTGAAATTTCAATCTGCGATGATGTCGGCTCTTTCTTTTACAGTGATTGACAGTAATTAAAGCACCGACTGTTGGCAAACCTGCGTGACGAGGTTATCTCCCCTTTTAATCGATTCTGGCAATAACCTGCTGATGGATGCAGATATTGAGGATGGGGTTCTTCACAGCGCGTTACATGATAACTTTAAACGGAAATACTTACGTTATGTTTGATGCGTCAGCAGACGCTACCATGGAGATTCTTTTCTTTTTGAATAATCAACATATGTCATTGACTTCTGTATTCAATTTAGTGATCTCAGCTGCAATGTTTGATGTTCATTACTTGATTATGGGACAGATTTACTGACATATCAAGGAAGAAGGGAAAAAAAAACAGTTTTCAGATTTCATATTTTCACCACAGTTATTCTCAGTGAACCAATAAGTGTGGGTCACCGCGGGCAAAACGTTTGTCCCTCGAGCTGCCTCCAGCCATTGTACAAAATATCTTTTGGAGGAAGTGTTCACTCCTGTAATGTCAATGGCAAGGTAGGCATGTAATTTTTGTTAGTCACATTCGCAACCATATTCAAACGACCATGCGCTGGTAGATCAAGAAGAGATGCCGAACACATATTCTACAAATATGGATGGTGACAAACACAGCGATCGTTGGTAGTTATTACGGTAAACGTGCAACTATTGAGATTTACCATGACATTATATTTCTGTACAATATATACATTTTTAGGTTACTTGTGTATGCCTTTCAATCTGATAGTGCATATATATAGCCCGTCATGCGTTATGAGTGCGTTCTATACTACATTGAGAAGGAGGGAAACAAGACAGAGACAGAACACAATCAGTCATACAAAGGTAATACTATGATTTATGTTCGACGGACTTCAATGATACCGAGCCAGTACCCAACTCGTTTGCATGTATAGCGAACCTGTTCTTGCATGAGGTCAAAGCACATAGCTAATAATGCGAGCCCGAATAGAAGATACAAACTACACACTAATCTCTTTTCTTGGCTATCCCAAGAACTAATGCTTGTCCCGGGTACAAAATCTCCAAAGCCGATTGTACTCACGGTAATAAAGCAGAAATACGCTCCAACCAAATAGTCCCAGTCATCTTCCCACAATGTGAACAGCATTGCTCCACCGAAAATATAAGCCGCCATGATCCCTAAGGTTACAATCACAGGAACCCTGACGATGTCGTGTTCGTAGTAATCCGGTTCCAATGTCATTGTAACCTCAGCAGGTTCCATAACCCTGTTGTCGAATCCCTGTTCTTCCCGCTTGCTTCTTCCGCAACAACCACAACCTTTCGTCTTGGCTACTTCAATCCGGTCGTCAAATATCTGTTCTTCAGGCTTTCTCCCTTCGAAACTACCGCGGATTTCCGTTTTGGCTCTGTACATTCCGTATTCTCCATCACAGTAATCCGGTGATGACTCCAGGGCCATTGTGTCATCGATAGGTTCTAAAACCCCGTTGTCAAATTCCTCTTCTCTCTGTTTGTTTCGTCCACAACAACCACAACCACTCGTTTGAGCACTATTAACTCCGTCATCAACTTCCGGCTCTTCTCGTTTGATTCTTCCGCAACAACTCCGACGTTTCGTTCTGGCTCTGTTAGTTATAACCCTGACTGTTTGACTCTTCTTCCGCTTCCAACACAGCCCGCAACATAAGATCCTTTCATAGATGAAGCGGAAACATTTACCTAACGCACCTCCGATATTTGCCAGACATATTAGCGTTAAGGGTATCCCTATTAACGCGTATATTATTGTGACCACTCTTCCCCATGGGGTAATTGGAGCAATGTGTCCATAACCTGCAAACATAAAACATAGAGAAGACACTATAATGTCGTGATACTTTATACATTTGTCCTGTCTATCTCACATGCTCAATGAATCCGGTTCCGAGTTCTGTAGCTTGCACTTTGATAAGGTGGAGGAGAAAAAGGTACCGGATGGATAAGAAATTGACTGAACGGGCGGAGTAGTTGGATGGACGGATGGATGGATGTAGGATAGATCAGAGGGTGGATAGATGAATAGATGAACTGGCAGAATGGCCCGGCTGTCCATTCTGAGAAAAGAGGGTAGAAAATTATTCCGTTTACTCCATAATGTGGAAAAATTATGTCCTATCCAGCACTGCACCGGTACCCTTGATTTTGGTGGTAAACACCACAGTGAGTGTCCAGCTGTCCGAGTGGGTAGTGAGGTATGACCGACCTCACAAACTCCGCGACAGTTGATCATATTTCGTTATCTGAAAGAGGGGAAGGGTACTTCAATTGCAGTAGCTCCTTTCATTTCTCTTTTTCGAGTTCAAATAAGATATTAGTTTTCTCAGCACTAAACTGGTAATTATGCAGTATCAATATTTCTAACGCGTTTGTTAGCTGAGTTAGGGGTCATCTCCGAATATCCGCTGAAATTATATGCGCGTCCATAATCTATACAAAAAAGTTATGATGAAGATTATAGTCGCCTTACAATCAAAGGTATGTTTGATCAAGCGTATGCAACTGTATTATTTCTTATAAATCTCTGATGGTACTGTCTTGTTTCAATCAGAATTGTCGTAACGTTGCATTCTTATTCGTGACAGACGTAGCTTTGAAAATCTTACGGATCAATTACATCCCCATACATTAGACGAAGTTCACGTAGACCATTCTAATTATGCCATAAAATGTGGTCATGTTCGCTCAGTTACACGATGCAGTACGGACTAGTGAGACTTGTAGTTACTCACAGGATGTCGGGGTCGTATCAACAATCTTATTGGCAGCCATGTATGCGCAACGACAATACAGGTTCATGTTTTCTCAGTCTACAGTTATCCATCTACAAGTAATATTGGCCTCAACCCACTCTCATCCCCACATGGGCTTAAACAGCGGTGTTCATATACATCGTGATTTTGTTAACACCAGGTTCTGTCATAAATTCTTGGTTCACCAAGAATTCGTTTCCATTCGTTTCAGGAGGTTTCATCGACAAATCATCATGGTATGAGGGTGGTGATCGTCCTCTGAATTTGATTCTTTTCGTTTGTCAGTTTATATGGTCATGTTATGTTAACCCTATCTGGCCTGTGCGATTTGGGGTGTGTCGCAGCCTGAAGGGGGGGGGGGCGGAAAGTACCCCCCTATATATTTTCTCTACCACTAAGGTTAGAGCGCTGAACCTTACCACACAGTATCTTTGGTTCAAGCTCTACCAAAAAATGTGAACAAATCCAAGATGGCCGCCATGATGATGTCACAGTGACGTCATCTTCTCGGAAGCCATTTTTTCGGCCTTTTTGGGGTCGATTTTTCGAAATTTTTATTTTTCCGATTTTTCTCTCGAAAGAAATCAAATAAAATGTAGAATAATTAGTAAAAAATAAATAAAATGCTTTCAAGGCCTTTTAGGCGAGGAAAATGTGAAGAAATGGAGCGAAAAGATTGGAAAACACGACTTTCGCGGATACCACATGGCCGCCATTTTGAATTTACCCATGATCCCCTACCCGGGGTATATGAAAATAGGCTCAAATTGACCCCAATAGGATAGGCTTAAAAGTCACTAAGTTTTAGCTCCCTCCATTGTGTCGTTTCGAAGCAGCTGAGAAAAGTACACTAGGGGGGGCACTCCCCCCCAGGTCAGGTAGGGTTAAATGAGCAAACTACATCCGATGATATGTTAATATTCACACATCTGTATAAATCTGCTACATACGCAGTAATGCTGCCATGTGACGTACTTCTGGTCCCAGTTTCAACATTTCTAAATCGGATATATCAAAGATATGTAAATTGTTGATGCAAATGTCTGGCGATCGATATTTCGCAGCTGAGAACTTCAATTAATGTTGCTAGGAATTTGAAAAGGGTGGCTGTTTTTTGTGGCTATTCAGTTATCATTTTCCTATAGGCCTATGAGTCATCAAGAAGCGGGTATTTCATATGTATAGTTCCATGGAAAAGCATACAATTTTACTACCGAATTTTGCATTATCTCTCGTCCATTCATGCAGAAGTCAGAAATTCCATATGAAGTAAATTCCTCTATTCAATTCGAGCAATCAATCCCCAAAGTAATGTCGTAACTTTGAAACATCTCCTTGGCGACCTCAAATGAAATACCCAAGAAAGATTCTCGATTTCAAATGGTTCAATGGGTATCCGGATCAAGACTAAGCATGGACAATGATTTGACTCGCAACGTGGATTCGTTAAAGAATTATAACTGGATCCTATGTTTGTGTATGTTTGCTAGGAGACATAATTTTTATGCGGCCACTCTGCGATGTCATATGAGTGGAGAACGTATATTTATCCGAAAGCATGAAGCAAATCTTTGCGGTTAAAAATTAAACTTACAACACTCTCAGAAGGATTGGGTCAGATATTTTTGAGCATAGACGTGACGGACCCAAACATTTGAGATCGTTGTGACCCAAATGTCTACGTCGCTTCTGTACCCAATCCTTCTGACAGAGAAGTTATATTCAGTTCACTAGTTCCAGCCGGTAATCGTGTATCCACGGTGTCTTTCGTGGTCAAACTAATAGTCACTTTATTATAAAGTTACAGGTACACGGGTAAACTGTTTCACTAATTGAATAAACAACGACTGCTGTTCCGTTGAGATACTACAGTCAAGCTGGGCTGAATTATAGCAATGCCTACAAAATTATGGAAATAAATTCTATTTTTTCATTAAGATATTTGGAGACAACCCCTACGATGAGGACCGTTATAAATATTGACCCTACCCTACTTGAACGGGTATGAGAGACATGGAAAGAGTTACCTGCCCTTTTTACAGACCGGGAATAATACGTTAGACATTCACTCATTCGTAAGACTTTATGAATAAATCTTTTTTGATGATTTCGGAATTTTCGCTTAACAAGCGCCTAATTCAAATGGGCTAGGCAAAAAGTAAGGCGAAGTCAATAAGCGAAAATGGGCGTTTTGGGGGCGTGGAGGAAGATGTTTGGGGTAGAAATGGACCATCCGTGGTCCGAAAGCTTCGTGTGGGGTGTCAAAGTGAAGCTCTCGGATGTAGTCCACGACTTGAGGCATGTCCATGTCATCTGTAACGTCATCGGTATGAGTAGCAGCGAAAGTGGGCGTTTTGGGGGTGTGAAGGAAGGTGTTTTGAATAGAAATGGACCATCCCTGGTCCGAATGCGTCGTGTGGGGTGTCAAAGTGAAGCGTTCGGGCCGTAGATCACGACTTGAGCGATGTCCATGTCATCTGTCACGTCGTCAGTGACGTCATCATTACGAGTAGTAGAGAAAGTGGTCATTTTGGGGTGCGTGGGGGTGTGTTTTATGGTAGGACCATACTTGATCTGAATGCGTCATGTGAGGTGTCAAAGTGAAGCCCCCGGGGCGTAGTCCATGACTTGAAAGGATGTACGCGTCATCTGTCACGTCACTAGTTACGTCATCAGTAGGAGTAGTAGCGAAAGCGGGAGTTTCGGAGGTGCAATGTAGTGCGTTTGGAGTAGTTAACGGCCTTTTCCCATCCAGCTGCCTGGTACATTTACCCGTGAGTGTGTTTGTGTGTGAGTGAGTGAGTGAGTTAGTGAGTGAGTGACGGGTGCACAACGCCCGTGAGGCGTGCCCAACGCGCATCTTAACGCATAGACGCACTAACCACGGTGAGTGAGTAAGAGAGTGACATGTGACTGGGCTAATGTATCGTCCGTTTTCATCATTCTGCGCATGCTTAGTATGGACGTAGTATAGACAGCAAGCATTTTGGGGCTTCGTAGAGCTCTGCTGAGTGATGGAGGGACCATCTCTGGTCCAAATGCACCGTGTGGCATATCAGTGTGAAGCCCTCGTGGGTCAGACTGGCGTGTTTTCATTTTAAGTCGCGCCAGTAGTAAGTAAAGTGGTCATTTTGGGGGGTGCGTGGGGGTCTGTTGAGTGATTGAGGCACCATTCTTGGCCCGAATGCGTCGTGGGAGGTGTCAAAGTGAAGCTTTCGAGGTGTACACCATGACTTAAGGGGTGTCCCTGTCATCTGTATCGTCATTGTTGACGTCATTAGTAGGAGCAGTAGCCAGAGTGGGTATTTTGGGGTAGAGACGGACCATGTTTGGTCCAAATGGCTCGGCTGGGATTTCCTAGTGAAGCTTTCGCGGTGGTACAGTCACACTGGCATGTTTTTTATTGAAAGTCGCGCCAATCTGAGCATGCACACTGGAGGTGCGTGGGTATGTGTTTGAGCCATTGAGGTACCATTCTTGGTCCTAATGCGTACCAAATCGAAGTTTTCATCGTGAGGACCACCACTTGAGGAACATCCAGGTAATCTGTTACGTCATTGGTTACGTCATCCCTAGGAATAGTAGCCAAAGTGGACATTTTTAGGGTGTGAAGGAAGGTGTTTGGGGTAGAAATGAACCAACCGTGGTTCGAATGCGTCGTGTGAGGTGTCATTTTGTAGCAACACCTACCAACGCCAAGCTAATCGTTAATAACGCTTCAACGCCCTGTTGAATTAGCCCTGAAGCTATGATTTTCCTGATATTCCAAGGAAATTACACTAATTCATCGAAATGCGGTGACGCCCATCGATATACCTTAACGCCCTGGCCATCATATAGACCGACGAGAGAACAACAACAACAAGGACGACAGGTCATCTACTTTATTATCCCCTTTCAGAAAGTTCAATATTCGGTCATGTTCGCTCTGATCCGTATGTTCTATTCCTCGTCGGGCAGGCCAGAATATTGTTCAGGTAGCATGTCCTGAAACAGCTGTTGCGCATTCTCATTGCGTTATCCATGGCCTCGGTGGGTGGTAGCCCCATATCCTCTTCCAAGCGATATCAGTGTGAAGTATTCGTGGTAATATATTTGCCCTTCTTCGATTTTTTTGGGAAAACCTCTATTCTCTTTATATATCATTTGGGAGTAGTGGAGAAAGGGGAGTTTCGGAGGTGCAACGCAGGGGTCAAGGTCACTTAACCCCTTAACGCCCAATCTGAACGACTTATAGCTCCAAAGTGACGTCATGGTAAGCATGCGCACGCACCTGTGGTGCAACATGTTTTGGGGGTGTTTGGTGGAAGGTGTTCGGGGTAGAAATGGACCATCCCTGGTCCGAATGCATCGTGCGGGGTGTCAAAGTGAAGTTTTCGGGGTGTAGATCACGACTTGAGGGATGTCCATGTCATCTGTCATGTCATCTATAACGTCATCAGTACGAGTAGTAGCAAAAGTGATCATTTTGGCGGTGCGTTGGGGTGTGTTTCACGGTGAAGAGGGACCATCTTTCATCCGAATTCGTCGTGTGACTAGTCAAAGTGAAGCCCCCGGGGCGGTCACCACCACTTGAAGGTATGTCACTGGTTACGTCATCAGTAGGAGTAGTAGCGAAAGCGGGAGTTTCGGAGGTGCAATGGAGTGCGCTTGGAGGAGATAACCACCTTGTTCTATCCAGCTGCCTGGTAGAATTACCTGTGAGTGTGAGTGTATGCGTGCGTGTGTGTGAGTGAGTGTTAGTGAGTGAGTGAATGAGAGTGAGTGAGTGAGTGAGTGAGGCGTGCACAACGCCCGTGAGGCGTGCCCAATGCGCACGCACCCCCAATGCGCACGCACCTGTGGTGCACCCGCACAATGGTGTACCCTATGTCGTACGGGATACATGTTGCACCACAGGTGCGTGCGCCCACTTTCGCTATAACTCCTACCCATGACGTCACATATCACGTGGAAATGTCTCAAGTCGTGGTCCACATCACGAGAGTTTCACTTTTACACCCTACGTCACGCATTCGGTCAACTGATGGTCCATTTCCACCCCAAACACCTTCATCTCAAGTCGTGGTCTACACCCCAAGGGCTACACTTTTGACACCTCACCTGACACATTCGAAGAATGGTCCATCTCTACCCCAAACGAACCCTTAAAATGCCTGCTTTCTATACTACGGCCACACTGCACATGCGCAGAATGATAAAACCGGACTAGACACCTAGTTCCCTAGGAGAACTTCAAAATAACGGCTCATACTAGACAATCGTACCACTGTGGGTCCATCTCGACCTCAAACCGTGCATTCAAATACACTTTGCCTACTGCGCATGCGCAGATAGACGATATTCCCACCCCACATCCATTCAGTGGGACGCTCCATCAGGAGTGCTTCACAATGATACTATTGGCCCACCTCGACCCCAAAACGCCCTTCCCGTGCCCTTTTCCCACAATACCCTGTCTGCTCATGCGTGCAATTACGTCAGTTATCCAGTTGCACGCACCCCCATGAATGCTTCACATTGATACCTCACTCCACCCAATCGTACCACTAGGGGTCCATCTCGGCCCCAAAACGTCCATTCCCATGCCATTTTGTCTACTGCGCATGGGCAGGATGACGTCAGCTCCACGTCACACCCATCCAGCCGGCTGCTCCCTCGCGAGTGCTTCCAACCCCACACTCATTCAGTCGAACACTCCATCAGGAGTGCTTCACATTGATACTATTGACCCACCTCTACCCCAAAACGCCCTTCCCGTGCCCTTTTCCCACAAATCTCTGTCTGCGCATGCGTGCAATGACGTCAGTTATCCAGTTGTACGCACCCCCATGAATGCTTCACATTCACACCTCACTCGACCCCATCGGACCACAAGGGGTCCACCTCTACCCGGAAACGTCCACCCCAGCGCTACTTGCCCAGTGCGCATGCGCAAAGTGGCTTTTTCAAAATTCAACCAATGGTTTCGAAACCCCTCCCATAGTGTTCTACGTGGTCAGACGAAAAAAAAACCATATCCCACACTTCATACCGCAAATGACCATGGTCAGACGAAAAAAAAACAACATATCCCACACTTCATACCGCAAATGACCATGGGTGGGTTTAAACACTTTCCACAGCGCCGGCCCGTATATTTTAACATTGGAAGTCACTCGGGTCTTCTATGTATAGGGATATCACTCTTGTTCACGTCACCCCACGTCACCGGAAGTGACCTTCACATCACCCGGATGTGACCTTTGACCCACACGTGACCCGAATGTGACCTTTGACCGGATGTGATGTCAGCATCACGTGACACCACAGCCACACTTTTTGAGCCACATTTTTTATAAGGAATTTGCTCTCTTCCTACTACTAATGCGGATGAGAAATTGTCCAGCCATTTATCACCTGCCCTATGAAATGGATTCTCCCGAGTGAACACCTGTGCGTGTCAAGATCACGGATGTATATTTCATACGTCACAAAGTTTTTAACCGTGCTAAATTGTCTAATAATAGTACGGTTATCAGTGTGTAACAGATGTGTTATAAAATTGAACCTAATGTCCGGAAATTGTTGGTCTGGTTTGAGTAAAATAGGCTTCTTTTAATGACATAATTTAACATTATTAGGCATAGGCAAAATAATCAAAGAAGTACAGAAGTACTGTTATAATGGTGGGGGGATTATACTAGCATACAATATTCAGTTCGTTAAGTTTCCGTAACAAGGAACAAGTACTTACGTTCATTTACGAACCATGTGAGCCCATATACGATTGCGTATCTTGCTATACTTGTGTCCTAAAAGAAGTTATCATAACATGCATTTCAGATGTTGAAGTCTACTCAAAAGTCTGCTTGAATTGTGGAGTCGTGTATAGATACCAGGAATGGAAAGAGGGGATTCACAACTAAAACGACATCATTTTCCTTGGGCTAGATGTTTGTCTCTTCATCCGTTCCGCATTGAAGGTCGGTAAATTCATCTGATGGCTATTGTTTATTTCGTAAATACCATATTCTTTGCGAAAAACAAGGCGACAGAAGATGTTAGGCCCTATATGTCCCTACTTTATTACTTCTATCAATATACTAGCGACGACATTGCTCCTTCAGTACATTTACCCAATGTTCGTGTTGATTTATTGTCCATTCATCCTTTCGACTGGTTATTTATTCGTTCATATTTCAGAACCATGTTGCAATAGGGAGAAGCACAGCTATACTCGAAGATATGGTTGGAGAAAGCCTTGACTTCCATGAAATAGAGCAGGCCTACCTTCATTACGAGGCATTAACTGAGCACGATTATGCCTACAATTGCATCATTTGTGGGTATCATCCACCCATTTTGATATTTGATACCTGTCGCAAAGTTGCGTTTAGATTCCCAGGTAAAAGTATTATTTTAATATTCATTACCATTATGCGTTTTACAAAGTCAAGTGATTTATAATTGACTTAACACTTTTTACACCTATATTATGGTATATCGCAGCATTCCGTTTGGAGAAATTATACGGTGTATCGCATAAAACCTACGTTTGTGAACAAAAAGTAGAATGAGGCCAGTTAATAACGAAGTATGGGCATAGTGTTATCCTCAAAAATATCACAAAACTCTGGCGGACAAAGAATCTGCATTATGTACACGTGGATGTGATTTTCCCCCTATTTCTTAAACTTGCATTTAGTTACATAAATAGAATATTGATGGAAATCGATATTTTCAAGAGCTCCTTTTCTGGGCTAATGTTCAGCATGTTTACATGTTTACACTATGGGCTCTAAGTCATTAAATTTTTTTGTAAAAGTCTTTGATGTTTTTCCTGCTTTAGTGAGTTATTGGCGGTCATTCACCTTTACCATAAGCTTGATATATTCCTTACTCTTGATCACAATCCATATATCATTGAACTGCAGTAATGGCACAGCCAACATTTTCAGTAATTTCCTGTTATTGGAGCCTTTTACCCCGATCTTAGTTTTGGTACCTGACATACATTTTTCACCGTTGACCGTGGGCAAAACCGTTCACTTTTCTTCAATGCCAACCTAGCAGTACTGTTCAGAAATGCCCTGATGATGGATTACTCTGTACAAGTAGTAGTAGTAGGATGTTTAGAAGCTTGTTCACATTTGACCTTTGTTACGTCACTTCCGGTTCCGACATGAAGTCACCATTCACCCCCGCGCAACATTTTATCCTATATTGTGCGCATGCACTAGGATCAACGAGTCTCTAAACTACCTTTTACTACTACTTGTACAGTAACTGCGGCGTGGCACTGAACTATGTATTCGTATCAGCACTGTAAAGTCATTAACTGAGCTACTAAAAAAATTCAAGAATTGGCGATATGAATGCCGAATATCTTGTACTGCCGTTTCTGAAATGTTGTGCATTCATTGTACAGTGCAACAAGGGCAACAATTTTTGTCAGAACTTTTCAGGAGAGACATGCATCTTTTGTTAAACCAGTGTGTACACTGTAAACTGAGGTGTTCAATTATTAAATGCCTAAACTGTAACACGTATTGAATGCGTAATTGTATTGAAATTGTTAACTTCCATGTTTGAATTTTAGAATTCGAACCATTAACGCAGGTATTCAAATGCAGGACGCATTATGAACATTTTAACACACACATTCAAAGTTTGAACAATAACATTATAAAAATCTAACGTAAGCGTTCACTACTTTAACGAGCGTATTCAATCTTGAACGCTCTCAGAACATGTCGGCATCTGATTTCTTTACACAACTAATCAGTTGAACGTTCCCCCGCATTGTACATTTTTGGCCGAACCCCACGGAATGTCATTGAAATCCATGTTAAAAAGTCAAAATATGTTAAAGTTTATAGTTTTTGACGCTGTATGAGCTGTATATTGGATTATGTGAGCCATTGAATTTCTCCAAATATGCATTACTAACTCAACTATATCGGTCAGGCTATCTAACCTCTAGCTGTACAGAAACCCGCTCCCTCCAATACACTTCCCAAAATATTCTCCTCGGTACTGGAAATAAATCTGATACACTATTTCTTATGTCCAAAAGCTAAAGTATTGGGTGTTTTTCTTTTTTTATTAGCCATGGTCACAACATTTTTGTACCATAAAATGAACTACACTCTCGATTTTATCCAGAAAATGCTTCTGTATTATCCAGGGATTGCTCCATGCATATCACAACTCATTTTCTTGTATTTTAGCCTGAAATTCATGGAAATGTTCCTATAATGTTGAGAGATTACACTATTGAATTAATGAAACATGTCCTGTATTTCAGGTAAAAATCCACGAAATGAGTTGTGCATGTAAGGCCTGATAATTCAAGATATGTTTCTGAATCTTTTTGAGAGATTTGGAAGAAATATAAGATTTGTGCATGCAGCTACGTTGGAGGAGACGCATATTCGGCTTAGATATCCAACGAATAAACTGCTGAAAACGTTTGAAAAATGTGAGAATGTGACTCTGTGAATAAAGTACGCATATGGTCAATATTTTAAAGTCGCATATACATGTACATGCTGCAAGTCGTTATCACAAATGGCATTACCACTTTAACGATCCTTGTTGAATTTATCGTC
Source organism: Hanleya hanleyi (assembly GCA_036873755.1). Taxonomy (NCBI): domain Eukaryota; kingdom Metazoa; phylum Mollusca; class Polyplacophora; order Lepidopleurida; family Hanleyidae; genus Hanleya; species Hanleya hanleyi. The sequence goes on along the minus strand of JAVTVY010003220.1, from coordinate 11,579 downwards.
CTTCGCCGCGAAATGGTAAGAGGACTTGAAAATGCTATAGCCGTCCGTCCTTCCGTCACTCCGCCCGTCACTCGTCTTGTGATCACCATATCTCGAAAACAATTCGACCAATAGACTTCAAACTTAAGAAGGTGCTTCACATCAGTTGGACGGCCATTGGTATTGATTTACACTGAGGTACGTAATCCAAGATGGCTGTTGATTTACACTGAGGTACGTAATCCAAGATGGCTGTCAATCACCATATTGCATTCCGTCAGTCCCACATCTGGTGAACGCGAGATCCTGAGAATAATTTGACCAATCAACTTCAAACTCGAGAAGGTGTTTCACTCCAGTTAAACCGCCATTGGTATTGATTTTCAATGAGGTAGTATGTAATCCAACATGGTTGCCATTCACCATCTTGGATTCCGTCTGTCCCGCATCTTGTGAACACGATATCTTGAGAACAACTCTACCAATAGACTTCAAACTCGAGGTGCTTCACATCAGTTAGATGGCAACTGGCATTTATTTTCACCGAGGTACATAACCCAAGATGGTTGGCGTTGCCCGTCCTCCGTTTTGCATCTTGTGAACGCGATATCGTGATATCAATTCGTCCCATTGACTTCAAACTTGGGAAGGTGCTTCACATCAGTTAGACAGTCATTGGTATTGATTTTCATTGAGGTAGTATGTAATCCAAGATGGCTGCCATTGACCTTATTGGATTCCATCCGTCCTGCATCTTGTGAACGCGATACGTAACCCAATATGGTTGCCATTGACCATGTTTCCAAAATGGCTGCCATTTACCATCTTGGATTCCGTCCATCTCGCATCTTGTGAACGCGGTATCGGCAGAACAATTCGTCCGATTTATTTCAAACTTGAGAATGTGCTTTACATCAGTATTGCACGATACACACGTCGATTGAGTTCCTTCAAATTTATAAACCTTACCATCCACAAATCCATGTACAACTACAGACTTACACTCCAGTGTTACACTATCCATTACTGCTTCCCAAATCTCCTCAACTTGTCTGAACAATTCCAGATAAACGTCTCTTTCCACATACACATACCCACTTTCCAAGTTATATTTAATGACATATTGGAAGCGTATATGCTGTACGCTCTCAAACAGGCTACTGGCGGAGGACCTGCTAGCTACTCAGCTTGTTATATTTATGCCATATGCATCTGTAATACGAAATAGATATTTCGATTATTGACGCTCGAATTCTTTTATGGACGACGGCTGAAAATTAATGTCTGATATGACGCTTGCTACTTGGTGAAAGCGCAATCTGTTTCATTACAAACAATTTTAAGTATATATCAGTAATATCATTTGTTTCTTTTCTAGTGTCCGATTTACAAGTCCCATCAGTTGATAATGCACCAGAGACAGTTAATGCCAGGAGCTTCTGGTCTGATATTGACAACAGCATCTTGGGCATGGGCTTAGGAAAAGGTACGCACATCTGATCGGTCCCCGTTCCCTCCACTTTAATCAGGTATTCAGAGAGATTATCACATCCCTGAAAACTGTATTTCCTGATGACTCTTCACCAAGCTGATCAGTAAAGCAAAAACATTATGGGTATATATGACGTCCGACACCACATTCTACAATTAGCCGGTACCGCTATTTTCAATATGAAGTTTGAAAGAAGTCTCGTTTAGTTTGGATAATTACTGTTGCATAGTGATCAATATATAATTATTAGCACATTATTTTCTATGCGTCAATTGGGACATGTTTATGTGACAAGCTGCTGGGTGATACCGTTTCAATGTTATTTCATGAACGGCTCACCGTTATTGTTCCAGGGAATGTTTTCTTCTTAAAAAAATATAGTTATAATATAATCTCATGTATGCCTGAGAACTGTTTTTGTTCAGCAATCCCAATAGCTCGACATTTGAAAAGTACTGAAACATCTATTTTGTGATATTTTGAAGTTGTGATTGGAATAGACCTGTGCTGTATATGGGAATCATCGTTTTGTGCGTTCCGAAACTGTCAAATATACATCCAAGAAAATATATACTACTCATCAATTATTATATTTGGGTGAAAATGTAACCTTCTAAAAGCAGTGAACAATGTTACAGCAACACAAACTCCCTAAAGTTCATTGATCTAGAATTCACCAGTTAAAACAGAGCTGTCTTGGGTAACCACATATGATTTTCCATGTCAATTCATAGCAGCATTGCACACGAGTGCACTGATTTTGTTGGATTCTCTTATTTTCATCAATCTGTAACCATACATCTTACACATACAAATGAAAAGTTATATGATTAGCATGCATGATGCGCTTTTTGTTTAATAGTTCGTATTTCGGGTTCCTGTGATTATGTACCCCCAGGTTCGTTCAGTTATTATACCATCAGGCTCTTCAGCTGTTAGAAAGTACACACTCTTATATTTACTGCTTCATTCAGGTCCCCCCAATGTGCTCCCAAGCTACGAATTCTGGAGTCCGTGGATTGGGGAACGGTCTCGTTCCAGTGATTTGATTTACAACACTGAATTCAGGAAGTGTTCTCAGAGGACAGGGGATGATGATGCTATGGATGAACCTATGCCAGAGGAGTTACTTATCAATATGTTGATGGATGAGAAGGTACTAAAAGGAGTTTTCTTTATAGAAGGATATTTCCCCTTCCGCGTGGCTCTCTGTTGGTCTATTGTCTCACTGCAATTCCGTCGGTATATTGTCACGTAATGGTCATGTATTCTCATCTCCATTACTCCATATGGCTAGCCGTTTTGGTATTTATTCCTTTATTTTTGATATCAAAAATTCTTTTTTTTATATATCAAAATAAATGTGCGCCGTTTTGGTATTTAATCGGATAATTGTTGATATCAAAAATAGCAAATTCTTTTTTTATATCAAAAATAGACCTGTTGATATAAAATATACTTGTTTGATATCAAAAATACGTTTATATCAAAAATAAACCGTTTATTTTTGATATCAAAAACACTATTTTTGATATAAAAAAAACGGTTTATTTTTTATATGAAAAATAGAGGAACACTTGCACCAAAACAGAAATAATGCGCTCTATCTGGGAAGCTGTCACCAAAATAACAGTGGGCAAATGACCTTCCTTGGCATAGGAAGTACAACCCGTACCTAGCGAGGGAGAATTCATTATATAACTGTAGCGGAAATGGTTAATTTTTGATATCCAAAATAGTATTTTTTATATCAAAAATACTATTTTGGATATCAGAAAAATAAAAATAAATGAATAAATACCAAAACTTGCCAACAAAAGTTCAGCGTCTATGTTGGAATAAGTGAAGAACAAACTGCAACCAAACATATTGGCACAAGCATGCATAATCACTTGGGAAAGCAAAACTTCACGTCCTGTTTCGAGTCATTCCCTGAATAACAAGCAACCAGAGCTAGGATGCTAGGTTCCCCGCCAAATGGCAGCGAAATTTTTGAGAGCATTGTTGGCCCCAGGCGATATACATGAGAGAGGCAACTGATGGTACTTCATAGGCGTAAAAACCGGACAGGGTCTATCCACCTTCCTAGGTTTTGAAATGTACTGAATGGCAGACTTAACGTTCACTGCTGCTGTAATATAGTTTCCACACAGACAAGCATGGAAAATGTGTGAATACTATAAGTATATCACCATTTCAAGCTCCAGCTAAAATATTTGTTCCGTTTGTTCTTCCATAATTTATCTGTCAACATATGACTCGCAAGTTGCGTTTATAAATATAAAAGCGTTATGTGCATTTGGTGCGTATTACTATTGTGGTATTTGTGTACATTCTGACCCCCCTCCCCCCAACCGCGAGCTGCACGGAAGAACGCAATGTACCCTAGTGGCGCCACGTACCTGTAAGCAGATATTCTTGAAACATAGCACCGATGTACATCTTTTTAAAGGAATGCGTATGCCGAATTTCGGAGGAATCTGATGATACGTTCCAAAGTTATTGCTTGCGAGAATTCGCGCGAATATCCATAGAAGGATGAAACGAACGCTAGTCAAGCCACCTTCAGGTATATATTGCTTGAAACGCAGTACCAACCCACATCTTCTCGCAAGGAATGCATATGCTAAATTTCAGAGGAATCCGAAAAAAGCGTTTGTAAGTTATCGCTTGCGAAGAATTTGAACGGAAATCCACGGACATGCACAGAACATTGGAACAAGACCACAGGCCCTCACAAAAAGAATTTTGGGAGGTGTGGACGGTGGTATTACGGTGAAGTGTCGAAATATGAGGTCTCTATATATAACCCCATGCTTTATATCAAAATAAACCAAGGTCTGAAACGCACTTTGTGTGAAACCAGAAATAAAAGGTTTACCTCCAAGCAAAATACACCAGCTTATTCTACAAGTGTCACTCTATATACCCCCGTCGTCAAATTAGTAAATTCGTGCAATTTTATACCTTTGCCGGGCGATTCAAAATCCAACGTAACTGTCCGTTCATTCTGGCAAACAGAGATGATGACCCTATTCTTTCTCAGTTCTGATTGGTCAGTCGCGATAGGCCTCCGGCAAGAGAGGTCACACATCTGATTGATCAGCTGACCAATCAGAATTAAGAAAAAAGCAGGCCATCATCTCTGTGTACCGGAATGATCGAACAGATTTGTCTTATTTTGAATTGCCCGGCAAAGGTATAAAATTGCAGAAATTTACTAATTTGACGACGGAAATATATAGAGTGACACTTGTAGAATAAGCTGATTTATTTTGTTTGGAGGTAAACCTTTTATTTCTTGTTTCACCCAAAGTGCGTTTCAGACCTTGGTGTATTTTTATATAAAGCATGGGGTTATATATAGAGACCCCATATTTTTTACACTTCACCGTAATACCGCCGTCCACACCCTCCCAAAACTCTTGTTTTGAGGGCCTGTGAACAAGGCGCAGTGGCGCCACCTCCAGGCGAGAATTCGCACGAATATCTACAGAAGGATGAAATGAACGCTAGTGGCGCCACCTTCAGGCCGCATACCAACCGACGTTTTGTCGTAAGAAATGGATATGCCAAGTTTCGGAGGAAAGCGTTTGGAAGTTATCACTTGCGAAGAATTTGAACGAACATCCACGGACATCCACGGACACGAAAACGCGACACCCATTCTAAAGCACAAAAAGGGAATATCTTTTATTCGCAATACTGCAAATCATCCACATTAGTGGCAAATAACAAAATAATTATATCAGCATAATTACAACTTGCATCTTTCCGATGCCTTCCCACGAAATACTCCCATGTGTTATAAATCGTCATGAACAACAACTTTCGCTTTTCGTATTCTTGATAGCTCTAGCTTGGATATAATGGGACACTTGCGTCTGTGTATCCCAAATCCATCATCACCAATCATTTGTCTTTGTAGAAACGTGACCGAAATTTAAATTTCTGCAATGGCACGCCTGCGTAGTATCTGTAGTATTTTGAATTTCGGTTGTAAAACGGGTGAATTTTCATTGGTCTTCAGAGTTGGTAAGAGGTGGGTTAAATTTAGGTTTACCACCAGTACGCTAGAACATTCCTTTGCATTACATGTACATCTATTTCAAATTTGTTGTTGATATATTGTGTAAACATGAAGCCCTTTCAATCACCAAATGTCGAAGTTTCGGAGAAACTACATATCTACGTATGACGTACAAAGGTGGGTACAGAGCCACTATTAAACCATCTGCACAAGTCCAGGTAATCCTTAAATCTTCGAAGAGGGTTACCTGGACCTTTTGGTCATTCGGATGAGTTATCGAGTCGTTGCGTCTATTACACAATATCGTACATTTCATCCCCAGCGGTTGTTTCGAATTAGCGCGTCGGTATCTGAAGCCTGTAGTTTTTCCTGTTACACCGGATGTCGATTTTTGAGTTTAACTGCAAAGGTAGTCTGGACGGCGATGAAATTCAAACCAGTCAAAACTCAAACCTCCCTGCGGTTGGCCTGGTGAGCTGCTTGTGCGCACTTACTGCTTGGTTCGGTTCAGTGTTTGTTTGAAATTGTAGTTTAAGGGCTGCTTCCCATACGGATTTCGCGGCCCATCAACTCAATGTTTTATTTAAATTTCACGGTACATTTCTTTGTTAATTTGAGATCTTTTGCAGCGCTAGATATTAAAATAAATAATTAAATAATGAATAACAATAACAATGAGGAAATATAAATACTAGTAGAGAAGAGTCGCTATGTACGTTGTTGGTTTTTATACTGGAAAATATTTGTTGTAATCGCGTGGATGATTCCTTTGTCTCGGTACCCCATAGTACGCACAAAGCCGTCCAGAAAAAACTGGGAGAACCAGGGCGTTTTCAGGATTCTTCGAGACGGCTTCCCTAACGACGCCATTGGGAACAGGGTGGGTCCTTCCAGAAATCTGTGCCTGTAACAATTGCTTGGAGTGTGTAGTGGGGTACAGAACGGCAGGTCTACGTCCTATATTGCGTGAAAGTCAAAGGATCATATTCTGTGTTGAGGCGTCAGTTCGGTATCATCTAAGGGGTAGCGTCTCTGGTGTGGTCTAGGGTCGAGTATTCTGATTCTGGGTGTTGTCACTCAAGGCGCTGTTGGTATTCTTGAAATCGTCATCCGTCTTCTGTTTCAGGTCTTGTCCAACTCGTCTGTGGTCTTCGGTGTGCCTTATCATATGAAATAGAAGGCTTGTAGTCATTCTTGTTTTCTATTGTTTTTCGATGCAATAATTTGATATATCTTCCTCCCAACAACAGGCACGTCCCGAATGTCAGTCACATAATATGAATAGCAATATATAATTAAGTGAGTAAATAGATAAACAAATGAATAAATTACTAAACATTTCGATAGATTCAGTACTAGCTGAATACACAAATAAACGGCACTGTATTATTTCTGTATGCATTATCGTTTGATGGCCATAAAGAATTTGTAGGACAATGAGATAGACGGCCCTCAATATCAAGGTAACTCCGCCATCACCATTTCCTATATTTTATGCCGGTTCAGTGGAAACCGCTCGAGCTATTTATATCCAGAACTGCAATAAGCAAGTAACCAAGCCAGTGTATCGATCGTAACCTATCCATTAATGCACTGGCTCGCCAAGATGCTATTAAACTTGAATAAGCGTTGAAACAGCTACAACCACACTTATTCATTTATTCTTTGTTTGTCATTAATCTGCCATTCACAGTTTTTGCTGTAAAATAAATGAAATCTACTTCAAACTATTGGCAATTAAAGAGATTTTGCGGAGTCAGGATTTATTGGTGTTTGAGGATAATTTTTGTTTATAATTGTTGTAATTATTTGCAATTTTATGTGACAATGCTTTTGAAAGTATGTAGCTTACCGTACAGCTGCGCCCTATTTCAAAGCGACTTGAATTTCAACTTACCATTTATTAGTAATCTAATATATTAAAGCACGTTTTTTCGAAACTGGAAGTGGAAGATTTTTGAAACACCAAATGCGGTGAAAGCTAAACGGTACCACTTTCTGAAAAGTAATTCATTCTAACTTTCAAAAAATCAACGGCTAAATCGTGGCTTTAATCTGGGTGTACTTTAAGCTAAAATACAAATCGAGCTCTATACAAGGATCGTGCAGTGGCCACATTTAATCGATAATTGAAGATGACAAATCAGACGGGTCCTCTTATATGTATAAACACGTGACTTTACTGTAATATAAATCGTTATAAAATCAGGCATGGGAATTTTCCTTCAACAGGCTGATTTCACATTTTGTCATCAAACTTTGGAAAAATAAAAAATTGTCAGTTGTCTGAAATGCACAGAAATGCCATATTCCTGGTAGGGGGTGGAAAATTTCAGACTTTTTGAGTTAGATTTCAGACTTTGTCATTGGTAACAATTCCCATGCCTGTTATATTTTAGACACGAGGTGGTAAACCATCTAATGTAAATATGCCTACCGTTCCCTTGTAGGCCACAGCAATAAGGAGAATTTGTCGCGAAGCTGGCGTGAAACCAATGGGATCGTCTATGGACATGATATTGCGGCTTCGAGACATCCATTTCACGGGGTGAATTTGACAGAGCATACGAAAAAATGTTCAAATGTTCAGGTAAGTATACATTATGATCCAAACACAGATGTTTGTCAAATGTGCAAATCGGGCACATTCGCGTATGACCATTTATCGGCTGTTTAATAAACCTTCTAATGCCTTGTGATCCGGGCAGCCTCAAGATTTCAGTGATCCATTCAGATTTTGTGCCGCATTAGCCAAACCCATATACTCTAAGCTACAAATGTTGACACATTTCACACACTCCACAGTGATAATTTTAATTTGAAATTGATCTTAGCTGGCATGAACAGGAAGTGGTGCACTAAAGTCGGATTCCAGTCTTGGTTAATGAACATGGTACATCAAAGAAATACCATCTATAGGTGACGCTGAGGAAAGTTCGTGCGAACTGTTTGCCGATAGTCTACAACATCCCATAATAAGCCAATCACGAAAAATTCTGCATTTTAATTGATACATTGATTGGCGTTTAGTTCTCAGATAATTTTCAAGGGTCCATCTTTTCTACCTACTGACAAAAACAGATTTTTCCCCGGGAGTGAACCCTCTGAAGTTTACGTTTACCATGCACTTTTTCTGATGCCTTATTTGGATACTCTTTCCCTATGCTGGTTACTGTATTGGTGAACGTACTCCTATCTGTAATTACAAGGGGCACAAGTTTTTTTCCATCCGTTTCCGTAAAGGTTATGCTCTCCTAATGACATGCATCGTAACTATATCAGGGGAAGGGGAGTTGTATCAGGGTTCTGAAACTTAGTAAATAACAAATATCCCAGTATAAAGCTTGGAAGTTCGTAAACTGAATACTTTTGACGCCGAAAAGCTCAGAATGTGTATTTTCATATAAGATCACACGTTCCAGACAACGTGTCACAAAGTATTCCTCTTTTTTTCAGGAGGAACAGCAGTAGGATGTTGTCAACATGGTATTGTGTATTGCGTGAAGTCTCTCCTAAGATCTGAGAGTGCAAGAGACTACCTGGATTTCGAACGGTCTCTGAAACACAGGCCAAATGTTTCCATATGTGATATAGGGTATCTATTGTCAAGGCAAGGGAATCGAACAATTCCCCGGTTTTATCAACCTGACGAGGGAAGACTGGCACCAGATACAGAGGAAAACATCTATGCCGCAGAACAGGGGCAGTTGGATTGCGGTGCACAGTTCCTTGTAAATCCTGTGATGCTGACCAGGGCGCAAGTAGCTGGAAATGCGAACATAAATCCAGTCACGGGTTCGGATTCGCATTATGCGCTAATTGACTGGTTCCACCAGGAAAACTGCAAAAGCAAAAAGGAGGTGTTGCGCAGGGCCCCATTGTTGCCAGAATTATGCGGTACTGTAGATACACAAGCTGTGGAACAACTGTTCAGTTCATTCAAACGGGACATCTACTTCCGGAACAACATGTCTCCTGCGAGGCATATGTTCACACTGAGGCTTATTATGCATCTTCGAAACAAGAAAGCCAACAAGGAGATGTACATGAAACAAGTGGGGTCCTTCGGGGAACAGCTTTCGGTCAATGAATATGGACAGGTTTGCCAACAGTATCTGCAGCAATCCTTGGAAACTGAGAGGGATGAGGATTCTGGAACGTTACAGCCCGAAGTAGTTCATGGGTGGAACGATGCCTTCGTGAGTGCCCCTGCCTGTCAGACCGAAATAGCTGATGGAAGCGACAACGTTACAACTTCTACAGCAGAGCAGCCACTGAGGCCGACATTGTCTGACACAGAACAACCTTCAAGACTCGTTGCTCCCACTCCATATGTTGCTGAAATTGCTGCTGCCGCCGATGCCTTGATGTTTACTGGGACCAAGACAGCCTTATGCGAAATCAGCATAATCTACGACACCATCAAAGTAATCTTAGATGATTTCTCCTCACTCTCAGAGAATGAAGCTCAAAATCTTCTAAAAAACATCAAATATGCCAACGATGTTTTATTCAACCACGCTCCAGATGATCGACAGAGCTTAGTCAGAACAGTTAATACTCCATTTGGCCTGTTCCAGCTCCAAGGCGCCTCAAACTACTGTGGCCTCTGCTGTCTTAACAATGCACTCGGACCTGTCAATGGAGCATTTCAAGTCGACATCAAGGAAATGGACGATGCAGCTGACAGATTGTGGTTGCACATGGTTGACAATTCTGCCCTTGGACTGACAGTGGACTTGAAGCTCATGAGGGATAGGGAAGGCTATTATAGCTTCGAGGTTTTACAGAGTGTAGCTCTCGGAAAGGGTTATAACCTGGTCCACATCCCAGATTATGTCCAGAGTCTGTCTCCACTCGAGATTTATCAGCAACTGGAAGAGTATGATGAATACGGTATTCGTCGATTCAGCTTGATAATTCGATTGCAAAGTAAACAGCATTGGCTTGCAATAACGTGCAATGAGAGTATGCTCCTCTTCCAAGATTCCGGGCAGCCAATACCGCATGTCGTCACCTCAGAGTTTGTTGGAACCTATATCAAAGAGAATGTTAGAGCCCCAGGAGCCGTTTGTATCGTCAAGCCTCTTCAGTCTCACCAACAATCATCCTCGAATGACTGTAATTCACCAGCCAGCAACTTACACCCTCCGGCTAGGCACACTGCGGATAAGTCCGATAAAGGGTCCAATCTCAATCAACGCACAACCTACTTTGCGAATACGTTTTATTCCAACATACCATCTACCCACACCATGGATGAGAGCAACTTCATTCGTTCATCCATTCAAACTTCAACTAATTCTGAATTAAGTCATTCATCAGACCACAGCTGCAGCAAGTCTGACTCAAACCAACCAGCAAGCCAGTCCAACCCCAGTCCACCAACTGATCATATCACGGGTGAGTTCAACTCCAGTCGTCCGGCTAGTTCTACTTTGGATGAATTGAATACTTCGGATAAGTCAGTCAGCTACGAGTATTTCTCCCATCAAACTGCTAGACAGAATTTGGATGAGTGCGACCTTAACCAAACAACCCGCCCACAAGAGTGGAACCAGTCAGCAGGCCACACGTTTGATAACATCCATCCCCACTTACCAGATCGTGGTGTGTTGGACGAGAGCGGCACAAACCAACACACAGGCTGATCACTTTGGATGAGAGCCACATCAGCCTATCAGAAGGCAAACCCAACCAACCACATAGTTTATATGATGAGCCCAACAGCAACCAACCACATTATCTGACCTCGGATAAGGGGGTCGAATCCAATCAACATACCAGTGCGAATACCTCTGATACCAACCGGTCATCTAGACTCACCTTGAGTGTTACCCACTCAAATACACCATCTATAAAAACTTCGTCTACGTTCGACTTCAATGGATCATCAGACCACAGTTACAGCAAATCGGGCCCAAATCAACCAGCAAGAAAGTCCAACTCCAGTCAACCAGTTGATCATATAACGGGTGAGTTCAACTCCAATCGACAAGCCAGTCCTATTTTTGATAGTATAAAAACTAATCAGTCAACTGACCATGCTTCTGATAAGTCAGTCAGCTACGAGTATTT